>JAJLXE010000001.1:257165-529529 GCA_030571095.1 Hansenula sp. yHMH451
AAAAGGATTTTTCATGATGATATATGATGATATCATTAACAAATTACCCATTAGTTAAAAGTTTTCAAGATATCATCTTATGAATAGCTTTCTAAATCACCTTTGAAAGAAGTTAGTTTGTGAAAGTAAAGCGTTTTGAATTTTTATATTTTAAATTTAAGAATTTTATGAATTCTAAATAACTTTTATAAAGCGCATAAATTAAAGAATTTTTAATTATTTGTTGATAAAAATTTCCAGATTTTGAGTTGAGACCTTGAATATCTGATTTCTTCTTAATTTCTTAATATATTTTAGGTCAGTACTTGTACATGTACCAAAGTTTTGTTTTATAATAATCGAATCAAATGCTTGATGATTCTGATTACATAATCCTTATAGAAGTCCGAAATCCTCACAGTAAAAGATCGCAAGATCTTTTCACTGATACTTAGCAAAATTTTACTTTTAACTAGGTAATATGGTACGACTTGAACTATTAGAATGATCAATAATGATTGGAATCAACGGATGTTCAACTTCGCTATAGAAGTTCTGTGGTCAAAATTTTAGTATGATTGAACTCCTAACCATTATTCGTGAAGGCATCAAATAAATGACTTGGACCAATTATTGGTGCAAGTGAGGGTGATGATTCGAAAAATAATATAAATCACTTTCCAATGATCGATTTGGTAGAATTTTCGAACCACTCTTTAGGTCTTCGTTATGTTTGTTTGACTTCAGAATAAAGTCAAGTGATGATTTTCGTTCGATTGGGTTATAGGAATCCATTCTTGTGAACTTCTGCAATGATCATACATATAATGGATCCAACGAATTTTCAGTGTGGATTGACTCCCTGCTAAACATAAGCAAGTGATCAAAAGAATCAAATAATGTACCATTTGAAACGCCTGTTAAATCCATGAAGGGTCATCCAAGACCGTTTAAGATCATCCTCGAGGAAATGATTGGATTCGAAGTTATTTTTCTAGGTGTGTATAGATTACCAAGCCCCAAAGGTAGAATACAAAGTTTGACTTCTTCTCTACTGCTTATGAGAAAATGGTGACTGAAGCGAGTCTTAATATTAAAGGAGATGGGTATGATAAAAAAATAGTAAAGAGCTTTGAAGAACAGAGTGAGGATCAAATCAAAGAAACAAGTACTCGAGATATGAATCAGAGTGGTAACCAAAGGGAAGACGGAAGTGGACTTTTCACATCTAAAGAATTTGAAAAGTTTCGGGATATCTTATGTTGTGCATGTGTGATTCCTCAACCGAGTTTGATGCAATCGCTATGAATTGTCTCAAAGCTTTAATGATGTGACCTCTTTTTGTTTCGTTATGAGCCTTCTATTCTAAATTATGATCATTGCCCATTCGAAACATAAGACCCTTCATATAAAAAAAAGTTTTGGTACTATGTGGTTCTGCTAAAATAGCATTTTCAGGTTTCCGATGAATGTTCAAGTCATTCTTCACTTGATTTCCCCAGATAAGCCACCAGCCATTAGATTCGGAGATATATAAAAGACCCTTTTAGCTCCAATTTTTGACACAATACTAACAAAAATGACAAGCCAAGAGTGAAATGAACAACACAAACGAAAACCAAATTATAAGGAGTGAGAGCAACGGAATTGAACAACCCCCAAAATATGAAGGTTCACGGACTCAACAACCTCCACAGTCATATTCAAGACACTCACAGCAAGTTTATAGGGAAGTAGAGAAAAGGGAAGAAACTCCCTGTGAAAAAGTGTTCAACACAGTTATGACTATCATATGTTGCCCATTCGTGAACCAATCTCCATATAGTAACACCACATACATCGCTCAATAAATCATATTTATAATGTTAGGAGTCTTCTTATATGTTGCGAGATGCCGGAAATTGACTCCAGAGTCACATGATTTTCTCAGTCGGAATATGCAGCACAATACGCTGCATAATGCATTACATAATCCCGCATAGTGGCATAAAATTTAAATTTCGTTGGGTAAAGAAATTCACATAGTTAAGAAATGAAAAGATTAAGGAAATACAAGAAACTGGAAGAGAAACAAGAGAAAAAGACTGATGTATTTGATCTTGTGCTTGAATTTGTGTATATTGGTAGATTCTACATTGTCAATGAATGTACATATTTGGAGAGATATTAATTGGAGTAGCTGGATAGCATCAATGGTTAATCCCACGTCTTATAATAAGATCGGACTATGAACGAACTGATCCTTGTTGTAGCTTCTCTCTAACCAGATACAGAGCGATGTAATTGGACGAAAGAGCACTTCGTTTTCACTATACCAAGACTGAGCTCTGTAAGCTCTGACTTATCTATAAGATCAGAAGTGATATTTGCACAGACACCCGTGTTCAGCAACCACACTTAACTGGTATAAACTCTAAACAGATCCACAGTTTAAATTATACAAAAGTAAATCGTTTCATATGATTACCATATCCCCAGTATCGTCAGACTGTTACATTTTGCTAAACAGTACTGAAGCAATGTGAAATCTGCCAATGCTTATACCAAAGTGGCCCGTAACGCTCCCCTGAATCCAACAAAAACAAATTTTCACTGCAAACGAGAGGCCAGTAGATCAAAGCGCATAGTCAGGAGTCTAGAGAGTTGGATCTGATGGGAAGATGGGTGTGTCTTCAATTGGTTTGCTAGGTGTTTGTAGTGCAATAGGTTGTATAGAAATAAGTGTCTATTCGTATAAATTCATGACTGTAGTCTTATCTCACAATAGCTTATTTTCCTAGATGTCTCCACGTTCCTTTTCCTCAAGATTTTGGCTGTTTTATATCGATTCTTGTCCAGCTCAAAAAATGTATTTTCATCACCTTTCTAAAATTTATATAAAATCCAGTCCACATCCCTTGATCTCAAAAGAAAACACGCCAGGTTCAAATCTTTTTCAAGAACTCATCGGTTTCCATCTTGATCTTCTTGTATCTAGTGGGTGATTGCTCTTCATCTTCATCTTAATCATGTCCACCACTTTCACCACAGATAACAACGTGAAGGACAACGGGTCCACCACAACAACTAATAGAAAGGGTAATGTGGCCACTTTATCTCAAACTGAGAAATTAACAGCCATTGACACTTTTGGGAACACTTTCGATGTGCCAGATTATTCGATTAAGGATATCTTGAAGGCTATCCCTCCACATTGTTACGAAAGAAGAGTTTTGGAATCTTTTTATTATGTTTTCAGAGATATCTTTTGGTTAGGTGTTTTTTACTATTTGGCTAATACTTATATCCATCAAATCCCTTACGTGGCGCTAAGAACCGTTGCATGGGCTGGTTATACCGTTGTTCAAGGGTTATTTGGTACTGGGTTATGGATTCTTGCTCATGAATGTGGGCATCAAGCCTTTTCAGATTATGGATGGGTTAACGATTTGACTGGTTGGGTTTTACACTCTTTCCTTTTGGTGCCATATTTTTCATGGAAATATTCCCATGGTAAACATCATAAGGCCACTGGTCATTTAACAAGAGATACTGTGTTTGTTCCACCAACTAAAGAAGAATATAAAGCTAAGAATCTCATTGAAAAATTCGAAGATCTTGGTGAAGATTCTCCAATTGTCACTTTGATGCAATTGATTTCTCAACAACTAGGTGGATGGTTAGCTTATTTGACTACTAACGTTACTGGTCAAAAATACCCAAATAGATCTAAATGGGCTGTCAACCATTTCAACCCTGCCTCCCCAATATTTGAAAAAAAGGATTATTGGTTCATTGTATTGAGTGATTTAGGTATCATTTTACAATCTGTTATTTTATATAACTGGTATCAGAAATTCGGTGGGTTCCACATCACTTTGAACTATCTCATTCCTTACTTGTTTGTTAACCATTGGTTAGTTCTCATTACTTATCTACAACACACCGATGCTCAAATGCCTCATTATGATAACGATAAATGGAATTTCGCAAGAGGTGCTGCTGCAACCATTGATAGACAATTTGGTTTCATCGGTCCTTTCTGTCTCCATGATATCATTGAAACTCATGTCTTGCATCATTATGTCTCTAGAATTCCATTCTACAACGCTAGAGAAGCAAGTGAAGCTATCAAGAAAGTTATGGGTAAACATTATAGACAAAATAATGAAAACATGTTTATTGCTCTTTGGAAATCTGCTAGAACTTGTCAATTTGTTGATGGGGATAATGGGGTTAGAATGTTTAGAAATAAGAACAACATTGGTGTTAAAGTTAGAGATTAGAACAACACAGTCCATTTCTCCAACATTTTGTCAATTTTCAATTCATATATAATTGCGTCTCATTTTTATATACATATATATATATAAACATTCAAAGAAGATTAGTTTTTTTCAATACTGATATATATATACACATACATTATATAGATTAGTTTTCTTTTAATTATTTAAGTTATTATTCTAGGATATATACATATTTTTGTACATACTCAAATCTTCAATCCTTCAATGTCACCTGTATCAACAACCCATTGTACCAATTTAGCGCCTTCAGAAGCTTCCTCTTCAAATTTCGAGATGTCATACCCACAAAACTCAAAAGCATCTCTTGGACTAATTGTCTTTCTACCATCTTTTAAAACATATTTGGTAATACAAACCGCGTGGATAATTTCACCTTTTGAACCTTGCGAAACAAATTTTGATAAGATAAATAACCATTTTTTATCCCATCCAAGAACTCTATTTTTGATCTGATAGCTTTGATATGGTTTGATCTCTTTCTTAAATGTTGCAAAAACATTAGCAACAGGGACATATGGCCATGTTTTAGATTCAGTTTTGAAGTAGATGAAGAATTTTTGGAAAATTGATGTCATCAATTTTGTTCTTGATATATCTAATTCTTCAAAATAAGTTGAATTGGATTTATGCAAATATCCATCACATTCGAATGGAGAATTATATGTTCTAGTTTCAATTGTTCTAAATGGATCAACATTAACAGAATCTTTGATCAATAAAGAAGGAATATATCTCGGTATAATGATACGTAACGCTTCATACCAAAATCTTATGAAATAAGCACCTGGAAGTGACTTGTAAGATGAAAGAAGGTACGCATAGGTAAGATATTTCACTATGGTTCCAATCATCTTTATTGAAGCTTTAGACCGGTTACTATGATAGTTTTGTAACGATTCAAAGTTGAGAATTTGTTTGATTCCAATTCCGTTTTATAAAATGCAGTTCAAGGTTAGTTTGAGCCGAGGTTTTAGGAGCCTTGGTGACACGGGAAAGTGACTGAAACAAGTACATTTTTACGTTTTATAATTAAATCAAATGTTTCGTTATATTATTATTATTATTCATATTTAAATAGTTTTACTCATATCTAAAGACAACTTTCTGAGCACTAAGTTTACCTTCTTTGTTCAAGATCATACCCTCATTTGCACTTCCAAGACCAGGAGTTAAAACTTTCAACCCAGGTAACTTCAAAGTTGGTAATAAAGCTGGTAATAATTCAAACCAAAAATGTCTATATTTATCATTCTCTTCCTTAGTTAAAGTTTGATTGATACCAAATGCCTCAATTGGACGCCCGACAGCTGCATATGATAAAGTACCTGGGATGAAGTGGACATTACCAGATCTATCGTCTTTCTTTAATATAGACTCATGTAAGAAGAATAAATTATCCAATTTAACATCTTTGGAATTCTTGGTCGAATCATAAGTTTGTTGGAAAGTTTCATTAGACGAAACAGAGTCTAATGCATAAGTATAATCATATTCACTCAACTTGGCCAAATCTGATTCATCTCCATAGTTGAAAACTTCATCAGCACCGATTGATTTCAACAAAGTATGGTTTCTTAGGGAAGCAGTAGTGATGACATCTAATCCATAAATGTATTTAGCAATTTGGATAGCCAAAATACCAGAAGCAGTAGCACCACCCCAGATCAAGATTTTTTTGCCCTTATTATCAGACTTTTTAGGAGAAATTCTTAAATTACTTGCAAATGAAAGACCAATAGTACTCAATCCTAATGGAATTGAAGCACCTCCTTCAAACGATTTGATAACATCAGACTCATAATCACCTGGTGCAACTGATTCACTTGAAATGGAGCGAGGTAGTTTAACAGTTGTTTGTAGATCACCAATCACATATCTTTGAAATGCACCATTCTTTGGACTAACATTTCCTTGAATAAAAGTAGCGACATAATCACCTTTGGAGAAATCTGTAACTTTTGAACCAACAGCCTCAACAATACCAGAAGCATCAGTACCAGAAACATTACCTTCTTTGGAGAAATTGTAAAAAATGTGTTTCCAATCAGTTGGATTGATTGCATAGGCTAATGTCTTGATGATGATTTGGTCATCGGAAGCTTCAGGAAAGGGAACTTCTTTGACTTCAATCAAGTGCTTTGGTTCTTGAGAATTAGTGATGATAGCAGCTTGGTTGGTAGACATTTTATCTGGTTTTACAACTCTTTGATTTAATGATGTACATTTCTTCCAACAAAAAGGAGCACCATCTAAGGGAAAATACCAGCTCTTTATATGAGCACCTAGCCACGTAGTTGATATATCAATCTTTGTCGATAGATGAGCTAGACCCTCAATCACTATGATTTCAAATCACAATCCCTTCTTGACAAATACAATCTCAAATACCTTTGAGATAACGTCATGTTGAATTGCAAGACTTATTATTTTGGTATTGGGAACCGTGTCGGGATTGAACTAAAACAAACCATGAGCTCATCAACAGTTAACAAGTCTTCGAAGTAATTGAATTCAATTACTAAGACAAGCTGTTGTTTAGGCCTTTTCCAATGACGTCCTGTCAAAAGTGTTGATGTTTTCATAAACTTGCTTATTAAACCGAGAAAGTGATGATAAATCAACTGTAAAAAACCGTTGTGATTATTTGGTGTCAAAAACTTTTACAGTTAATAGTAGGTACTTTCATCTGGAGAAGATTACAGTCAGTGATTCTATAAGATGGCTGTTAAGGGTATATTGCTTCATTGTCATCCGATCATCGGGAGACTCAAGTCATTAACAATAACTCTTCAGTGATGAATGAATTAAACACGTTGCCCATACTTCGAGGTAGTATTGTTAGGCGCATTCGCTCGGAGTTTGAAAAGTTGATTTTGGCTTTGTGGATATTCTCAACTTTGCGTATGATTTTGTTCGAAATAACCAACACCAACTGAAGAAGACCACAGATGGATGGATTAGCAGACAAAGATTCTGAGCTAGCTACATTCTTGTTGGCAGAGAGTGTTTCCTGGAGTTGCTTTCAGTGAGTTTACGCTATTGTCATGAAACCAACAACATATGACGAGGTATTAGATATAATGGTTCTCCCAAAGGTATCACCAAAGATTGATCAAAAGCTTTTTGATTGTTACAATGCTTTCCCTTTCAAGTCAGCTTTTGGGTTAGATTCCCCGAATGGCCTAGAAATCAATAAGGTATCAATAGGACGCTTAGATACTGTGGTAGATCCCTTTGACGTTTCTGATTCAACAATCCTTTCCCTTTTGAATATTGCAGGGAAAGGCCTTCGAGGCAACTGTTCAACATACATTCAGTATTTTAGGGTAACTTGATACCAATGCTGGTCTTGATTATAGTTTGTTCATTTACTAACATCCACAATCTGTAAAGGGATTCACTTTCAATGTTGCGGTTTCATTAATGTATTTATTTGGATGCCCAATGGTGTATAACTTGGTTCAGTGGAGTCTAAACTTAAAGGCATCAAAGTATAACGGTGATTTGATCTTCGATTTCATTGCCGATAAAAACTTTTCATTATTTCATATTCTTATTCCAGATCAATCCTCTTCAAATAATCCACCTCTTTGTATTAAACATCCAAATTATAAAACAGTGATATATCTTTTATTGAATTCATATTTGTATCGTTTCATAGATACTGTTAAAACCCTCAGACAAGGATTACTTTTCGTTATTCCTAGGATGACAATTCTCTATCATTCCGGAAATGGAATTAGAGAGAGAAGAACAAAATATCTGTACTCAAAGAACTTTGATATGAGTTGGTTGATAAATCTTGGTGCAGTTAATCCATTCCACAAAAGGAATGATTGGAATCTTTTGGAAATAGATCCTCAACTGGAATTTCGAATATCAAAGAAAAAAAGGCGGCCTGAAAAAGACGAATATTTGGTGATTGATCAAAAATATGGACCAAGATTTGACTTGTTCAATTTAGATAGCACGCAGGATAGTGATAAAATTCTGATGGACAGTGATTTTATTCATCAACACATATGTCTTGTGACGTTTAGACACTGCTTAAGAAGAGAGTTCTATAGTCTGGTTTTGAAAAGACCATTCAATCTCTTGGTTTCCGACACAATACCAGCGCAAAATTCAGAATTATCTGAGAGAGATACAATCAACATAGTCTACAGAACAAATAGGCTTTATCAAAATGCCGTTGATTTGAAAGAACACCTTGCAGCACAAGAAAGGATGAGACTCTCTAGACAAAATAATCAACGTTAAAATTTATGTATAAGAGACTAATTCATTGTTAAATTCCAATTTTTCCGCAGCATAATTTCGTTCTTTATATATACCCCGGATTTCCACGCCGTCTGAAAATTAGTTTGATTTTGTGACACAAACAAATACTTCATCTCTATATCAAAAATTTTCAAGTTTGAAACGAAGAACCTATATCTATCTCAAACCAAAGGGAAAGATGTCTGCTAATACAGGTGCTAGAGAAAGGGATAATGCCAGTTATTATGAAGTTGATGTTTGTTTGTTGAAGGAACTCATCGAAATAAATCCATTAAGGACCAGATTGGAAATCGATGTCAAGCATAGACCAGAACTTAACGAGTTTTCAGTTGGAACAGCTTTTGAAAAAATCGATCCTGTGGGAATTTCTGAGGGATTAGTATACGTACTTTTGAGTATGAGGCATGATATGAAAGATTTGGCAAGGAATTGGTATCGTTCAAGAAGTTTTAATCATTTGAGCGTAATTTGATACCACTCTTTTCTATTGCTTGCTTGAACTTAACTGACAATTCTTTGATATTTAGGAATCCACTCGTCATGTTGCATTCACATTAATGTGTATTTTCGGTTGTCCTTTCACGACTGAGCCGTTCATGGAGTTGGTTCCATTGGTGAAGAACCAGAATCTTATTTATGATTTCGTTGCAGATTGTAATTATAATATGTTTTACTTAACCCATGTTGACATAAACAGAAAAGGTAGAAATGATGGTACAATCTTGAAGAGACATCCAAACTATAAGCATGTGATTATGTTGCTATTGAATAAGCATCTTTTTGAATTCACTCGATGTCTCAAAACTGTTTATGGTGGTTATCTAAACAAAGATGTCAAAGTTTCATTAGATAATTATTACGGGAATGACTTGCAGAATGCTAAAGAAGTGTTTTTGAATAGAATCAATGCAGAGTACAACAACCCAACTGAAATATTCAAGAAGCTTGGTGTCAAATCCATTAGTTCTGAACTTCGATGGAAGACACTTTCCCAAGATGAAATGGACCAAGGTAACACCTTGAGTTATTTAGTTGTTGACCAAAAAATCAAAGGTCCAAGGTCTAAACTTTCAAATAACCCACACTATCAATTGAGGAAAAGTCTCCAAGAAGAGGAACGTAATTATAAGGTTAGTGATATCCATAAGGGTACTTACAATATTTTTGCCTGTTTACCAAATCTGAAACATGTTAAAATGTTGCGTAAAAAGGCATTTAACCTTGCAGTGCCTCTAGAAATCAAGGACAACTATATTTTTTCCGAAGCGGAAATGCATATTATTGTGTCCAAGGTGAATCAATTGGATTTACAAGAAAATGAATCAATAACTGAAAGAGACTCTAAACTTTAAGTGGGTTCTTACAAAATCGGGTTTAAAAAACATAATATGTTATATTCGATAATAATGAAAGGGAAAATTTTAGTGAATGACATGTCATGGATTATATCAGTACATGAAAGTTTGTAGCTCATAAATGGAAGTTGTAAACATGCTCATATCTAAAGACAATCTTTTGGGCACTGATTTTACCAGATTTACTCAATTCAAGTCCTTCATTAACGCTTTCAAGACCTGCTTTCAAGACTTTCAGATGTGCTGTTTTCAAAGTTGGGATATGAGGTGGTAATAGATCGAACCAGAAATGTTTATACTTGATATATTCATCCTCTGGTATTTCGAAACGTTTACCAAGAGCCTGAATTGGACGACCAACAGCAGTATATGATACAGTAGGTTTAACAAAAGTAGCCCTACCAGATCTGTTATCCTTAGTTAAAGTTGATTCACTAACGGATAATAAGTTATCAATCTTAACATCTTTGGAATTTTTTGTTACATCATAAGTTGATTGCCAAGTCTTAGCAGATGAGACAGTATCCAAGGCATACGAAATATCAATTTTTGCTAAATCTTTTAATGAAGTCTCATCGTTATAATCGAAAACTTTATCAGCACCGATTGATTTCAAGAGATTATGATTCTTAGCAGATGCTGTTGTGATAACGTTTAACCCATAGATATCCTTGGCGACTTGGATTGCAACAATACCAGTAGCAGTGGCACCACCCCAAATTAAGATATATTTATCCGAATTATCTTCTTTCTTTGGTGAGATTTGTAAATTACTTGCGAATGAAATTCCCACAGTGACTAATCCCAAAGGTAAAGAAGAAGCACCTTCAAAATTTTTGATAATACTTGATTCATGATCACCTTCAGCAAGAGCATCTGGTGAGATTGTTGATGGCAATTTAATTGTAGTTTGAGGATCGGCAACAATATATTTCTGGAAAGCTTTACCTTGAATGAAAATACCAACAAAATCACCTCTTGTGAAACCTTTTACATTTGATCCAACATGTTCAACAATACCTGAAGCATCAGTACCAGTAAGATCACCCTCTTTGGACAAGTTGAAGTAGATGTGTTTCCAATCTGTTGGATTGATTGCGTATGAGACCGCTCTAATAATCAACTGATCTTCTGAGGCTTTTGGGTACGGGATTTCTTTCACTTCAGTTAATGACTTTGGTTCTTTTGTACCAGTAACAATTGCACCGTGGTTAATAGGTGTGGACATTTTCAAATATAGATGATCTATTAAGAACCTTTATTTCTCAAAACTTCATCCCTTGATTCATGGAATGAAGACACATTATATACCAACTCTTCCCCATGCAGTTGTCAATATTTTCAATTTGTTAGCTAAACAACCGCTTTTCTGATTTATAAGCGATTTGAAATCATTCTAGCAACGGATGATTATTACCTACCTAAAAATATTATATTTGTCAACACATTTGAAATACGAGTTTCAAAAATTGAGTGGAAAAGCTACTTGGGAAATAACGGATAGCGACAACGATTGAAATGAGTCGATTAACTCGTGAAATTTTACCGTCATGGGGGCTTATTTTATGTTTTATATTTTGAATTGTAAACACCTCTGTGGGTATTGAACTGTAAATTTTCAAAACCGTTGAGGGTATGTTATGAGCTGGATATACTGTTGGATTACAGTACCCCTTGAAACTACAGTAAGAATTATTCTGTCACTAATGTGAAGAACTACGTTGATATCATATAATTAACTGTACGCCTTAAAGAGACTTTTATTAACCACAGTGCAAATTACAGAAACTATAGACGATTTAGGCTCTAAAGACAACTTTTTGAGCAGAAACTTTTTCATCTTTATTTAATGCAAAAGCTTCGTTAGTACTTTCTAAACCAGATTTAACAACTTTCAAATTGGCATGTTTCAAAGATGGCAAGAATTTTGGTAATTCTTCAAACCAGAATTGCTTGTATAATTTGAAATCTTCATCAGAAATCGACCAAGTACCACCATAAGCATCAACTGGACGACCAACGGCAACATAAGCCAAAGTGTGATTGACGACGGTAGCTTTACCAGATCTGCCATCTTTTTTCAGTTCTTCATCCTTTTTGAATAACAAACTATCCAATCTAACATCTTTAGAGTTTGTAGTGGCATCATAAACTGATTGCCATGTCTCATCATATGAGATAGTATCCAAGGCATAAGAGAAATCGAATTTGGTCAGGTTTTTCAAATCTGATTCATCTTTATAGTTGAAAACTTCATCAGCACCAAGTGATTTCAAGAATGCATGATTCTTTGGAGAAGCAGTGGTGACAACATTCAACCCATAGACATGCTTGGCAACTTGAACTGCTAGGATACCAGTGGCAGTAGCACCACCCCAAATTAAAATATATTTATTCTTGTTTGAAGTTTTATCTTTTGAAATTTTCAAGTTTGAAGCAAATGAAACCCCGACGGTTGTTAAACCTAAGGTTAAAGAAGCAGCGCCTTCGAAAGTTCTAACTAAATCGGAATCGTGATCACCAGTTTTCAATGGTTCGTCTGAAAATTTAGTTGAATATTTGATAGTAGTACTTGGGTCAGCAGCAACATATTGTTGGAAGGCACCACCTTTTGGACCAACATTACCTTGAACAAAAGTTGAGACATAATCACCCTTTGCGAAGCCTGTTACGTTTTTACCAACAGATTCAACAACACCCGAGGCATCAGAGCCAGCAATGGCACCTGCTGGAGATAGTTTGAAATAGATTTGTTTCCAATCAGTTGGATTCACAGCAAAAGCAACTGTCTTAATGATCAATTGATCATCTGTGGAGGTTGGGTACGGAACCTCTTTAACTTGGGTCAAATGTTGTGGGTCGTCTAATTTGGCGGTGATGACTGCGGCTTTGTTGGACATTTCGATTATTTAAAGATCAATTGAATTGAATAACTACTTAAATTAAACTAAAAATCTTTCAACTGAGGGATATATCACCTTTATATATCGATTTATGGGAACTGCTCGAAGCAAAACAACATTTGTAATCCCGACGAAAAAATTCGAAATTGCTTGTGCTCATCAAGATCCAACATTAACCATCATACACAACACAACATGATCAAGCTGTCAAATCAACTCATTTGTAATGAATATGAGCAGATGAGCACACAAAGCACTCTTTCTTTGTGATTTCAAAGCGGAAGTTGAGATCTCGGAACATCAATGCATCCTTTCCATTAGAATGTTGGCGTTTAGAGCCACTTTGTGTCAAAATTTAGCGTGCTGAATTAGTAAGAAAAATAATTTGACAGTTGATTGTATTGGAATTCCGAATTCTGATTTGTAAAAAAGCTTTGAAGACTATTGATACTTATGGTAAAAAGCCAATTGATTATGAGATGTTATTGGGTTAATTCATTAATAATCGATCAATCGTTTTAGAGAATAGCAGAACAACTAATTTAAGTGGACGGACTTTTCACGGGGTTTTTCAATTATACCCCTAATTCGCGAAACATTCTTACACTGAAGAGATCTCCCTCAGTTAATTTAGGTCATTGATCGTTTGCTCTGCTTTTGTTGAGGATGCTTCTATTCTAGAATTTAGTTGAACTTTATTTGCTCTTATTGGTTCATTTTAGTATATATGTTAGAAAATGTGGGAAAATAAGTATGAAAAATGGGTTGAGAATACTGTTCAAACTATAACAGTTGATTCACTTACTCGACCTTTAGATCCTCATGAACATATCAAAGGAATGTTCACGTCTAATGCCCTATATCACTAGATGCCAATTCATACTGAATCGTTTGACAGCTTTGATATTTTTATTTCCAATCACTTTTTAGTCTTGATACAGCAATTTGAAATTTTGCGGAGATTCAAAACAAACTCTCAATAGCTCTTTAACAATATGTTCAAGTAAAACTATAGCCTATGTATGATTTCAACCCCAGAATCGTCATGATCGACATATGCTTGCGCTAGAACTTTAATTTTGAGATGAACTTGCCTAATTTAGTGCAAATTGTGGGTTTCTCGCACAGATTACACTTGTTTTAGTCATGACCGTTGATCAATTTGGAATACTAAAGACCCTCAAAAATTCTATAAAACAATTAACCGATAGATCGAGGAGTGATAGGCTATCTCACAAAACCATTAAAAGTTCTCGAGGAAAACTGTCAAGATGAGATTAAAATATAAATACTCAAGATTTCTAGTTTCTTGGACCTCAAGTATGAAATAAATGTGATTAAATAATTCAAGAAATACCATTCAAAGATGAGGTTTCTGGGAATATTCACCATATTTGTCACAACAGTTGTTTGTCTCATCCCTCAAAAGGATTATAAACCAAATGTTTTCGTCCTAACGGATATATCAAATGAACCAGATGATGCAGAATCACTTGTTCGTCTATTATTATATACAAATGAAATCAATCTACATGGTATTGTCGCTACCACATCGGTTTGGTTGAATGATACTGTACATGATGAAGATATTTATCCAATAATTGATGGATATGAGGAAGTTTACTCAAATTTACTGAAACATTCAACGGATTATCCAACTGCTGATTATCTTCGAAATATTGTAAAGACAGGTCATAGTGCTTATGGTTTAGCAGCTTTAGAAAATGAGACTTTAAGTTCTGGTGCGGAGGAATTGATTCAAACAATCGATAAATTGAATGAGATTGATGATTATCTTTATGTGCTAATTTGGGGTGGCGCCAATGTTCTTGCAGAAGCATTGAATTATTTCACAAAGACAAGATCGCCAGAGGAAGTTGAAGTCATAGTTAATAAAATCTCTGCATATGCAATTTCAGATCAGGATAATTCTGGTATTTGGATTAGAAATCACTATCCACATTTGAAATATATAGCTTCTGTTCATGCTTTCAATCATTATTGGAATTCTGCATGGGTTGGGATTTCCGGTGAAGTTTTCTATCAATTTGATGAAGGTGGACCAGACACTTCATTTGTCACTAGTGAATGGGTCAAGGAAAACATTCAAGATATAGGCTCATTTGGTGCTCATTATATAAATAACAGTTTTATTTATGAAGGTGATACACCAACCACCTTATCTATAATTCCTAATGGATTGAATTTCCCTGCACATCCAGAATATGGTGGATGGGGTGGGAGATATAATCCTGTTGATCCAAGTTTAAATTTTAATCATTATGGTGATGTGGAAGATCATGTTATTGGTGTTAATGGCGAGAATTTCACTAGTAGTAAAGCTACCATATGGAGATGGAGAGAAGCATATCAAAATGATTTTGCCGCAAGAATCCAATGGACAGTTAAAGATTTCAATGATTCTTCACATGCTCCAATCATTGTTGCCAATGGTACTCAAAGCGTTTTACCAATGGAGATTAATGCCGTTGTTGGTTCTACAATAACTTTGGATTTGTCAGAAACTTATGATCAAAATGGGATTGAATTAGAATTTGACTGGTTCCACTATCTAGATATAACATCGACAGATTCCCAATTAACAGGAGTTGCTGAAATTGACATAAATCCAATTAATGAAGAGTTTTCAAGGATTGAATTTCAAGTACCAACTTATGAAAAATTATGTGTGGATTCTAAAAAGAAACCGTTGGAGCATTGTAAAGAGAATCATATAATTGCACAGGTGACGAATGATAGAATCACATCTTACAAAAGATTCATCATCAAGGCACAACCCGACCAATGAACTGAGCTCAGTTTGTATATCTTGAAACGGTGGATTATGTATTCTATATCGATGTGAAAATACTTTTCAACAATATCTGTAGCCTTCAACTTATTGAAAGAGAGAGATAGAAAGTTGATAATTAACCATACATAAAGAATATCCCAAGTATTGAATAGATTTCACTTGAACGAATAGAAAGAAACTTGATCATTAGTTTATTACACCGCAATGGTTATCTTTTGATGTAGTCCAGCTATTCCCGTGATATAAGTTTAAGGTCACCAGCGATGTGATTAACATGACACGAATAGCTCACACTTCATTTTTCGTTGTTGGTCTCCACAGAGCCCTGAGCCCTGATATTCTTCATTAGGTCGCATATGTCTATAACTTTTCGCGGGTATCCAGAATTTCGGTGATGAATTCTAAAGGCAATAAAACCCTTCAACTATAAGACTCAATTGGGAACCAAAGAAAATGGTTTTACCTAATACCCCAGAGTCCTTACCTAAACCGGTTGCTAGTTTCATAACTAGAGCTAAGGAACTTGAGAAAGCAGATGTTCTAATTTCATATTTTTGTGAGTTTCCAGATCAACTTGCTACTCAGGGATTGAGTACTAATTAGGGAATCAGGTAAATTATATGCTGTTGAACAGATATTAAACAAAGGACTACATACAAGTGATGATTCCGTATCAGGGTTTGCCATTGCCTTACTTGATGATATTGAGAATTTCAAGAAGGAAAGTGATCAATCAATTTTAGATGTAATTAATGATAAAGAAATCAGTTTAGCTTATATTTTGAATTTTAGTGACAAGATTTTCAATAATTCTTTAAATCAAATTCAAACTCATAAATCAAATAAAAACACAGCGTTAGGGTTTCTTGCCAGTGTGAACTTTTATGAATTGTTGAAATTATGGAAGGATGAAGATAAAGAATCCATCGATAATTCTGAAGTTTTGAAGAAAATTAGATATGCTAAATTCCATGCTACTAGAATAATCAAATCAATAAAGAGTGGCGAGGATCCAAATGAATATGATCCACCAGAATTGGATCCACAAGAGGACGAACAAGAAGAAATAAGTGGAGGGGATATTAATGTTGAAGGAAGTAATATAAGCGAGAAAGACATTGAATCTGGTGGGGCACAGGATATAGATCCAATAGAATCAACAAATTTGGCCAAGAATGACACCAGTTTTGATAAAGATGAAGATGAAGATGATTTAGGTTTACCAAAAGTTCCAAAGTTTATTGATGAGGCATCTCCATCCTCCACCGAGAACTCCACTCCAACAATAACATCAAATTTCAAACTTCCTGAACCACCAAAGAGAATTCCAACACCTCCAACGAAACCTAAACAAGAAACTATCAAACCAGTAAAGGAAACAACCCAATCAGATATAACAAAATTCATTGAAACTGGGGAGATTTATAACAAGGCTCAAAAGCATGCCAAATTCGCAATCAGTGCAATGAACTATGAGGATAAAGAAACTGCATTGAGACAACTAGAAGATGCTATTGCCCTGCTCAAGCAGCTCCATTGAGTTAGATATAAACGGTTAGATTATAATGAAGCACTCCGGTTATGGCTTATGGCTATACACTGTTCATAGCCAATTGCGCGTAGGTGTTCCGAATTCGGCGTTCGCGCCCACAATGATGATCAAGTGGTGCACTTCAATTTTTCCGTGTGGATTTGGGAGTCGAAGTCCGTGAAGGACCCCAGTTTACAATTTGGGTGTGACCTGCTAAGCAATAAAATTCGAATTGAGGTGTTATTACTGGACAAAACGAGAACTTGAATCGTTTCTTTGCTTCTTTGTCGTGATTGTTGATCCTTCGTTGTGTGGTGCTTTTTACCACTTTTTTTTTTCTTTGGCTTAGAGTCACCGGAAAAACAGAAATTTTCATAAATTTTTTATGAATATTCTCAGTTTTCTCAAAATTATATAAAGAGTTGAAATCTATTCTTGTATCATTTGTGCTTGTTTATAATTATACTCTGTAGCTACGCTCCATTCCATATTCAAAAAACTTTGAAATAAACCACACATTTAATATTCACATCATGCTTAACTTATTCTCCTACATCGCTAACGACCCAAAACCTGTCGCTGCTACTCCAGCTGCCATTGCTAAACCTATTTCAAACGGTTACAAGTTCAACTTTGATTTAAGTTTCTTGGGTGAACATATCCAAATCTCTTTATTCAAGGAAGATGCTAAATAAGTGTTGAATTGTGGACAGCAACCAAGAAGTTTATTGATATAACTTTCTCAATTGTTCACCATGTTGTTGGTTTGTATTTTTATGGTTAATGAAACATCTGGTGATTCACTTCTGCTGCTGAGACAAAATGCTATGAGTTATGGTTGGTTTAGTTTAATAGATTAATAAAGGTAATAATTAATGAAGATACAATTGTAGTTATACATTGAAAGACTGTCTTTATTTATACATTCTTGACATTTGTTTATTGTTAAACTTCTTTTGATGCTCATCGCGTAAAAAGAACCGTTCGGGCTCTGCTCAAAATAAAGTACAAATTTACAGGAGAATCTTTTGAACGACAGGTCTCTTAACCAACAACAAGAAGAAGTAACCACCACAAATATAAAGGATAACCAGCCAGATGCTTATACTGAAACTCCTACTACTTATACCCAGTGTCTTTGCAGCTATTCAAACTCATGACTGGAAACTAGGCTATAAGGAAATATCCCCAGATGATACTCCACGTCGAGTAATATCTATAAATAATCAATGGCCACCACCAAACCTAAGATTAAACAAAGGTGATACCTTAAAGATCGAGCTGTTCAATGGATTAGAAGAAGACACTTCATTGCATTTCCATGGGATCTTCCAACATGGATCAAATCAAATGGATGGTCCCGTTATGATTACCCAATGTCCAATACCCCCTGGTGGATCATTCACTTATCAGTTCCAAATCAATCAAACAGGAACTTATTGGTACCATTCTCATGATAAGACCCAATACGGAGATGGTCTTCGTGGGGGTCTCGTCGTTGTGGACCCTGAAGAAGAGACAAACTATGATGATGATTTGATCATTTCTTTGAGTGATTGGTATTATGGGAATACTAATGATTTGTTAATACAGAGTAAAGGTCATGAGCCAAGTATAGACACTTCATTGTTCAATGATACTAGAGATGTTCATTGGGAAGTTGAACCAGATAATACCTATATGCTAAGATTAATCAACATGGGGATGTCTGGGAGCCAATATTTTTACATCGAGCAACATAATTTAACCATTGTTGAGATTGATGGTGTCTCTGTGGAACCGATCTCTGTGGATTCATTGAATATAGCAACTGGTCAAAGATATGGTGTATTACTTCAAACGAAGGCAAATAAAGATGCGAATTATGGGATGGTTTCAGTTGTTAACATGATGATGAGAAAGAAATATTTAAATAATTGGATCATTTATGATAAAGAGAAGGAAAGACCAGAACCAAAACATTTAAATACTAAGAAACTTGGGTATATTGATGATATGGAATTAAGACCATTGGGACAGCAAGAATTATTAAAAGAACCAACACATCAAATCCAGTTGACTTATTCTTCCAAAATTATCGAAGATGAATTATTCTATACAATTAATGAAGATCCTTTTGCATTACCACAAGTTCCTTCATTGATGACAGTATTATCAAGCTCGAAAAATTCGGAAAATCCAACCATTTATGGTAAACAATCAAATTCATTTGTATTACAACCTAATGATATCGTGGAGATTATTGTTAATTCCAAAGATCATATGAGACATCCTTTTCATCTACATGGTCATAATTTCCAAGTTCTTGCAAGGGGGAAAAATCAACACTATTCAAATGATACCGATTATGACTTCCCACAATTCCCAATGATTAGAGACACAGTTAACGTTCCTGGTTCAGGGTTTGTAGTGCTTAGATTTAAAGCTGATAATCCTGGTGTTTGGTTCTTCCACTGTCATACAGATTGGCATGCTGCTAGAGGATTAGGTGCTATTTTCATCGAATCCCCTGAATTGATACAAAAAGAGCAACCACAAGTATTGAAGTCAAACTTACAAAGTTGTAAAACCAAGGAAATCAAAACTGTTGGTGTTTATGATGGGTTAAGTTTTAAAGAATGGTCACAGGGGAAGGTTAATGAAAATCAACAACTTGCCACTACAAATTCAACAGAGATACCCATGGGTAATGTCTCATTCAATTCCAAGGTGAAAGTCTTGTCCACATATATCGCAATCATGGTTTGTATAGCTGTTGGAGGTGCCTTTTATGTCAATAGGAAAATCAAAGAGGCATCGAGATTACAACGTCGTCCATCAATTGCAAATCATCAAGAACCCTGAAAAAAGCCTTTGGTTATTGATGACACTATAATTTAGACACGAATATTAAACGAATTTAACAACATGAGTAACGTTTCACGTAGTTTCAAATCTCGTAATTAAAGGGTGTTTTTTTTTGGCCCTTACAGCTATCAGAAAGGGCCCGTGGCTTTACGCACAGATTTGGAGGTAAATCCTTTTCAGAACCGTGAATGCTCATCTGCTGAATCGAATTGTTAAGCTGCATGGCTGAACAATATAAGGTCCATCGTTGGCTCCATCAACAAAAAATTGTTTTACATTTACAAGTACTTGATTTTATACCAAGCGAGATCAAATCGATAAGTGGTCCGTTATCTGAAAAATCTTCACACAGGTTCATTTATCCGCGAAAGCCCAGGGAAAAAAACACACAATCAAGATCAACAAAAGATTTCATATCAACAAATCTTTTACCTTTCCAGTTTGATCTTGTTGTGGTTCCTTAGGTCATAGTTTTCAACTGGTTTGAAACTTGTGTTTCTGTTCTATGATGAAGTGGAAGCCATTTTTTCTACTACTGACGTTCCTGCGGCTCATATCCGGTGAATCATTAAAAGGAACGTTTGAACGTATAATCATCTTTTCTTGCCAGGCTGCTGTTTATGAATATAATTTCGATTGTGATGGGTTTGCATGGGGTTGTACATGCTCATATCCTCCCATCTTAGGGTCCATGGCCAAATGTGTGGAGACATATACTTCAGATAAACAAAGAGATCAAGCTATGACTAGCCTTCGTGAGAATTGTGCAATGTATGGACATGTTGAGATTTCTGAAAAAGAGTTGAATGAAGTGGTGAGGAATGCCAGTATATGGATTCAAGACCCTCTAGCGGATGGGTTTGTGAAAGATGAAGTGAAACGTGTGCCCGTGCTGGCTTTAAAAGAACAAGTGTTGGGGAACTTGAAAGATTATAGAGCATTTTTGGGAAATTTTGATGTTTCTCAATATTATGGATTAATAATAAATTTGTATTGGATAGGTGTCCTTCTGTTATTGGGTGCATGGAATAGATTGAAACATAAAAGAGTCATCAATAAATTTGTTGGTGAATTCATAAATAATATTAGATCCCATTTCACACTAAGTTTGTTTTGTGGTACACATTTCCAACCTTTTAATTATGCATCAGGTTTAACCTCATTATTACCAACAGGATTAGAAGCTTTGATACTGGGTGTTTATTTTTTCTTGAATACCATCTTCCTTTTCATTGGTTATGATATATATACTGAAAATTCCATCTTTGGCTCAAATACATTGGGACAATTTATAAGATACATCTCCGATAGATCTGGTGTTTTATCATTCGCTCATTTCCCCTTATTGATTATCTTCGCTGGTCGAAACAATATGCTGATAGGATTGGCCAAAATGCCATATAGTTCATTCATGATTTTCCATAAATGGACTGCAAGAATCATGTTTATTGATGCTGCGATCCATACTTTTGGATATTTTGAAATCATCTTGGAAAGGAAAAGTTTGTCAAATTCAATGCATAAGAGATATATCCAATGGGGAACTGCAGCTATTTTATTTGGGTTGATCATTTTATTCCAAGCCATACATAATTTTAGAGTGAGTAGGTATGAATTATTTCTTGTTATTCATATCATATTTGCCTTGGCATTTTTAGGGTCATGTTGGAAACATGTTGAAACATTCGGCTGGAAAGATTACATCTATGGTGCTTGTGCTATTTGGGGAATTGATCGTTTGATACGGTTATATAAATTATACAAATTTGGAATTCCAAATGCTCATTTAAGATTCATTTCTGATGAGACTTTTAAAGTTAGTGTGAAAAGACCACATAATTGGGAACCATTCCCAGGATGTTTTGTTTATATTCATTTTTTACATTGGTCAACTTTTTGGCAATCACATCCTTTCACTATTGTCGATTCAATTTTAGAAGATGATGAAGTTACCATTTATATAAAGGCTAAAGATGGTGCCACTAAGAAAATATTGAATTTAATTGGAGACGATCAAGACTATCAAATGAGAGTTTCCATTGAAGGGCCATATGGAAATCAATCTCCATTAGAACAATATAAAACTGCTCTTTTATTTGCCGGTGGGAATGGTATTCCTGGTCCATTTTATCATGCAGTGCATCTGGCTGAAAAATCCCTTTTGTTGAAACAAAGGATTAAATTGGTTTGGGTGATAAGAAAAGTTGAGTCGTTACAATGGTTTGAAATGGAACTGAAACGATTAGCAAAATTAAATATTGAATGTGATATTTATATCACGAGAAATTTCAATCAAGAATTAACCGATTTGATACCCCTCACAAAGCAATTCACTCCATATATAAGATTCTTCTCAGGAAGAGCTAATTCGGCAAAGATATTACAAGATGAATTTTTGAATGCACAAGGATCAATTGGAATTGTTACTTGTGGACCTCCAATAATGTGTGATGATATTAGATCTTTCACTGCGGAGAATTTGAAAATGTGCCCATATAGAATTGATTTATTTGAAGAGCTACAGGTGTGGTAAGCTCATTGTACTAATATTTATCTTATCAACATGTCATTATAATATAATATATTTAATTTAATAATCACAAACTTTTGTTCATAAATCTTCTTCTTGTAAAAGCCAACCAATATTTCGAAGGATGTTGCACATCGTCTCTATAGATTCTCTCTATTAGTCTAGCACTTAGTTCTTGACGGAATTGTGTCAAATATTGTCTTAATAAATCAAATTCACTTCTATCTTTTGGAGGTAAGTATAATGAATTCAAAGGGAAATTACCATCACCAGGTATGGCAAAATGATCTAATGATAAGTTTGTCAAGATTTTATGGGCTTCATTCTTTGGAGTGTTTATATTTAGTTTAGAAAGACAATCACTAATGAAAAGGATTCCATAAATTAAAACACGATCAGTTGGTCCTTTAATTTCAAAATTACGGAAAAAGGAATTTGCTCTGAAAAGATCTAATGCTTCATCAATAACATCATAATCTTGTTCTGATGGATATGCTGGACCTCTGAATTTGGTTCTTAATGGAGAAAGTGCGAAGTTTCCTTGGTTGATACAATGTTAGAAATCTTGATTCTGATATTAGATTAAACTGATTGTGATTACTTACCGACTAATCTTTCATTTGAAGCTGGGTCTGATAAGAATGTTGAATGGTAAGCCTGATTTGGATTAGTAACAATGGTCTCAGTCTCGATTGAGCATCATATTACTCACTGGCATGATTGTTCTAAGGTAACCTTCCTATATATAATACCCGTTCCAGGCATCAAAACCACCTCCTTTTGATATCTGTCTTTTGGGCTTTGGGGACAATTTGGTGATTCAGCATAACCCATACAAATTTAAGTGACAGCGTGTAAGTGACAGTTATGCCAGAGAGCTACTATATCATGTGACTAGATTGAATTCCGGCTTGGTGAGACTGCATAGTTTAAGGCGGTACAGACAGCATACTCGCGACTCCGGATCTCTTCCTTGCTATAATAAATCCTCATCTGGGCTCATTTGAATCAACTTTGAATGTTACTAATAAACATTCCGAGGAAGATCAATTGATCAAAGAAGAATTGTCGTTGATCCGTACTGTTGTATTGGATTTCCTCGTGTTAAAATTTTCCAATTTGGTCGCGTTAAACCAGAAAGCTGTGTGGATTCAGTGAAGAATTCAGTACTGTCACTATCAAATTTGTACCGGTAATTTCATTTTCAAAATATATCCATCAAGTTTTTTGCAAAACATCAGTGGTAGATCACACCAGCTTTACAACAGTTCCACGGATAGCGGTTCAGGATCTCGCAGTTATCTATCACAGAATCCTATCAGTCCATCACCAGTGGGAACCAATAGGAATAGGCTGTCTGCCCATTGCGCTTCCCTTCACACACTGGACTCAGCCAATTGTTATCCCTTTGGCTTTCCTTGGTTTATTTTTGGCTGCTTAGAACAAACAAAGAATTCTCAAGATTCGAACCAAAACATCGTCCAAAACATCAAAGAATAGCACCAAAAGGGGTAGAGAAGAAGCATATTGTTTAATGCATCTGGGGAGAATATCTACACTACCTACACAGAAGATCATAGCATTCTAGTTTAGAAGAATAGAGTGGTACTATCTTGTCTCCCAGAATCTTACTCCAACATGTCCGGTCAAGGTAACCTGACACGAGATGAACTCTTCAGTGACATCTTTGGCTCAAGACGTCCAGATGAAGAATTGGACTCGAATGGGAACGACTCATTTGGTTTCGAAAGCCCCCCTGGTCACCAGGAAAACTCTGTCGCTCATGATAGTCCAACTTTGGATCCTGCCAGATCAAGAGACAATATACCGCCAACTCATGAATTCCAAAGACATTTGCATATTAACGAACCAAAACAAGCTGCTCCTCAACATCAAAACCAGCAGCAATCACAGCATTTCAGATCTGTTAACCAGTCACATTTCCAACACAATGCTCAGCAACAACAACAACAACAGCATCCTGCGCATATACGACCACAAGGGCAAGCTCCACCATCTCAGCATTTGAACCATCCTCAGCATCAATTCCATCCGCAACAACGCCAGGTCCCTCCACAACAAGCACAGCGCCAGGCACCACCTCAACAACAATTAATGCCCCCACATCCTATTGAGACACATGCTCGTCCCCAATCACCAGGCCGTAAACCTCCTCCACAATCACCAGTCGGACCTCCAGAAGGCGGTCTGCACAATTATCAACAACATCATCAATACCAACAACAACAGCATCAACCACAGCAAGGACAATTCCAACAGCAGCAGAACCATAATTATCCTAATCAACAATACCATTCGCAAGCACCACCACAACAACAGGCGCCTCCTAATTTGGCACAGAATAGACAAGATTTCCAGAATAGGGCTGCTCGCTTACAACCGATAACCACTACGGATCCTTCAAGTGCTCCAGTGTCCCAGAGGTATCAACAATCTCCAACTGTGTCCAAATATTCAGCAAGATCTCCTATATTGCAACAGGGTATCAACTTATTAACTAGAAATTCTAGAACAGTCACTTCACCTGTTTTACCAACTTCACCTTCTTTCAACTCGGCGCCATCAACAGGGTCTCAGCAATCTTTTCCACAGAACACTGGCAGTAATCATTCAAATAATAGCCCTAATAACAATAATGGCTTGCAAAATACCGGGAGAAGTATGTCCCTAAATTCATCGTCTTTCAGAAGCTTCATTGGATCCGATAATCAAAGCAAACACCATTCGAAAGAGTATCATAAGAAAACTTCAAGTGGCCGTATAATCCCACAGAAGATTGAAGTGACAAATGGGGGTAGTAATTCCTCTATTGGTTTAGGTTTGAAAACAAGAAGTTTATCATCAATTGCCAAAGCTAGACGTGTTTCATCTTCTGCTTCTTTGAGCTCCCATAGAGTCTCCAGCTCTGCAAGCTTATCTTCAAAGACCATTGTGACCACATCTTCAAGACCTCCACAGGTTTATCCTGCCCTATTGTCCCGTGTTGCAACATTGTTCAAGAAGACTATTAACTTGGCACAATATAACAAAGATGGGTTGGAATATAGAGACGCTTTCACAGGGTCCGATGCAGTTGATGTTATTTCGCATATCATCAGAACAACTGATAGAAATTTGGCATTATTATTGGGTCGTGCATTGGATGCTCAGAAATTTTTCCATGACGTTACTTATGAACATAGATTAAGAGATTCTAATCGTGAAGTTTATCAATTTGATGAAGTCTTCCTCAATGCTACATCACCGAATGGGTCTGCACAAAACTTGCAACATATGCAACATCAACAACAACTACAACAACAGATGGTACAACAAAACCAACCTTTTGGAATGGATAGTCGAAATGGTTCAATTGTTAGTGAATCCACACTGACACCGGGATCTCCATCAATGGATGCTGATATACAACATAATGTCAATGGTGTTTTCACTTTATTGACTGAATGTTATTCACCAACATGTACAAGAGATGCCCTTTGTTATTCCATTGCATGCCCAAGAAGATTGGAACAACAAGCTAGATTGAATATGAAACCACAAGGTGGATTGAAAAGAAATGAAAGTCATTTATCACTGCATGAAGAGGAAGAAAAGAAACAGTTGTGGTCTCATACTGTTCCTAAACAGTTGTTACAGAATTTGGATAAGAGAGAAGTTAAACGTCAAGAATTGATTTATGAGGTTGTTGCGACGGAACGCACTTTTGTTAGAAATTTGGAATATTTGAGAGATTATTGGATTAGACCACTAAGAGAATCAAATATAATTCCAATTAATGAACGTGAAAAATTCATCAGAACTGTTTTTTTCAATGTTATTGATATTCTTAATGTTGCTGTCAGATTTAGAGATGCACTAATTAGAAGACAACAGTTAAAACCAGTTGTGGAGAACATTGGTGATATCTTTTTAGAGTTTATTCCATTTTTTGAGCCTTTCGTCTCCTATAACGCTGGCCAATGTTTTGCTAAATATGAGTTGGAGAGACAAAAAGCTGCTAACCCATTGTTTTCAAGATTTATTGAAGAAACTGAAAGATTACCGGAATCTAATAGATTAAACATTAGTTCTTATTTATCACAAGCTACTACGCGTACAGTGAGATATAACTTATTGTTGAAGGATATTATTAAATCTACAAAGGAAGATTCATTTGATTTACCAGATTTGTCAAAAGGTTCTGATTTGATTTTGAAGTTATTGGAAAGAATTAACGTTAAAGTTGGTAAGGCTGAAGATCGTCATGCTTTGATATTGTTGAAGCAAAGATTGGTATTCAGACCTGGTGAATATGTTGATTTGAAATTAGGTTCTGAACAACGGAAGATTGTTTATACTGCTCCTTTGAAGAAAAGAAATCAAGATAAAGATAATCAAGGTGATGTTCAAATTTATCTTTTAGATCATTTATTATTATTTGTTCGAGTTAAAGTTGTAAACAAAAGGGAACAACATAAAGTTTATCAACGTCCAATTCCATTACCTTTGTTGTATATCAGTGCATCAGAAGAGATGCCTTCATTGAGGCCATATACTAGGAAATCTGGTGCATATGCACATGTTATTCATCACCCTTCAAGAAATGATACTAAGTTTCCAATTTCATTTGCATATGTTGGTCGCAGAGGTTACGAACTAACTTTATATGGTGCAACAAATAGTGCTCAAGAATCATTGGTCTCTATAATTGAACAGCAACAAAATAAAATTAGAGAAAAGAATGACATTTTCACCCTCACTCCATTAGCTGAAAGATTTTTTGATATTTCTAACAGAATCAATTGTCTTGCCCCATGTGATGGTGGTAGAAGACTGTTATATGGTACTGATTCGGGTGTATTCATGAGTGAAATCAAAACCAGAGGGTCTCAAAGGGTTGTTTCTAAACCTGTAAAGATTGTTTCTAAAGTTAATGTTACTCAGTTGGAAATTTTAGAGGAATATCAAACCTTATTAGCCTTGGCTGATAAAAAACTATATGCTTGGCCATTAGAATTGTTAACTGTTCAAGATAAGAAAACAGGTAAAGAATTAATGTCTCATGTTTCATTTTTTAAAGTTGGTGTTTGCGGTGGGAAAATCCTTGTTGTTGCAGCTAAATCTGATTTAATCAGGGTTTTCGAACCAACAGATCCATTTTCCAAGAAAATGTCCAAGAAGAAATTTAAGAATGAGACTAGAGAATTTCATTTCAATTCAGAACCGGTTTCAATTTCATTCTTGAAAACCAGATTAATTGTTGGTTGTACTAAAGGTTTTGAAATTGTTTCATTAAACGATGGCAAAATTGAAGCTATCTTAGATCCAGCTGATACTTCATTGGATTTCATTATCAATAAGGAAGGATTGAAACCATTAGCAATTCACAGAATCAGTTCAAATTTCCTTTTATCATATTCAGATTTTTCATTTTTCATTAATAAGAATGGTTGGAGAACAAGATCTGATTTCATGATTAATTGGGAAGGTATTCCTCAAAATTTTGCTCTTTGGTATCCATATTTATTAGCATTTGAGCCAAATTTTATAGAAATACGTAATGTTGAAACTGGAGAACTGTTGAGAGTTATAGTTGGTGAAAATATTCGTTTATTACATACTGGTTCGCAAGAGATTCTATATGCTTATGAAGATGAACGTGGTTATGATGTTGTTGCCTCTTTAGATTTCTGGGATAAGACTAATAAAAAGGCGTTAGCTGGAACTGGTGCTGCAAGTGCTCCATCTATCTCAACAAATGTTAACGAACAAAGTTCAAGTGCTGGTAATTCTACGTTAACAGAGATTAAAGAGGTTGATGAAGGAAAAAGATGAATTGGGGTGGGATTTTAACTAATACATCAGTGTTTTATAAAAGCGGTTTGATTTTTATGATAATTCTGACATTTCAGTTACTTATAGTTATTGTACAGGTATTTACTAATGAATTTATATGATTGATACGGTTGTAGATTATGCTTTCTTGACAGCTTTTCAAGGGTCTCTACATTTTATAACAGCAATTCCTGTCGGCCCGAGCGCGCTGATCCGACTCCGCTTGCAAAATCCGATTAAAGCGATCGCCAAACTGTTGGATTTCTGTTGAATCCGATGTAAAATCACAATAGAATTTAAAGAATATGGTTTGAATTTAAGCTTGAGGGGCTGAAAGTCGAACCGAGGATTCCAGAATTACCAGACAAATCCACACCACATGAATCTATAAACATCATCCTATTATCCCTTAAGAATAAATCGTTATTGATCCTTATTAAACGTTGTAATATTACGCGTTTTTTAACCGAGTAATCGCGATTTCATACACTAATTTTTTTCTTCCTTTAAGAGATTTTTTGCTCAACGAAAAAAAAAAAAAAAGTTGATAAAAAAGTAAACATAAAAAACTTGACGTCGAGAAATTATATCTCAGTTTTCCAAAACCTTCTCAGTTTTAAATTCTTGATCTATCCTTCTTTCCCCAAGGCTCTTACTTCCTTCCTTTCATTTCCATTCTTTCACATAGCTTCATCCTTGTTCAAGATGGCTCAGTTTTTAGAAACACTTCAGGTCAAAGTACCAACTTATTTGAATTTGATCAATTCTCATACTCCAGAATTTGTTAATTTTGAAATTCCATCACTTGAAACTCCATTTGGTGTTAAATTATGGCCAATTTTCAACGAAGCTGCCTCATTCATTACACAGGGACGTTTTGTTCCTGATGAATTCCAATATATCGAAGAGGAAACCTTCTTGAGTACACCAAAGGAAGTTTTCATTGGTATTATTGCTTATTATTTCATTATTACTGTTGGTCAATTGATTTTTAAGAAATTACAACCTTTAAAATTACAATTGTTATTCAGTATTCATAATTTCTTCTTGACTTCAGCTTCCTTGATTCTTTTGGTTTTGTTATTTGAACAAATTTTACCAGTTTTAGTTAATCATGGATTATTATATGCTATTTGTTCACCAAATACTTGGTCTCAAAAATTGGTTACAATTTATTACTTGAATTATTTAACCAAATTTATTGAATTTATTGATACTTACTTCCTTGTTGTTAAAAAGAAGAAGATCATCTTCTTACATAGTTATCATCATGGTGCTACTGCATTGTTATGTTACATTCAGTTAGGTGGTGCTACTTCTGTTAGTTGGATTCCAATCTTGTTGAATCTTTCTGTTCATGTCGTGATGTATTGGTACTATTTCTTAGCATCAAGAGGTATTAGAGTTTGGTGGAAGAAATGGATCACTACTTTCCAAATCTTACAATTTGTCTTGGATTTAGGTGCTGTTTATTTCTCAACATATACTTACTATGCAAACAGATTTTCAACAGAATATGGCATTAATATTCCAAACATGGGTACT
The DNA here is from genome assembly GCA_030571095.1 of Hansenula sp. yHMH451. NCBI lineage: Eukaryota > Fungi > Ascomycota > Saccharomycetes > Phaffomycetales > Wickerhamomycetaceae > Hansenula > Hansenula sp. yHMH451. Next base: position 287,076 of record JAJLXE010000001.1, read on the forward strand.
TGTCACGGTACTCCATTTGCTGCTGGTACTGGTTGTGCTATCTTGTCGAGTTATTTGGTGTTATTTATTGGATTTTACATCAAGACTTACAAGATTGATAAACCAAAAGCTAAGACTAACTAAAATGACTCTTTATCATACGATTTGGGGGAAAAAAATTGAAAAAGTAAAATTCAAATATCAAACAATAAAACCGTTAATAAATAGAGGGTTCTTGGTTGGGACCTCGAACTAATATTCAAAAAGTGATCACTAGCTTATATAGATTGATATACAATGGGTGAATTAGAACTGAAACTTGTGTAGTTTTTTTTCTGTAGCGGTACACTGATTACTAACCCATTCGAACCACTCTAGCAGTAATTTCAGGTGGAAAACGAGAAGTTTTTTGAAAAATTCCCATAGTTTAAAGGCTCAGATTTCAAGATGAGACTATTGCGCAGGTTAATCCGTCGTATCCAGAAGCAGTGATTGGATGCTCAGACGACACATAAATTGTTCTCAACATCAGCCATCCAGCACAGTGGTTCCAGCTCCCAACGCGACCAGAATGAATATTACCCCAGGACAACCTGTCACTGATTCCTCGAGAAAAGCTCTTTTAGTTCACTTGGCTCTGAAGTCTTGATCGTTTTATTGTGGATTGATCTATTTTATACGGCTGATGTTTACCGAAGAAAGTTGGAAAAAGTACTCGGAGTGATAAGACCGAGCGGATTTACGTGTCAAAGATTGAGCAAAAGAGTGCGAGTAGTTGTTAAGAAAGAGGAAGAAATGGACTAACAGCTATGATTATTGAGTCGTATTGATCCAATGTTTCCATCATGGTTCTCTTGTTTGTTGTTCTGGGTTTTCTAGAGCTTCCCCTTCCCGTATTTGGTGGTGTCATCTGGTGTTCCGTGTTTCTCCAGAAGATTGATCCTTTGTGATGAGCTGCGTTAATTTGGAAAGAAAGGCTTGAGCTATTAAGTGACAGAACAGCTGACAATGGCCTCGCAGTCTGAGATTGGAATATTATGGACGTCACAGCCGTTTCCGATTCGTTCGAGCGTCGCTTGACGTGCTTGCTGGTGATGTTCTCTATATAATGGCACAGGGGCCCTGAATTAATCAAAACCATCACTTCCCAAAGACTGTAGCTTAAACAAGGTGGACCATGAATGCTGTCATGAACTTCAACCACAATGCTAACAACCTCATGTTCAATACAGCGAAAGAATCGCCAGCAACATCAGCAACGACGCCAGCTACAACTAGCACAATCATATTGCCTTTACCTAAAGTGAACAGTCCTGGGCCTGGTATTCATCAACATCCTCATCATATCCACAATTCGCTATGGGATTACAAATTTGGTTCCGGTTCTTCAATATCATCTTCCATTACAGTGCCAAATACTACAGCCACCACTGCAGTTAATTCTCCATCTCCATCTCCAAGTATTGAAAATGTCTCAACGAATGGCTTCACATCTACTCCTTCATCTTCTTTAAGTCTGAATAATCAACATCAACATTATACATTACATACACCAATCCCTCAACAACCTCTTTTATTGCCATCTATCTCATCCTTGCCTTCCTCCACTGCATATTCCCCCGTGGAAACAAATCATAATGATCAAATTAATTCATTATCTCCACCAGCTTTGCATATGAACTTACAACAGCAACAACATCACATCTTACATAATGGAATTAGATCACAATCTTTACCAAATGGTAAGATCTCCAAGCCTCAAAGAAAAAAGAAACAATGTCCTCAATGTCATTTGTTTTTCTCTAATCTTTCAACTCATAAATCTATACATTTAACTCCAGAAAATAGACCTTATCTATGTAAGATTTGTGGAAGAGGTTTTGCCAGATCAAATGATTTATTTCGTCATAATAAAAGACATTGGAAAGAGACTGGTTCTGCACAAGGTGCTTTCAAATGCCCTTTCAGTTGTGTTTTATACAATAATTCAACTACTGATGAATCATTAAAGATTTCTGAAACACCATGTCATCCAACTGGTATCTTCAGTAGATGTGATACATATAAGAATCATTTAAAAGCTTTACATTTTGGTTATCCACCAGGAACAAAGAAAAAAAATAGAACAGAAGTTGGAGGGAATTGTAAAAAATGTGGGAAATTCTTTCAAAATGTTGATGAATGGTTGAATAATCATGTGGAGAATAATGAATGTGGTTGGAGTTTTGAGTAGGTCTCAGAATTTATATTGAATATTCAAAAATTGATACATTAAAGAAGTTAAAGTTTAGCATATTATTATGAATTATGAATAAGTTTATGGGTTATGAAATACATTATAGGTATACGGTTTTAAAATAAAAAATTGGGTAGAGTCCTTTGGGGCTCTAGATTGGAAATAGATTCAAATATCGCTGAAGTTGTAGTTATTCCGATCAAGCCATTTGAATATTATTAGGGGTAGTTACGAATATATTCAAAGATTATTAATTTGTGATTCATAAAGAATTTGGGAGCCATGATCGGCTTGTAAGGCTAACTATGGGTGTTCATTCTTGTTATACACTATATTTTAAAAAGATTGTTATGATTGGATATCTTTCATCAACAAAGACAACAGCAAAAACTAGTTGAAAGTCCAGAATATAAGAAATATTGCGTGAGCTATGAACCAAACTAGTGTTTACAATCAATAGGAGGACCTCAGATCAGATATTCTCGAGACCTAAATTAAAAGTTATAAATCTAATGAAATGAAGTTCATAACTCCAGAATCTTTATATATAAAGAAATTTGCGCCAAAGGCAAACAGCTTACTAAATAAGGTAATCTCTAACGGCTTTTGTCGCGAAACTTGCAAATTTTACGGAGCAGCGCGAAATTTGCGGATTTCTGAAAATTTTTCAAATATGCAGCCAGAAAAATGAAAAATTTGTGTGAGCAAACAAAATGTATGGAAATGTTCATAATTTATGCAGGTAATTTAGAACCAATTGGTGGGTCCACAGGCCATGAAGTTTGTGTTTGCCTCTTAAGTCAAAAGCCAAAAAGTTCAAAGGGATGAAAAAGCCGAGGTAAGCCCAGAGAGTTCCATAGCCAGTAATAAAAGGGGTTCATAGGCCGCAAGAGGCTTTAAGTTTGATTGAAATTGAGCCTCGCAGTCTCATAGTGGCGAGTTATTTGTTCTTGGTAGAATAGAAACGCATGATTAGTGGGTTGAGATTGATTGCTCGACGATTGATCCGGCTACCTGTTACGATGATCAATTGATCTGGATCCGGGATGTGTAGAGTTCTGGAGCGACTACTTGAACGTATGATCAGTATGATGGTTAAAGAGGTTATAAAAGCTTGAGACATCTTGGAGATTAAACTACCCCCGTATTTTAGATTATCTAACGTTTAATAATATTTAGATTCATGATAGATCCAACTCATGACATTTAAGTCGTTGCGCTTCGAATCGTAGTAAATGCTATTAGGAACAGTATATAGGAAATGTGTTGAACGGCCAACCAAGCGCTGTATAGCAGATACGTCTCCGTTTAAAACGCCAAAGAGCCTATTGGAAAAATGTGCGTTCTGCAAAGCTCGTGATTATCTTGATCTAGAACCTGTTCAAGAGATGCTGGGTAAGCAGAGTTCATGCTTAAAAAGTGCTGGGACGGTGGGTGGGACCCCGTTAGTTCAAACACTTAAGGGGATTAAGTGTGTCTTAAATATAAGAGGCTGACGATGTGTATATGAGTAATGGTGGTGAGACTCAATATGATTAGGTTCCTGTATGAAACTACGAACAGCTCCTTTGGTAGCTATAGCCCATAGTTTAACTAGGTTAAAATCTTGAATATCAAACATTTTAGTGCTGTATAGATTTATAGATATTTGCTTTATTGGGGGTGATTGATAGACTCTGGCAGTGCCATTATTTCCTGTTTTAGTAATTGTCCCTACTCTGCATTTTGACGCTTTTCACGTTGTTGGTGCAACTTGAAGCACAGTAATTCACCGAAGTTTGGCGCTCACGAGACTTGAAAAAAATTGACTTTTTTTACCGTTTCGAGTATTTCTGCAAAAATTGCACTTTTTTTCGAACGGGATCTTTAAATAAATGGACGAATATGTGACTGGTAATTAGTATCCTTTATTTGAAAAGGATGGCAAACTGCTCTTTTGAACCATTACCAACTACTTCGAAACTACAAGTACTGTTATCAATCATATAATCATACACTCGTGAGGAAACACAATCCCCACTGTTGATATTAGACCGAACCGGAGATTTTAGTGTCAGATCTTGTTTTTCATCAGAATCAGATCCAGATCAGAAAAGCTGTTAAAGAGGCTGATGAAGAAGAGCTCAAAATTAATTAAATTTATTGTGATCCCTTAAATTCAAAACAGAAAACATATACAAAATACCACCGTTACACAGCGGCTAATCCATATACCAATATAGTATGACTGAACCACCAACGTCGAATTTGACGAGGTCGTTATCGTCTTTCAAATCAAAGATTAGTTCAAAATTTAAAAACTCCAATGGGAATGGGAATTTTACGGAACATGGTGACTCTTCAATTGACGAGTCGGTACTATTAGCCATGAAGTATGATGATTTGCCTGCAGATGATGAGGAGAAATGTTCAGCAGAAATAGTGGATATAAGGCATTCCAGATCTTTCACCAATCTTAGTATCGTTAATAATGGCGCTGAAGCTGTATCTGCTCCAATGAATGATTCAAGAAATAGTTCTGTTGTTTCTGAACATTTCAATGTTGGTGAACCTACTACTGTTAATGATGTCTCTCCGAACGAAAATTTATTGCCACCAGTCTCCATCCCACCAACTATGACTATGGCTTCATCAAACTCATCATCATCAAATTCTACACCTTCAACAAAATCTCAATTCTCCATAAAAGAACAGGAATTTTCTTTTCTACAATTGCAACAATCATCTAACCCAACTTCTCCAGTGGTTTCTAGAAGAAACGATTCCATAATAGACCCATTGAACACTTCCAATATTGTGGAGAAATTGAACTCAACATTAAATAATACCACCACTGCAGGATCCAATGAGACCTCAAACAGCAACGTCATTTCTCCACAACCTACAAACCCTTCAGTTTCTTCTCCATTAACTCAGCAATTATCCAATATTAATAACTCAAGAAGAAAATCCTCAAATATTTCAACAAATTCATCAATTCCAGCCCCTCCACCAAATCAACCTGTAACACCGACAAATGAAGTTCCATTGAATAAGACCCTTGAAACTCAAAGCTTGGAATTAGCAGACGCTATGGCTTTAAGTATTTTGAATAAAGTGGATGAGATCAAGATTGATCAAGGGAATGTTAATACAGACGAATGGAAGATTTAAAAACTCCATGTCATTTGATATCTTGCTAGACATTAGAATATAAATAACAAAATTTCAAGGCTGGGTTGTACTACAGCTTTACCACTTGCATACCTTTCAATTCTTATTCGAATTTCTTGAGATTCAAAAGAACAATTTTTCATATACTATATTTTCCTACTCATTGCATTGCTACTATATAAACTGCTACATAGACATAAATTGCATAAATTTTTCAATAAATATCACGATCTTATGATTAATACTACAGTTACAAAGTCGTAAAACAGCTACATCCACTTATTTTTTTATTTGATTTAATTGAATATATTAAAACACGTACATGACCCTATAAACTCATACTTTTCTTCATATCTATATTATGCTTGTTGTTCTCGATTTATTGCTCAACTTGTTATCGTAAAATTTCTCAAGCCTTAACAGTTCTTAAACCGGCGTTTGAACGGAAGATAGCATCACCTTCAGCATAACCTCTACCTAAACCAAAACCGACACCTATCCAGACTGGGAAAGCACGACGTTTGAATAATAAAACGGAGGCTAAGACACCAGCACCAAAACCTAAACCAGTTTTAACAATTGTGTTAGAAAGGACAACGTCCCATTTGTCATTCAAGATGTTTTGAGATGGGGTTGGAACAACCTGTTGTTTTACTTCAGACATGATCTTTGGATTGTTAGTTTCTAAATATCTCAATATTTGTCAATTGTTATACGGTTCATGACGGTCACCCATTTAATGGATCTTTCCTCAAAATCCCAGTTCAAAACGAAATGATCCCTCCATTCCACAGACATATAACTGAACATCCAAAATACTCACTATTCTTGGTTCTAAATCGTAACAATAGCTTTGAATCAGTTAAAACCCTGAGAACTACACTGATTTATCGACGAACAAATCAAAACTCCTACAAATTGAAAAAATCACCGGAAAACTGCACAACCGTACAAACTTCACCGCGACGTGTACGTGACATTTATGCTTGTCGAGTTAACTATGGATCCATATAAACTGGGGCAAAAACTATTCATGTTCTAATAAATTATTTGATAAACTAGTATAGATCAAGGTCTGAAGTTGATGCTAATACCTCAATTGAAGTATTCCACTGCTGCTAAAGTCCTAGTCACCTCCGTCTTAGCGTATCAGGCAATTCCAATAGTTACAAGACAGTTTCAAAAGTTTAGAAATATGGCCACCACAACTTCTTCAAACACATCATCATTCAATTGGGTCCCACCTCAAGATGCTCCAGCTTGGAAGCACACTTCTGAGGAAATTTTGAAATTGACAGAAGATTATATCAAGAGAAGTGGTGATTTGAATGATAAGATTGGTGCTTTAGAGAATCCAACTGTTGAGAATGCCTTCCAACCATTAGCAGAATTCGATAATACTAATGATGGATTAGTCAATCTATTGACTTTTTATCAACATGTTAGTGCTAACAAGGAATTGAGAGACGCTTCTACTCAAGCGGAGCAAAAATTCAGAGATTTCGGTATCGAACAAGGGTTGAGAGAAGATCTTTATAAAGTTTTCCATAAGCTATACAATGAAACTAAAGATTACGAATCATTAACTGAAGAAACAAAGAAATATTTGAAAGATATTGATAATGATTATAGAAGAAATGGGTTAGCATTGCCATTGGAACAACGTGAAAAAATTAAGGAGATACAAAAAAAATTATCAAATTTAAGTTTGGAATTTGGTAAGAACTTGGGTGAACAACAAGAATTTATTTTATTCACTACTGAAGAATTAGAAGGTGTCCCAAAGGATGTCATTGAGCAATTTGAAAAAGATGAAGAATCTGGGAAATTGAAGATGACTTTCAAATATCCTGATATTTTCCCAGTTTTGAAATATGCTAAGAATGCTGAAACTCGTAAGAGGGCATTTGTTGGTGATCAAAATAAAGTTCCACAAAATGAAAAGTTGTTAATTGAAGCTGTGCAGTTGAGATCTCAATTGGCTCAAGCATTAGGTTATTCTACTTTTGCTGAGTATATTTTAGAAAAGAAAATGGCTAAGAACTCAAAGACTGTGTTATCGTTCTTGGATGATTTGAAATCAAAATTAACTCCATTAGCTTTGAAAGAACGTGAACATCTATTAGAGTTGAAGAACGACCATCTATCAGAACAAGGGTTAGAAAAATCTGATTCTTATTATGTTTGGGATCATAGATTTTATGACACTTTATTATTAGAACGTGAATATAAAGTTGATCAACAAAAAATTGCAGAATATTTCCCAATCACACAAACAATTGATAAAATGTTGGGTATTTTTGAGAAATTAATGAATTTGAAGTTTGTTCAAATTGAAGATTCTAAAAAGTCTGTTTGGCATGAGGATGTTAAACAATTCGTTGTTTGGAACTTGGATGATACATCAAGACCAAAATTTGTTGGTTGGTTATATTTTGATTTACATCCAAGAGATGGGAAATATGGTCATGCTGCTAACTTTGGTCTGCTACCGGGTTATAATAAAACTGATGGTTCAAGAGCTTATCCAGTTACTGCTCTAGTTTGTAACTTTTCCAAACCAACTGAAGAGAAACCATCACTATTAAAACATGACGAAGTTACCACTTTCTTCCATGAATTAGGTCATGGTATCCATGATTTAGTAGGTAACACTGAATATGGGAAGTATCATGGCCCATCAGGTTGTTCTTGGGATTTCGTGGAAGCTCCTTCTCAAATGTTGGAATATTGGACTTGGTCAAAAGATGAACTTCGTGATTTATCTTCTCATTATGAGACAGGCGCTAAGATTGATGATGAATTAATTAATTCATTGATTCGCTCCAAACATGTTAATGGTGGGTTGTTCAATTTAAGACAATTACATTTCGGCTTATTCGACATGACATTACATTCAAAGAATGAACCAGTTGATATTGCTAAATTTTGGAATGAATCAAGAGAACAAATTGCCTTAGTTAGTAGTGGAGGAGAAATCACCAAAGGTTTCAATTCTTTCAATCATATAATGGGTGGTTATCAAGCGGGATATTATGGTTACTTATGGTCCCAAGTGTTCGCTGCTGATATTTATTATTCAAAATTCAAGTCGAATCCACTAGACACGAAGACCGGTGTCGAATATAGAAACATCATTTTAGCAAGAGGTGGTTCTAAAGAAGAGAATTATAATTTGAAAGAACTTCTAGGAAGAGAACCAAATAATGAAGCCTTCTCTAAGGAGCTAGGATTGACCGCCTGAATTGTCGATAGTGATCTATAGTTTGTGTTGGAGTATTCTTATAATTAAATATTTTCTATGCGCTTCCTGTAGTAGTGGATAATGTGCGTTCCGCAATAAACCGACGTGTACTTTAGACCAGAATGAACCTCATTTTAAGTTAGCTGGAACTTGAGTTCCATGTAATCTCAGTCAATATCCTGTAGCTTCTACGTAATCACTTACCAATAATGAAGGATCTCCACCAACTGAAATCTGCCAATTTTCAGGAGTGTCAATACAATCATGACACATTTCACCAAGGCCTCGAGACTCGAGAGAGCTCCAAGCTTGGAATTGATTTTGTTGTTGTATTCTAGACTCCAATATACCATTCAAAGTGCGATAAAACAATAGAGAGTTGGTACAGTGTACCTGCCGTCCAATTTATAAAGGGTTCCGCATTTTGTCCTCTAGAGCCGTGAGGATCATACAACGTTCGCTATTGTTTATTGTCAGCGAAAGTTTCCAAATACCGTTGGCCGAAACGACTTTCAACAGAAAACTATTTAACGTCAAGAAGATCTTGTTTTTCCGAATATTTGAATTTACCAAAGAGCTCGACAAGATACTATCAATATGACTCAAAGCGATAACTTGGTGTTTGAACAGACTGACGATCCAGAAGTGATCCAATTTACATATCACAATATTGCAGACTCATGGGCCGGCAAATTGACAGCTGAACAATATGTCGAAAGGGATATCAAGTTATCACAATCCAAGATCAATCAAAGAGGAGAATCTTCACTAGGTGGTTATGTCTACGTGTTGAGGAATTTGTCATTGCCAACAAGCACAAAGACTGGTAATATCGTCGCATCTGTCGAGATTTTGAATAGGAAGGCATGGAGAGTGGATGGTCCAAATGACCAAGTGAAAGAGGTCATCTCATCAGTTATAGGGAACGTCTTCACAATCAAGGAGCATAGAGGTAACGGCTACGTTTCAGTGTTGATGAAACGTTTAAATGAAACTATTGATGAACCAGTAGGTAAAGATGGTTATGCTTTCCTATACAGTGAACTGGGCCAATATTACCAAAAATTTGGATATCGTGATTTCCAAATCCCAACTCACTATTTACCAATTGATAATGTCCAAAACGAAACTACTGATATACCAGATTATGAATTTTTGAAATACGAAGGATATGAGAAATATGTGCAAGCTGAGCAAAAGGCTCTCAAGGAAGAAATTGTACAAAAACAATCCGAAATAGATGAAAAAACGACCATAGTTGCACTTATCCCAACACTTAATGTTTACAGTTGGATCCATGACAGGGACATTTTCATTTCTTCAAAGCTATACCCGGGATCCAAAATTGATAACTTTGGTGCTGCTCTTTCTGGTACCAACGACCACATCTTATGGTTACATGATTGGAATGAAGATAAGTTATTTATAATCAGACCGTTTATTGAAGAAAGTGCAAACGCTTCGACAAATTTCCAGAAATTGATGAATATTGCGATTGGAGAAGCTAAGGCGCATAATTTGAAAGGCATTTTCATTTGGGATTCTTCAGTTGGGAAGAATACATGTGAAATCAAAGATGCAAATATCAAATTTCTTCAAAGTTTCCCAAATGCTCAGTTATTTAAAGAGAACGATTCAAAATCCGCACTCAGATTGGAAAATGCCCACTGGATAACCAACGACAAATGGAACTGGTTTTAATTTCTCTCCATCTTGTGTATAGACTAGTTCAGTATCGTATATTGGTGCTGCTGACGAATAAAGCTTTTGATAAACTCGAATTTCCTGGTTTTTGTAATGATGATTTGAGGTTTCTGTCTATACTTCTCTGAATTCCGAGATCTTTTGGCCTCGGAACTTAATCAACCTGGGGCAGAAATCGGGCCAAGGTACATTGTCAACTCAAACTTGACGAATTTGAAGAGTTATTATAAGAGTCCATATTGTACATAAATAGACCATTAAAGCCATGAGTGATAGACCTATAATTATATCTGAGGATATTAGCACTTCAACTCCAATTCAAACAAGCTTTCCTGAGAACGAAGTTACAAAGATAGATTTTGACTCGTTTCAAAACTCCCCAGAACAAACATTTGTGCATCATGATTACCAACCTGTAAGAACAAATCAAAGAACTGTCAGATCATTACTTTATATGGGACAGCTATTGAATCTGAATAAGCCTAAAATATCAGAGGGAGATTTCCTAGTGAGTTCTTTAGAATCGCTAACTTCCGTCATGGATAACGTTTATTTGATCACTAAATTTGGCATTGGGAGAAATTCGAAGTTTTTAGCTAAAGTTGGCGCTAATGCAAGTAAAGTATGGTTTATCACATTGCTATTCTCAATAAGGAGTATTATTAAGAATCTTTTGAAACTATACAATTTGAAAAGTCAAGTTTGGAAAGAGATTCAAATGGTAAAATGTGAGCAGTTTAGAAATCATTTGGCAAGATTAATTTTGAAAAAATATGAGCTAAAGATTGAAGATATCCAAAGTGAGATAACAAGCAACATATTAGAACTAGTTGGAAGCTTGAGTGATTTGCTGTTTGTATCTATAGAAATTTTCAAATTGAAAATTCCACGCTGGATTGAGAAACTCTTGGGATTTATATCGGCAGCGATGATGATCTACAGAATGTCCAAAAGATCATAATGTCCTATAATTACAATTCATTCATTTCATTCCTTCATACCCACTAGTGATTCCCTAAAGCACTTTAATGCTACCTTGTCATCTCTAGCTATCCACCTAGAGCAATTCTCCACATTGTCAGTATATAAACAATCCTCGTTGAAATCAGCATAATGAAACCCGTTACATTCTTTATTCAAATATGAACTTGTACATAACCAAATATACCTCCCCCTGGTTTTGGGATCTTTATAACTTCTTCTCAAATCCATTTGATTGCCACATTTTGAACACATTGGTAAATTTTCTTGATACTTTTTCAAATAATTTCTGTAAGTCAAATTGAATCTAGTTGTACCTGATATTTCATGAGAAGAAAATTCGGTGGTGGATGAAATACAATGTTTATATTCTTCTTGGAATCCACCATGCATTATGAACAAGGTGTTATGAGGCAGCGGAACCGCATATATCGTATTGAATTTTGAACCAGAGTCATCATACTCTTTCCTTATTCTGAAGTCTCTAGTGGCACCTAAGGTGAAAGATGCAATGATAGGATGTGGTCCAATATAAGTCATTCTATCAGAATGCCAATCCAAATTGTTACTTTTTGATTCAAATCTGTTGCATACTACTAGATCACCCTTCCATATTTCATCAGTTTGAAATGGCATCTTGGGTCTCCTAGAAAGTTCTTTATTCAATTGATCTTCGATCAGTAATTGGACCATTTTCATGTCATCTGTATATTGTGATCTCGATGTGTATTTCTTACCATTGTAATAAAGCTCTTCACCAATCTTGGAGCTGTACACTTTATTGGTATGATTGGAAACACATTTGTTACCAAACAGATGGAAGATCTGAGGACCAAATCCCTCAGTGTCCTTCAGCAGAAATTTAAGCAAGCTCTCGGATAAGTCTTTGGGCAGGAAATCATAGTGTATTGAAGCATATTGAACAGTTTTTTCCACATCCTCCTTTGAGTATAAATAAACAGGTTTGTTGGAGTTTCTAGTGTTTGTTGATCCAAAAGCAGAACTATCCTCGAGACCGAACAGTTTATTTATATTTGTTTGCTTGATCGAATGATCTAATGTTCTTCTTCTCTTAGCACTTGGAAATGATTCATATAGTATTGATTCAGCGTTTGTCAGTGATCCATTACAACTAACCAAGAGCTCCAACAGTGACGACTCATCGGCATCTGGGAAATTGATCTTCAGCTTTGAAACTTTCTCCTCAGTCATCTCCAATTAGTTACCATCCTTCTCACGTTTCATAAACAGCTTCTTTTACCGTTACAAATCAAATAAATTTGCCTCTTAAAAAATGCAAGAAGAGTAAACAGTTATAGAGAAAAGGCGCGAAACCGCGTCTTTTCCAAAACACATTCGCGTAGAGTCAGAAGCCCGATTCCTCGACATTTGAGATGTATATAAGAATATTGATTGGCCCTTTCTAATCAGTATAACTTATTCATTATTGCCCTAACATTATAATTTTCAACCATGTCAAAAGGAACAATCTTAATTTTCCACGAATTTGGTGGATCAGTTCCTAATATGCTAAAGTTTCTACAAAAAACCTTAAACAAGCTTTAAAAAAAAAGGTTTCAATATCGAATATGTTGGTGGTCCCATTAAGATGAATAGAGATGATTTCCCCTTTGAGCCTAAGAACAATCCTAATGAACAAGATTGTTTTGGTTGGTGGTATCTTAAATCAAATTCCAATTTGAAATCAGTGGATAAGATGGCAGCTTGGATGAACTCATATATTCAGTATTGAATAATGAAATATGCCTAAGCCCTACTCTTGTGAGCTTATTTGGGTTTCATCGCTGTTTCCGCTATGCCTGAACATAGTGCGTTTTAAAGAAATATCGCGAATTCAATATCTCGCGAAAATTACATTTAGATGATAAACATCTCTCTTTCCTCTACGAATTTGTGGGGCGCTAAAAGAACTCAATCTCAGAGACATGGTGCAGTCAATGGATGGTTTAATTCAGGAGGACCCAGGCCTTCGTGCTTTGATAGGCAAGAACTTGAAAGTTCAGTTGAAGGAACCGCTTGGCAAATTTGATTATAAAAAACTTTTTGATGAAGCTGATCCAACAATAAAAGAATATTTGGAAACCAATAAACATGAGCAGTTTAAAGAAAGTGAGTCTATCTGCCCTTCCATCTAGGTTGAGCTACTAACGTGTCGCTTTATCTCAGCCTTCACATCAATCATGACGAGGTTTTGCCCACCTTTTGGAAGTATTGATGAAGAGGTTAAAGAGATCATGCGAGTTGATGGTGAACAGGAAAGAGGTGAGCTTTGGTTTTCACTCAAGATGTGGCGCTTGCCTCTATCATTGCCACTTCTTGTTCAGATTGGCAACGATTTTCGGTTTCAGGAAAGAAATTCGACACCTTATCTTGGGCCACAGCCTAACCTTCAAACCATCACATATCCAGTTACAAATTTCTCGAGGTATTTCAAAAGAATTATTTTCAAAGATGCTGAAGAGCTCGATAACAGTTACTTATCAGGGAATATGCGTATCATGAGTTCTTTCTGTGATTATGTTTTGTCCTCAAGAATGTCACCCAAAGATGCTAGAACCATTATTTTTAGACTTTTTGACAATCTTCACACCACAACGTTACACATTGACAAGGAAGTTGTCTACCAAGAATCATACATCTCTACAGACATTGTCCCATACTTCCTTGGTCCTATTAGGTCATTTTTTGAAACGTTAATAACTAGTTACAATAGCTCGCTTGGAATCACAAGCACACTATTTACAGTTCCAACTTCGAGTATTGAAGAACTTTGGGAAAAGTTCAGCTGTGGTAAAGATTTACCGGAAAACCTTTCACGTATAAGGAATATTAAATTTTCAGGTGCAGAGGATAGAGTCATATCTATTCGGTCCTCAGATGGCAATAATACAGTACACGCTGTGGGCTTGGAGCTCAAACATCTAGGTTTGAACAGAGCTATTAATCAAGATCAGACAGTTGACTTCACAAAGTTGGATTGTTGCTTAAGACAGCTTTGCCTCTATATGATGGTGAAGGGTTACAGTTCTTACATGATAAGCAATGGACCACTCACCATATATTTTGAACTACCTATAGAGGAGGCAGAGACTTTAGTTTGCGAGTCTGCTGAGAGGAATGGGATGCTGTACGATCCATCTATGACGATTCACAATGCCAAAATTAAATACAAAGTGTTGAATAACACTAGTGGGAAAGTTCCGTGGATAACGTTTCCCTCACTTCTATGCATGAAGATATTTGACGCCCTTGTCCATATTGATAGCGGGCTATTAGATTTGCTCAATAGTTTGAACCCGTTAAATGCTCATGATCAATACGAAAGGATGAACAAAGCTAGTCTTTTAGATGGGAATGAGGTTCGTGACCCAAATTACCAACATTTCATGAACAAAATGCTAGCTTTTGGTCTTCACGAAAGAGTCGATCTGGCTGTCTCTGGTGCCGGTGATTACTCTTCTGCTCCATCTAGATCGTCTTCCCGCCCCACTACGCATGGGAGCGGGAGCGGGAGCACGAATAACTCCAATTTGCGTGGCTTAGCACCATTCTCGTCTGGTGTACAACTGAAGAAGAGGAAGAGAAGCAAAAGCAGCGATGGGCTTCAAGATTTCGAAGCTCTAAGCTCAGAATGTTATGGCTCTGTTTATATAGACAGACCAAAAGAGTTGGAGCTCCTAACCTATAGCTCGACTATACTTTCAATAAAATTCGTGATTTCAAAAAGTGAACTCGGATATATTATGCCACTTGATCATGATACCTTTAATCCAAAGAAGGCTTTTGTGAAGTTGTTTGACGATAATCATAATTTTGGTATGATTCAAGAGTCAATGACTGGAAAGGTGAGGTCTCCGTTATCTAATTTAGACAAAGAAGTACTCAAACATGCATATGTTCACGAGGATTCCGAAGTATTGGAATCATTAATGAGTGAAATTGAAGCATCATACCTGAGGGAAGTTCGGGCTATGGAACGAGTTCAATCTTTCAATGAACATATGAGAAGCTTTCCGGAGCGCCAAATCCGATGTCCCAAAATGTTGAAGCATGGCATCATGACATTGACGTTGGATGATGACCATACTTATTCTGGCCACTTTATAGCTTATGAGTTAATACCATTCGCTGATGTAAAACCTCACACAAAGGAGCAGAATGAAAGCCTTAAACAGCAGATCAAAAACATCAAAGATGCAGGCATTAGGCATGGTGATTTATTCACCAGGAACATATGCTGTTTTGGCGAAGATAGCTATATCTTGGACTTTGGAATGGCTTCACTCACTGAACCAAATTTTCCTGCTTCTTCTGATAATGAATCCAACGTTTCAAACTTTTTATAGTATATGAATGATTGGATCTTTTTTAATTGTGCCTTGCTTCAGATTGTTCTGCGTCTGCGTTTTTATACGCTATATTTACACGGCCCAGCTCTGTATTTTTTTTACTATATAAGTAATATCACAGCTTTCTTTAAGTTGGTCAAAAACTTTGTAATATTGGGTGATATATTGTTCTTAAGCTGTAATAGTTAGTTCGTTGATTTCTGAATAATATACACAAAACTCGAGAATGGGGGTTTTAGGCTTTAGATGGAAAACCAATTAAATGTCTCTTCATTGGTTGAGTTGAGGTATCTTAGTGAGACATGTAACCCTTTGGTCCTTCAAGTAAGAGCTCACTTGACGTCCTTTTTATCTAATAGTAGCTCAACCAATACTGACTCTGATCTAATGTGTTTGCTGAGACCAGGTTGTTGTCTTCTAACTCGCCTAGTTCCTGATCGGGAAATTTTGCTTTTTTTATAAATTACCACTTTTCAACATTAAGAGGAACGATCTTGACTAAGAAAATGAAACTCAACATTCCTCCAATTATGTCCATAGGCACCATACTAATCTTCCATGGATTTGGCTAGAGTGCCAAAATAGCACAGCAACAGACCCCAAACCTACAATCAGCACTTGAAAACGAAGGCTACAAGCTCAGATTCGTTCAGGAATTCATCAACTTGGAAACTAACGATTTCCCCAGTTCATACACTCCTCGCTATCCACCAGATGAGTACGATACATATGGCTGGTGGCATTTAGTAGGGACTCTAGAGTCCAGGGTTGAAGAAGCAGGGAAAAACATCCAAGACGAGTGGAAAACAGATTCATCAATTGTTGGTATCATCGGATTCAGTCAGGGCGCTTCGCTTGTCGGCTTGATCAGTGCTAATTACAAACGCTGGATACCATCTCTGAGGTTTAGTGCTGCCTATGCTGGGTTCTTCCATCCAAAAGATGTCACAACGAACTATGAAGCTTACGACGGGGAGATTGAGATCCCATTCTTAACAGTATATGGAGTGCAAGACGCTATTATCCCACCTTCCGCTTCTAAAAGACTAGCAGAAGAGCTAGTTGTGGAAGGCAAATCTGCTTTTGTGGAACACTCAAATGGACACGTCTTCAACGATGAAGAGAGAACTGTGAAGTCGACCGTTGATTTCATCACTAAAGCACTGCATAGATGAACTTAGGATAATTCTTTGGAGCGCTTATAAGAGAGAGCTGCTTTGGGGGTATATCCACAAAAAGCTATATTTTTGAACTGTCCAACCGCAATAGCTGATATTGACTGTGCAGCCAGACCTCTTAATTCCCCAGTCAATCAATAATAAGAGCCCACCAAATGAGTCCAGCTCAAGTCGGATCACCGCTGTTACTACATTTGGTTTTGTGTTAACTTTATTTTTGCTCAATATCAGGAAAGAAATCCCTCTAGATTAATTTAATGTAATATCTCAATAATCGTATTGTCACACATTTTCATTATTGAAACCTCAATCACAATTGGTATTCAACAATGAGATTACCACCACCTCTTAGGGTTTATCGGGCTCATATACCAACACAACAAGAAATCCCCAGAACATTACAGTTGCAAAAAGAATTGGCAATGTCAGAATTGGCCAATCTCCAACGAGATTTTAATCGCCTTCCTTCATATTTTGATGATGATATTCTGTCTCGGATTGATCACATATACGTTGCAGTAAATGCAACTGAGTCCGACTTCGAAAAAATCTTCTCGATAAGAACCATGATATACAACGAACATTCTAGACGATCAACAGAAGTAGATGGTTTTGCGGTTCTGGTGGATCTGGCGGTAGTATGTCTTAATGTGGTTTATTTCGTGGTAATGTTTGGTATTATAGTGTTTCTTTTCAATCATGTGAATGGATATTTGAGTTATACTTTCACCACAGAAATTGTTTCGTCATCAGAGACTAATAATGTTATAAAGAAATCAATAGCAGTAAAACTAGAAGGTGACGATGGTTCAAATTGGATATATAATTTTACACTTTTAACTCATTTCTCTATGGTTTGGTATATCTTGATTTTGCTTTGTGTGATGCTTTTGAGTTACAATAAAGACTTGATCCAATTCGACTTTCTTGTTTTCAACTTCAAGTTAATGAAGAAAACGATTGGTTTATTGTTAAGTCTCATCTTGAGCTCTGTTTTGGGAGGAATTAGCTTATTTTTGATTAATATACCTCTTGATAGGTTCATCAAAGCTCAGGTGCCAGCTATATGTGAGCAGGTTATCAAATCATTGAGATGAACAGATGATTACTATATTTCGATCTCCGTGGAATATTACAAATGAATAGTTTCATATACTGTCAAACTTCAAAAGCGTTCAGTATCTTTTGCGCAACAATAGTAAAATTAGAACTGTTACCATGGCCAGAATCCAAAGAGTAGCGCCCTTTTCAAATGGCTCTTGCAAGGTGTTGATGTACTCTACACTGCTGAAATTTAAAGGGCAATTGGGGTTTTGATACTATCGAGATGCCACTTACCAGCAAAAGCAGTTGGCTTAATTTGAAGGTTTGTTTTCTCGAGATTTCCACCATCATCGAAAGAAACACCGTCTTCTTTGATCTGAACGTAATTTGCTGGATTCTCTGGAGTGAGAATTCCTTTTATGTATAAAATACCTGAATTTTCGAGATCAATAACTGGGAAAATCAACGTAGGTGAGATCCCATTTGGTCCACTAGAAACATTGACTGTAGCTTTAACAATGGCAGCGATTAACTGGGCATGTGAGAAAATTGGGTAAAGTTGTTTGAGATGCATTAGATTACTATCAATTCAAGCTCATTTTGAATGTCTAAAGGAGAGAAGTTTTGGGTCCCATCAACTGGAAACGTTGAGCCTTCTTATTTCTCACTGGCAGTCAAGGATTTTTTTATTTATTGATGATACCGATCAAACGTTGAGGTCTGGCGTTGTTGCTACAAGCGCGTTGATGCTATGTCTGTCTAAAATGATACTCCATCTTGGAACTCCGCTTAATCATCGTACCTTCCAGGTTTCTTCCTGGAAGTCGATCAGCTCGAATCCATCAAATGAACTATTAATAACAATTGTAAGAAGTAAGGAATGATAGATATCGTTTAAGAGCCACAGAACCCGAAAAGTCTCGAAAACTCCCCGATAAGGCAATTGGTTACAATAGGCCAACAATAACGAAAAGATGCTGTAATTCCGCTCGTAACCAGTGATATATAAAGGCCCAACTTTGCTTTCAAATTTCACAACCTATGTACTCCCAAGGATTTATCCACAATTGCAATTGAATTCTCTGTATTGAATTTTGCTATCCTAAACTACATACAATTGAAAAGTCATAATGGTTGAATTGAAAAACTCCACTGCTGAAATCACCCTTAACACTGGTGCCAAAATCCCTGCTCTTGGGTAAGTTTTGCTCTCTTACCAATCCAGTTCCTTGATCTGGATCCGATTGAAGGCAAGAAACTAACTCTTTTCAATAGTCTTGGTACTTGGAGATCTTCTGAAGGTCAAGCTTACAGTGCTGTTTTACATGCTATCAAAGAATCCGGTTACGTTCATATTGACGGTGCTGCTATCTACAAGAACGAAGAAGAAGTCGGTAAAGCTATCAAAGATAGTGGCATTCCAAGAGAAAAATTATTCGTAACCACCAAATTATGGGGTACTTCTCACAGAAACCCAGAAGCTGCTTTAGATGCTTCACTAAAAAGATTGGGATTGGATTACGTTGATTTGTACTTGGTTCATTGGCCAGTTGCCTTGAAGACCGATAACATCAAAGACGGGAACTTCTTACAAGCTCCAGATAGACCTGATGGGAAAGGAAGAGATGTTGATGTTGAAGACTGGAACTTTGTCAAGACATGGGAATTGGTTCAAAAATTACCAGAAACTGGTAAGACTAAAGCTGTTGGTGTTTCAAATTTCTCCGTCAGCAACTTGAAAGAATTATTAGATGCACCAACAACTAAAGTTGTCCCAGCTGCTAATCAAGTTGAAATCCACCCTTTGTTGCCTCAAACAGAATTGATCGACTTTGCCAAGTCTAAAGGTATTGTCATTGAAGCTTATTCTCCATTAGGTTCGCTAGACTCTCCTTTATTCACTAACAAGGATCTATTAGCTGTTGCTAAATCATATGACGTTTCAGTTGCTCAATTATTGATTAACTGGGCTTTAAAGAGAGGTTACGTTGTCTTACCAAAATCTGTTAACAATGATAGAATTGATGCTAACTTCAAAGTTTTCGACTTGAAGGACGAAGATTTCCAAACAGTCAGTGACTTGCACAAGGTTGAAGGTCAAACCAGATTTATCAATCCAGACTGGTCTCCATTCCCAACCTTTAAATAGATTTGGTAAAAAAATTGATCACGGTTGGAATCACTGGCTGATTGCTATTCCTGTATGTCAAAATAGACGTCTGATAGAATTCTCACAGGTATCCGATGTAGTTGTATAGTCACTTCAAAAGTCACGAACGGTCAACGATCTAACGATCTATAAAGAGTATAGAAAATCTCGTTAGAAAATACAAGTTTGTAAGCTATTCGCAAAACACCCGTATATTTTTGACAGCTAAAGTGCCCGTACACGAAAATTTGCCCGAAACACTCAAAAAGTCGAACTTTCAAAGATTTTTCAGTGCTTTGAAAAAAACAATTATCAAAGAGATTCTGATTGAAAGATTGGTTTGGAGAAATAGATCATTAGACGACTTTTATTTTGTTTTTCTTTGAATCGATGAAGATGCTTCGTTCCCAAGCTTTCAAGTCATCAAAAAGACTTTTGGCAACAGTTGCCGAAACTCAACCGGCAGTCAAGGGATCCAACAGAGCATGGGCTCAAGGTCCAAGTGAAGTTGAAGCTTTAAAGATTAAAAGACAAGAAAACAGAGATGCCGTATTGAATGGTATTCCTTCTACTGGTCCACCATCATTGAGAACAAGAAATGCAAGAGTGCAATATAGCTCACCAGCTGGATTAGACAAAGCTTTCACTGAAGCTTACAGATTATTGAAAAGAAAAGCTACAGAAACATATAAAGAAGTTGAGAAATTAGATACTGAAATTGCCAAACTATCACCAAATGATCCACAATTACAAACATTGAAAGATTCGAAAGCTGCTAAGTTAGTGGAGGCTGAAATCAATAATCCGGAGGTGAACTATAACTTTACCTATCATGAAAGAATTGAAAATGATAAATCTACTATTGATTATGATCAACCTGTTTATAGAGAATTGAAAAAGAGACATTTTCAAGAATATTCTCAAATGTTAGTCATACAAAGACTGGAACAACTACACTGTATCCCAGATACTTTACCAACTGTTGATCCAAGAGCCGAGGTTTCATTACAATTCTTATCACAGACTGCCGTTAACAAATGGGTCGAGCCAGGTACCATTTTACCAACTCATGTCACACAATATCCACCTTCTTTCAAAATTCAAGAATTTGACAACGTTGATCCAGAAACACAACTATACACTGTACTTGTTGTCAACCCAGATGTTCCAGATCTTGAAAGTAACGCTTACAAAACTCAATTACATTGGGGGTTATCAAACATAAAATTATCATTTAATGAAAACTTTATTGGTCCAAAACAATTATTAGAAAACAAAAGTATAAATGAACTGATTGACTACTTACCACCAATTCCAGAAAAGAACACTGGCAATCAAAGATTCGTAACTTGGATCTTTAGACAACCAAAAGAAATCAAATCAAAAGTTGAAGAAAGAGATTTTGATATCAGAAATTTTGTTGCTGAATGGGACTTACAAGCTATTGGTGGGCATGTTTGGAGAAGTCATTGGGATACTAGTGTTGCTAAAGTTAGAGAACTATATGGGTTGCCAGAAGGTACTGTTTTCCATAGAGTTCGTCGTTAAACAACGCTATACTAGGAAATCTTGTAAATATACAGCATGTAAATATTGCGAATAATGATATTGTAGCTACATTTGTATTGAGTAATTATATATTTTTACATTTATTAATCTCTTGGACAGATCAGATTATGATTTATCTAAAACCCAATACTCTAAATCTTCTTTCGTGAATTAATTTGATATTTTTTTTTAAACAGAATGTGTGAGGTATGCTTTTTTTGTTGTAGATAAAATTGGACATGAAAAAGTAACGTGAAGAATATTCAATAAATACAGATTTTATGTTTCTTTATATGGTTTATAAGGTGAATTGTAATTTGTAGTCTGATCTAATAATTCCTCTTAATTTTTCACTGGTTCCAAATTTTCAACAGCTGAAAGGATAACTTGAGCGAAATCTAATTTATCATCATCTAAGTTGATTTCTGAAGTTGAGGCTGGAGCTGGAGTTTCTTTCTTTGGTTGTTTAGCAGCTTGTAATTCAGCATATTTCACTTTAGCTTCGGCAATCAAAGCTTCTTTCTTAGCCCAAACTTTGGCTTCTTCAGCTTTAACAGCAGCAGATTTCAAAGTGGAAGTGTGGTAAGCACCGTATAAAAGACCAGCAGCTAATGCAGAGTATCTGAAAACCTAGTAAAAAATTTAGTTAGTAAGATTCCGTCATTATGGTGAACCACCCATATTCTTAGTCTCAGTAATGCCCCTAGCTCTCATTTCATCCCACAAACATTGGCACCGGGGATTCTACTTCACCACAAAAGACAATTGGGCTTTAGAGACAATTGGAAAGCAGAGACACGTGGTTCAAAGTGGCACAGACATACGTTAACAGTAGACATCTTGTTTGTTGAAGTTCAGTTTTGGTTCAAACGCTCTAGTATTCAACTACTTCCCTTTATTCCAACCCATTAAAACAAATCTCTTCATTTTTGATTCGATCGTTGAAAATTGAAAAGCGCGAAGGAATACCCGGAAATTTTGAGTTCCGAATTAAGATATTACCGGATTGAGCCGAAATATATATCGGTGTTGATTTCAGACTTTAACGGTTTTGATTCCTTTAACAGTTCAACACTTTTAGTTGATTTTTAAAGGTTTAATCTCTATTATTACCTGTGAGATTCTGATTACCAACCAAATCATGCTTAGTCGTTCGTTGAGAAGAAGTGCGTATCCTGTTGTGATTCTTTTACTAGGGATTTTAGCTTACAATTTAGATACCTTGAGTTTCAGATCAAGATCTGTAAATCTCAATATCAATAGACCGAAGAGGTTTTCAACCTCATCATATTCAGCAAATCCATCGAGTGGAGGACCTGGTGATATCCCATACAAATATAATGTTTCTGTGGCGTTCCAGCCCAAAGAGAGAGATGAGAACAAGTTTGTAAATCAAATGTTCAAATTCAAAAAGGTCAATTCTCCATCTGGTGAAGACAATTACTTTATAGCGAACAAGTCAGAACATGAAGTGGCAGTTGGTGTGGCAGATGGTGTTGGTGGGTGGGCTGAACTAGGGTATGACTCAAGTGCTATATCGAGAGAGTTGTGTAAAGCCATTGAAGAAGGGTATTTGAATTCTAAGGACTCAGTAAAAGTGACATATCCACAGATTTTACTAGATGATGCCTTCAAAAAGATCAAACAAGACGAGAAAGTGAACGTTGGTGGTACTACAGCATGTTTGGGTGTATTTACACCAGATGGGATACTAAAAGTCGCTAATCTTGGGGATTCTTGGTGTGGTGTTTTCAGAGAATCAAAATTAATATTAGAATCCAAAATTCAAACACATGGGTTTAATACACCATATCAATTGGCCATTATTCCAAAAGAAGTTTTGAACTCAAGACAAGGTGGGTCCGGGAACTTCATTATGGATAAACCAATGGATTCAGATGCTTATGAGTTTAAAGTTCAAAAAAATGATATAGTCTTGTTTGCTACAGATGGTGTCATTGATAATATTGACATTAAAGATATTGAGCTTTACCTCAAGGACAACACGAAAACAGAATTAAACCAACTGGCTAAAAACTTTGTTTCTGAGGTTCATAAATTGAGTATCAATGAAGACTTCCCTTCTGTTTTCAGCCAGGAGCTGACTAAATTGACCGGCCAATTTTATACTGGTGGTAAAGAAGATGATATCACTGTGGTCTTTGTTAAAGTTGATCAGTGAGCATTGAAAATAGCAGCATTTATGACATTCAACACATGTAAAGTCTCATAATATGGATATTTATTCATCATCAAATTTTGATTGTAGAATAAACCTATTAATCTGTTCCCTTTGCGTCTTTCTGCGTCTCTCTTCTTCAACGACATTACTTGCAAATTTGACACTAGAAGGTAATTCGAACTCTTTAGTAGCTATGGACTTACCCTTTTTGGTAACAAGTGTAAACGGAATCTTGCTCACATCTTTTGAATTCCCACCAGAATATGATGAGGGAGAACCACTGATAAGATCTTCTGTTCTGTTAGCCTTGATATTATGAGGCAAATCAAGAACAGCTTTACTAGATTTATGAGAGCTCATACTGTCGAATACCATTCTCTTAAACTCTCTTTCCAACGCATCTTCAATCTTGCGTTCCTCTTCTTCTTGCAATTTACGTTCATAAGCTTCATAACTCAACACGTTAGAATGTTCATCTTCTTCATTTTCATTCTCACTCAAACGCAATACATCTCTATGGCCTAAGTCATCATCGATTGCTTCATCCTCATCATCTTCTTCGTCATCCTCTAGTTCTGATTCTTCGTCATCATCTTCTTCGTCATCATCATCATCATCATCGTCATCATCCTCTTCAGAAACACCTGGTGCCATGCCTTTCGCCTTCACCAGTTCGTTCATAACCTCAACGGCTTCCCGCAACCCAGCAGATCTTTTGAAGTCATACTTCTCAAAAACTCTGAAAACTTTGAACTCAGAGTCCTTCGGTAATGGGGATTCCTTAACCCATATGTAATAATCAAAATATTTAAGAAAGAAAACAATCTTATCATGGAATTTTGGACTTCTGATAACGATATTTTGCAAAATTGCACATATTAAATGGATTCTGAAGTAGTCATCAGGTGGATCTAGTTCGCAAACTCTTCCAGGCATTGGGTTGTTGAATGGGTGAGCAAAAGTTAAAATCTTGTATAGCAAGTCGTGTATCAATGAGATGGTAATAATCTTGCGTTCATAGATATCTGCAATGTATTTAGCATGTGCCATTCTTACTCTATTATATCTATAATCATTGATCTCTAATCCTCTAATGATCTCTTCTAGAATTGTATCAACAACATAAATTTTAAAGTCAGGTCTTAAATTCTTTAAAATCTCAGATAACAAAACAATGTTTTCATAATTGATCTTTTCAGGTTTAATGAATAAAGAGCTCAACGTTATTAAAAGATCAGGATCTGAATGGTCAACATTCCTGATAATAGACCCGACCTCTTTGAAGGTCTGATAGTTTAATTCACTCCTTATTAACGTTTTCAAGAATGCTTGTTCAGGCTTGAGAGTTTTGGTTTTACTTTGGATGGATTTGATACTTGGAGGTTTTAACACCAAGAATAAATTGGAAATTGCCATCTTATTATTGATGGTTAGTTTGTCATTCTTTCTTTTACCTTGTAATAATTCTAGCATTTCCTCCATCAATTTGTTATGTTCTGATAATAAATATTTCCCGCTGATTTCGAAAAAGATGCTCAAAATTTCAATGTTATTGGGAGTAGTCAAATTCAGGATCAAGCTTCTAATCTTGTGGAAAACGACATGTTCTTGAACTAAACCAAATTTGATCATCTCACAGAAAAACATAATGTTCTTAAAATTTAAACCGTTATGATAGATTTGGGATCTAAATCCTTGGTCCAAATACTGTAACAATTGTTGTTTCAAGTCATCTAGATGTGGATCCGATGCTTTCAAAAATCTAGAGTAAACTCTAGCTCTCCCAACATCCTTACTTTGAGTGAAATGCTTTAGTAATCTGTTCTTAGAAGCCTTCCCAGTAAGACCTTGTTTCCAGAATTCTAGGGTAGCATCGTCGATTTCTTTGATTGTGCTTGCAGTTTCAATCTGGACTAAAAAATCGTTCATCTCGTTAGCTTTAGAGCTATCGGAGGATTCCTTCGAACTATTGATAAACTCCTCCGGAATTTCTGGAAGAACTTGATAAAATTTACGATCTTCTTCATTTGCCCAAATACCAGCATCTTTGTTGACAATAACTGATTCACTTTCAGAAGTCGGATCAAGCTTGTCATCAAAACTAGGTATATCTAATTCAAAAAATGGCGCTAGCACATCTACAGCCGCTTTGAATCTCTGGAACAATTCAGTTGCTTTCTCGATATCCGCTTCAATTTCTTCCACAATTCTACCAGTTCTAACTTGTGCTTTGTAATTTCTGGATTTCAAGTTCTTCAAAACAGTATGCAAATCTTTAGCACGAGTTACAACAATGGTACTATACGACTTCAAAGTCGCATGCAAATCTTCTCTTTCTTCAACTAACTTAGGAAATCTTTTCAAAAATGTAGTTGCAATGGAAACAGTCAACCCAACCTTCATCTTATAACCTAACGATTCTTTTAGCAGTACCAATACCAAATTCTCTTCCTTCCCTGCTCTTTTAGCAAGAAAGGAAGGGATAGGATCAATGTTTTTGAAATCTTTGAAAAGCCCAATGGACTCAAACTCAACAAGGAAACGAATCAGTATCTTGACCTTTTGTATACGTTCTCTTTCTTCTTTCTCCTCCAAATCCTGCTTTGGTGCCTGTACGTTTGAAAACATCCAGCCTAAAATACGTGGAGTGAACTCCTTATTGAAACGTTGATGTAAAGCACTAATGATCTCCAGAGCAGCAGTAACATCGTATGACTTTATACATTTCAACAAACCCTCCTGAGAAGAGATGATGATCTCCGATAGGTATTTGGTCAATGAGAGAGTCTTGATCTCCTTCAAAACAGCATCTTGATTATCCTTATTGATCGATGTCTTAAGCTTCTTGATAAATGCATTGTTCTTTTTCAATGAAGTGTCTAGCTTTTGCCCTTCACTGTCTGACTCGTCATCCCAAGCACTGAGGTTTAGCTTCAAAAGCTCGTTCTTCCTCTCCTGCAATAAAAAACAGTTAGTACACAGATTCTCCTAAAAAGAACAAGGCGCATTTCCATCAATCACTCACTTCTTCCATTGCTATAGAACCATAAATCTCAAGTGGATAGAATACCAGGCAAGATGGCGAGGAAGAGCAGAGCTTTGTTTGGACAATTTTGTGATCAATCTTTATTTCAAGCGCCAGAAAGAAAAAAAATCCCGTTGAGCAGGCCACGCAAGAATAGACTATAGCACAAAATTCTGGTGAAGTTGCAATGTTTGGACTGAACACATTATTCTCTGATTCTTCTCAACTTTAAGAGATTGATTAGGTTGCTTTCTCTGGTAGACAGTGAAGTACTTGCCATTGATTTGATAGCATCATTCTTATATAACTGAGTTCTCGTTGACGGAAGTGGAGGTTCGAAAAGTGGCTAGTCAACATACCGTTCCCTTAAATATCAATCTCCAAGCATCAAAACCGGCTTACTGTCTTCTATACTTCCCTTAGGTACACCAAGAAGGCACAATATATTTTTGCTGACCACCTGAAATAACTGATTCCACTTGTCATTGTCTCCGTCAAAGTTGACACCAAAAACTTTAAAGAACAAGGAAAATGCAAATAAAATGAGCACCAATATCACCACATCTAATACAACGAAAAATCGTCCCACTAGAGTCTTGGGAGCTGCACCAAAGAGACAGCTAGGGGTACCCAAATCTCCTGTACATGAGAAATCAAGCTCAAATGGATCCAATATAACGCCCGCACCATCACCCTTGAAGAACGAACAGCGCTTCAATTCTCCATCTTTAGAAGATCACATAACGACAACAGGGCCAACTACAGCACCCCTAGCTTCTTCATCGGTAGCTCCTGATATAATATTGTCAGAACCCGAGATTATAGAAGGTACCAGGGGTTCACCTGACCCTTTCATAGATCGTCCTGCCCTCTCACCACTGCAACCTGATGTTAAAGAAAATGGATATTCTATAGATGAGATTTCATGTCCTATTTGTGATGAAAAGATGGTCTGTTTACTCCAATTAAACCGCCATCTGGATGATGAACATTTACTGAGTGACGCTTTTGGGGAAGTTGCACCAAAAATTAACATCTCTGAACCTTCGAATGATGAAATCAAATCATGGCTACGGAAAACAAACGAGATGAAATCCAAAATCCAAACTGCATTACCAAGAAAATTTGTTAAATTAGATATATTTGACAATAATAGTAATAGTTTCAGTATCAGCGATTCATCTTCAAGGGATAGCTCTTCCTCATCTTTGAATACTGTCGCTCCTGAAATAACCGTCACTAGAAAACATTGGAAGAAACCAACAGGCCACGATAGATGTGCTGCTCCACGCTGCAAGAAAGTTTTGAACATCAAAAATGGTCTTGTCAACTGTCGCAAATGTGGCAACCTTTACTGCCATGAGCATGCTGACTATAGAGTGAAACTGGATAATAATGCTGAGTATTATGCGGAAGGGGTTTGGTGTAAAAGTTGTGAGAGTTGTTTCAAGTCAAAACCTGGTTATGATAGTTTTGGCGCTGTGAATGATCTTACACTTAAGTTCAAACTTAAACGTCAAGCAAGATCTGATGAGAAACAGTTGTACTCCAATAAACTTGAGAAAAGAATTATCCATTTGACAACTGCTTTGAGTAGGATTGACAAAGAGTTTAATTCTAGTGAATTCAATAACAATTTCTTGAAGTACAAAATAAACAACCGCAAAAGAGAAGCAGAAAAACAATTGGTGCAATGGGAGGATGAAGGTTCAATCTTGAACTGCTTTTTATGCTTAAGAAATTTCACATTTACTCTCAGAAAGCATCACTGTCGATTATGTGGGCGCGTTGTGTGCGCATCAGAAGCTTCGGGGTGCTCCAAAGAAATACCAATCAACATACTGACCGAGATGTTAGTTGACTTACCAAGAGTAAATGATGATTCCTTACTACGTCTTTGCAGGAATTGTAAAGATGTCCTTTTCCTCAAAAGGAACTTCATTAAGGATCTCAAACAACCACTGTCAGCGCTGCTGGAAAGATTTGAAGTTCAACAGAACATTAAACGAGCTATTGTTTTACTGATGCCTAGGTTCCAGGATATGCTGTTCAAACTTCAAGGTGATAGCTCCATGAAAAATAAGAATATCACCGCAGATGCTTCAAAATTAAGAAAGAAGCTGATGGATTCATTCGCCATGTTTGATAAACTAACAAAAGAACTCGTTTCAATTGAGCCTAGTAACGAAGGTGAGCGTCGGATTCAATTAGCTGTTCAGACTGATTCGGTTACTTTCATTCAAAAGAACATGATTCCTTTGAAAACATTACCAAGGATCTTGAAACAGCAAGAAGATCAACAGAAGAAAGAGCATAAGGTCATGAGTCATGCTGAAGTTCAACAAATCAAAGAGGACAGAGAACAGTTGATGGTGTTGAAGGAACAAAGATTTATGGTTGAAGATATGATTTCGACTTGTAAGTCTCAAAGAAGATTCGATGAATTACCACCATTGACAGAGAATCTTGAGGAGTTAAATAGAAACATAGAAACATTACAGGTTGCATTAGGCAACGAAGGGTTTTAAAAATGCATATATTGTCAGATTATGTTCATCTTGTTATGTAATGTTGCCCGTAGTGAAGTTTCAATAATATTTTTCAGCCCTTTTCCTAATGAGCGTGTATCAAAAACTTGAAAGACAACTTGATCCGCTACAATGAAGACAGAGATGTCACTAAGGCAATTGGTGAAAGAAAGAAATGATCAATTGGATTTGATTTCTGCATTCATCAGACCAGAAACCTCTGTGTCGCCGCCCTCGACCCTTATATATGGGGGGCCATCTACTGGGAAATCATACGTAACAAAGACTTATCTGGACTACACACAGATAAACCACACCTGGATCCAATGTGATGATTGTGTATCATTGAGAATAATTCTCAAGAGAGTCCTTGAAAGCACATATGAGCTTGCTGAAAAAGATCTTGGTGATAATTTTCTGATTAACAGGTCTGATACAGCTTCTTTTGACAGTTTCATATCAACGTTACAAGAGATATTCATAATAGGGGAAATTAAAAGTCAGCATTACATTGTCTTGGATAGAGCTGATAGACTAATAGAGACAGAGTCTGATATCTTCAGGAAATTCTTGAAATTGATGGAAATCTCCAGAATTCCAAACTTATCAATAATATTCATAACATCAACCGAACCAAGGGAAATCATCACATATGCTGTGCCCACGATTTACTTTGAGCCTTACACCAATTTACAGATCACAGAAGTCTTAGGAGATATACCATTATGTAGTTTTTCAAAAGACCTGGACATATCGAAAGAAGATATCCAAAGATTCTGGAAAAGTTATGTTGGCATTATTGTGGAGACATATTTCCCCTTCACTACAAACTTGAATGTTCTGAAAAGAATCTCTATTAAATTATGGGACAAGTTCACAGAAGAAATTGAGAACGGGGGCTTGCAAACAAATCAGTTTCTTGCTGTATATAGACAAAATATTGGACTACTTTCTTCGAATTATGCTTTTGAATCAAATTTGAACTTTACAAGCTCTATTGTTCTACCAACAGAAGAAGAAGACGAGGAGGAAGTTAAAACACGCCCAGATTCTGGATTTTCAACAATTTCCAAATACATCATAATAGCGGGCTACCTTGCATCATTTAACGATTCTAAGTATGATTGGGTTTTCTTCTCCAAATTGAAAGATTTCCACAAAAAGAAGCAATTTTTCAGATCATCAAAATTGACAGCTACAAGATTGAACGCCAGATTACTAGAACCATCTCCCTTTGAATTAGAAAGATTATTAGCGATCACACATGCTATTTATGTTTTGGAAAATGCGAAACCCTTAGCTTCAAATATCGACATTGGTACACAAATTGCAAATTTATCCACTTTGAAAATTCTTTTGAAATCCAATAATAATGACTACATCAATGCTAAAACCAAATGGAAGGTCAACGTTAATTTCCAATACGTTAAGGCATTATCTGAAGAACTGAACTTTCCACTTGAAAGCTACTTGGCCGAATGAACTCTTGTCGAAACGTGAATGTTAAACTAATTAGAAATCAGTACTATTTGTGATATGTATAAAATCATCTGATCCAACTTTACGAATTTCGACTCTATCTTGGAAATATGTAGTCTTCCAATACCTCATCTCATGACTAGTATAGGGCCCATGAACTTGTGTATCCCCTTCCCAACGAAACTGCCATATCTTGTCCTCAATAAAAACATCTGTTTTGTTCTCTTCAATTGAAACACTCCCATGTTCAACAGGCTTTGTATATGATTTCCCAGATTCCTCCTTATACTTGAGCATTAACTGTTCTTTTTCGAGCTCATAAATGTCACCAAGTCCATGGTCTATCAGCACTTCAGCAAGCTCTGTGATCTGTGTAACTTTGGTAATCCTTGCCTTTTCTTTTGCCTGTTCTTCTTCAGATGGTACATATTTCTTAGACTTTTTTTGTCTTGCTTTGTTCAACCTCTGTAGTGCTTCCATTGGAGATTCCACCAGTTCTAACAACTCAATTAATTCAGATAATAAGCCCTCAGTTGACCTGGAGCTTTGATTCTTTTTCTGACGTGATTTGTAATTTTGTTCTCTTGTCTCTTGTGCCTTTTTGGCGTTTCGTATATCTTTTTTCTTCAATCCATCTAACCATTGATTATCCTGTTCATCATCAGAACTCTCAACTCTGACAAAGTTTCCATCAACATCAAACTGACCTTCTGATTGCTCGGCTCGCAGGTTGAAAGCATCTAATTTTGGCTCTTTTCTGGGTATTCCATTGGATGAATGTGCTTCCTCTTGGTCGAAATAATACTCATCCACGGGTCTAGTTTCTTCATCGTCACCGTCATCTTCGTTGCTATCAAAATTTCCAGCATTTGCATCAAGATGATTCGAATCTGTGTCGTGATCAAACTCTTTCATATCCAGTGGCTTAAATACACCTTCTTTCTCTGAGTTCTCTGTCTTCTCTGGTTTGCTATCTTCCTCATTATCGGATCCAAACATATCGTCATCTGAGTCATCCTCATCTCCTTTTGTACCTTCTTTCATCTGCTCTTGGTAGTCATCCTCAGAGGAGTCATCATTGTATTGAGTCGTATCAACCTTTGTCTCTGTCTTGAACTTTCTCTTCTTATTTCCTCCTATGTCTTCCACAAGTAGTTGTTGTTCGAGATCTTGGAGCTCTCCTTCACTGTCGCTCTCTTCTTTAGCTCTCTTAAGCTTCAAAGGATTTGATTTATCAATAGAATACTTTGGCATCTTCGTTCAGAGGGCAGAAAAGGTCGTATGTACGATCTTTAAGTGAGAATTAGATTTGATGTACTAGAAAGTAGAGTCTACTAAAAATTCCATCTCTATGATATTATTGGCACGCGGTCATGACAGACATGATATTTTGCCAATATACAATAACAATATTCTATATGACTATTAACAAATGTTCTTCTTCAGACGTTTTGATCTATGATTACATTTCTTTATACAAACTCCTGGGAAAAGTAACAAGATCACAGAATCCATGATTTTCTCTCAAAAATCGACCAGCATGATTTTGTGTCAATCTAACGACAAAGGGATCAATAAACACCAAGCACTTGAACAACGTTCAGTCGCAGTTCCATGGTTGCCTAGCTCTAAAACGCATCTGAGAAATAGTGACCGTTATCTATTTTGTGTTGATGAACAAAGCTTCACCACATTCCATCGTCATTAGTCAGATTACCAATTGTGGTTTGTGATTTATCCTCTTTCAATCCAGTAACAACGCTAGAGATTTCGTCCATAGCGGACAAGGAAAGAGTTTTCTTGGTACCTAGAATATTCAAGAGCAATCTTACCTTGTTTCGTACTTTAATAATTATCTTTTCTGATTCAACAACATTTCCGTAGTCATTATCTATCTTTATTGAGTCCAATAATTCGAGTATTTGATCCAGCTGGTTTTTAGCTTGGGACGGCACACTTCTGGCGTTAAGTATGCTCACCAAACCTCTCACTTGACCTATGAACACATATTTCTGAAAGGCGGCCTGCAGGCCGTACTCTTTCCCTTCAAGAAATGACTTTTTAGTAGAGGCAGCTTGACCTTCTTCAAATCCCTCGTGGTAAAATCTTCAAAAGTTAGTACTTTAAGAGACTCCAAGCGACAGCAAGGTTAACTCACTGCTCCTCTAGATTCAGCACCTCGTCGAAATCCATCTTATTGAGTCTTTTGAGTTTAAAGTGTGGCTTTGTTAAAGACCTTCTTCAATGGTAGAATCCTTTACAGAAGGTAAATTTTTCCGTCTTTCGGTGCAGGTGCCAAAATCTGAAAATCAACTTGAAGCTTCCATCTACAACCAAAAAGGTAATTGTGAGTAACAAAGTCGCGCAAGGCGTACAGATATAAGCTAAAGAGTCGTTGAATAGAAATAGAAGTGTAATCAGAGGAGCTACTACTACATTATGTTGCCACATCTGGGGTTATCTGGTGAATTCAGAGAGTTTACAGAGCAAGGAATTAATGGCACACCCTTAACACATTTGGAACTAGAGGAATTTTATAGAACTATTCCTTATAGATTATACATAAATGATGAAAATTATGAGCTGGACTCTGATTTCCTGAACTTTGTTTACAATTTGATATTGAATAGTGACATGGATCACTATAATCACAAAATATCTCTTGCTAGTGTCGAATTGATCTCAATACTGAACAATTTGAATAGAAGATCACAAATAAATGGAAATGAAACATTGATCACGAGAGGCACAAATGAAGAAACGTTGGATGAGTTGGATGAAAAGATAATGGATATACAAGGGCTTTACTGGGACAGTGCTGAACAAAGAGAGAATTTCTTAAGGATACGTGAATTGAAGCATAATTCGTTCACAAATATTTCTAATTCTAAAGAAGAATCGAAAGAAGATGTGAACTGTGAGCTTATAAATGAAATAGACAGCTGGGGGTTTAGGCAGTATTTCAAAGCACCCAAACCCAAGCTATCTCATTTCCAACTACGGAACAACTTGATTTGTTTGAACAACCGGAAAGAGATATTCTATAATGAGCTTTCCAATGATAAGTCCACAAGCTCTGATAATCACATAACATTACCTTCGTTGCATTCAGTTATCAAAAAGCTTAACCCGTTCACTGGTGACATTGAAACGGCGTTAAGTCTCTGTGATGATCCAATAGATAGAATCTCCACTATTGAATGCACAGATGAGTTGATTATCGCTGGTACACTAACTGGATCGTACCATGTGAAGAATCTTTATACAGGTGAGATTTGCAAAAAGATCTTGACAACAAATCCTAATGGAATTATCAATTTTGCTAAACATTACGATGGTTCTGTTCTATTCTCAACAAACGACAGTCATTTAATAACTACTGATCTTTCATCATTGAAAATAAAGTCGTCCGTTGAGTTCCCATGGGCTATAAATTCCGTTTCGCTAAACCCTCAAAATCACTCGGTGAAGCTTATAGTTGGGGACAATATCAATTCTTTCTTGGTTGATGATAGAGTCCACCATTCAAGGCCTGTTAATATTTTGAAAGGACATAAGGATTTCTCATTTGCTTGTGATTGGTCACATGATGGGCACTCTATCGCTACAGGGAATCAAGATTCAACAATGAGACTATTTGACGTTCGAAATTTGAGACAGAATATGGTATGTGTCAACGGTGAGATCGAAAGCTCGGTGCGAAACGTCAAGTTTAACCATAGTGATACAATGCTTGCATTTAGTGAGAGTATTGACTATGTCAATATTGTTGATTTGAAAAGTTTTGATGATGGCACAGGGTCAAAACAAACAATCACAATGTTTGGTAAAATCATAGGGTTAGATTTCACAAATTATGACGATGGTAATGGTGAAATGTTGACTATCGGAGTATGTGACGATTCTATCGGAGGCATTTTGCAATACGAATTAGAGAGTAATGAGAAATGTGAAGATTACGAATTCTTCTAGAATTTTGATGACAAATGACACGCTTAGCTCAAATTACAGTTCATGGGTTGATGAAATAACGAAACAAATGATGTAGCCATGTATTATACAACTGTTATGAAAAATTGGCCTAACTTCACATTAATAAAAGAGCCCCTTTTGTTAGACCAACGCTTAAGCGACAGTCTTCCCTCCCAAAACTTCTTTACCAGTCTTTTGGATTGTAGCCAAGACGTCGTCGTAAGGCAATGAAGAAGTGACATCAACCAATTGGTTTTCTAAAGAGATAGCGATGTTGGAAACACCTTCTTTTCTTGATAAAGCTTTATTCACAGCGTTTGAACAACCTATAGATATTAGTAAACGGTCTTCCTCTATTTTCTTAGAATCGTGGAATACACTTACCGGAACATGACATTTTGACGTTAAATTGGTATTGGTGGTCTGACATTATGGGTGTCGTATATAGTGAAGAGAAATAAGAACAATCAAAAGATATAAGCTTAATTTGTCATGATCTTTTAGATAGATATGACGGTAAATTGGGTCTTTTTATAGAGCCACTCGGATTTTAGTGCGCTTACCGGGAGAGAATTACACGTGATTAATAATTTCCGTTTTGGGGCGAGATGTAATGAAGAAAGCTATGTGCGAGATTTTAGCTGAATATTTAGGTTGCAAGTCCCTAAAAAAACTTGCTCAAAAGAGGTGAAACGAAAGATTGTGATGGATGAGGACAGAAGAGTGCTCTTTGCTGTTAAGTTCAGAGAACATGTGGTCAACATTGTAATTCGATTAGCTCTTGAGAGCGCTGCTCAGAAAACTATAAAGAATTTTTATAATTTGATCACTTCCAATGCCTATAGGCAAACAAAACTCACAAGGGTTATTGCGCCTGAGTTTATAATACAAGGGGGATGGACAGGAGATGGTGAAGATAAGATATTGGCAGAATACGAAGTCTCAAAATCAACCACTCAATTGAATGAGAAAGGGCTTATTGTAGTCGCATCAGAGACTGACCAAGAGCCATCAAGTGAATTTTTCATCACATTGGCTGATTTATCAGAATTTGATTCACTCCAAGGAAGATTTGTTGTATTAGGCAGGATTGAAAACGGATTCGATAAGTTGGTTGAACTTCTGGAGAAAGTTGAAGTCGATTTTGAAGATAGACCGTTAGAGGAAGTTACAATTGTGAAGACCAGTGAACTTCAAAAGAAAAATAGAAAGCCGTTGAAAGTGCTTGGATCAACCCCAATTTTAGCTGAGAGTGATACCAATATTAATGAAGGTCAAAAGGAGGGGGCACATAGTGTTGCCGACAGGATTGAAACGAACAAACATACTCATATAGGTGATACTGGTAGTAGGCACAGCTCCTCTCATCCCCAGTCACATCGTCGCAGAGATTCAAGACATCATACCAACGAATATCACCCTCACAGATCGAAGGGGAATACTGATAGGAATAACGGCTACGATGACAGATATGAAGAAGGCAGAGGGGGGAATGTGAATCATAGAAATCTACCAAAAGAGCCAAAATCGCATCCAGCTCATAACAGCTCAAGATACTATTCAAAAGATTACTCAGACAGGGATCCCAAACGACTCAAGAGTTCTAGTCACAGCTCCAGCCACAGAGAAAGTAAAGAATTGAGAAAAGGTAGAGGGTTTACGTCGAGGTGAATCAAAGAATTGAACGAATTACGAGTATTAATAGAATTTTGTAGGTGAACAAGCCTTTATTTAGTAGATAAACCCAGCAATTAAGTCACTAGAAAAAATTGTTAGCACAATGGTCCCTATTATCAAAATAATATGGACTTCCAAAGATTGTGATCATTCGTAAAATCAGGTTTGATGAATGTTGGATAGGAAAAGTTATCAGCATTGCAAGGCTCTGAGTGAGCTGAGTAAGGTTTTCATCAGAACAAAATTCCACAATCTATAATGAAAGTCCACGTTGGTAACACTGGTGAACTTACTACTTCATGCCATGATTTGAATTATGCCATGGTTTTCACAATAAAACATTGAGCCCTTAAAGTTCTTTCTACGAAGATATGGAAGCTTTTTAACAAGAAATAAAATTTTCGAGCAAATTTATACTAAAGATTCTGGTTTGCCCACGTCGATACAATCTTTTAGGGCCAAAACGAAAAAAGACGAAAGGTAGAATAATTGGGTGATAAATACTTGCACTATCTTCTAAGTTGGCTTTATTTTCCAGAAGTGAGTTAAGTACCTATATGTAACTTTAATGCAATTTCTGATATACTCAGCTTCCTAAATATGCAATAACGTCTTCTTCAGCAACGTTATGAGCATGTTGACACAGTATTTTGGCAGATATCGGATTTGTTCATGGAAATCTTACTCCAGAAAACTCCTACTCAGGAGGTGAAGGTAGCCCACCAAGAAGAATTCAACGGCTATCGAAAAAGGTCCATTGGTTGAAGAGAAGATATTCTTAGGAGTACAGACTGATCCAAGTATGTCTAATGGCCTTCGAGTTCAGATACAAGAACAGTCCAGGGAGCAGAAGAACAAACTACATAGAGATGCGGCAGAAAAGGCTAAGCAAAATGTTATACCTACTAAGCTGGTCAAACTCATATCAGTCAAACTAAAAGAAGCTGCTTTAGATTCACCAAGTTTTAGAGCAAGTGTCAATTACTTCAATTTCCAGGTTGACCAAACAGAACACTGGATTGAAGGCTTGTTAAAGTCGCTAAAGAAATATCCGCAGCAATTCAACGACTTCAAAGAAGTTAACAACGTACTATTCAATCAATTAATACCCGACTTCTTGAAAGATGGCCTAATAAACCAGGATAATTCCGTATCAATCTTGGATACATGCAAAACTAATTTGGGAAGCTCATGGGAAAACAATACCAAAATGCTGGAAATTAAAGAAGTTGAGATCGTGGAGCTGCTATCCGAATTTTCGAGAACAGAATTAAGACATTATAAGGAAATAAGGAAGAACTTTGATTTTTTTCAAAACAAGTTCGATTCACTACTAGCAAAATACTCGTCCCAAAATAAAACCAAAGAACCTTCAGCTTTGAGGGAAGATGCGTTTCAACTATATGAAGTGAGGAAATCCTATTTAGGGGCATCTCTGGATATGTGCGTTGAAATCGCCAAACTTCATCAGCAACTAGACTCCACATTCGTTAATCTTGCAGAGCTTTTGTTCAAAGGGAAAGATACTTTTGATGAGAATTATTTCGAAAAGGCAAGGGCCTGGTCTGTCTCGGTTTCTGAATCTATGAAAACTTTGATTGAAGATATGATTTATTCAAGAAATCAAATCGAGGAAGCCACCATCACGACTTTCACACCTTCAAGGGACCTAAGTCAACATAACCCATCTTTGATCAATCCGTCAACCTTGGTAAGTACTGAAACACCAAGTGATGCTTCTGAAAAAGCATATGAGAAACATGGTTGGTTATTCATGAAAACCACGGTTGGAAAGCCGGCAAGAACAATATGGGTTAGAAGATGGGTATTCGTGAAAAGTGGTATATTCGGTTTATTTTCATTGGCTCCATCTAAGAATTTCGTTCAAGAAACCGACAAGATTGGGGTACTACTATCAAACATAAGGTACGCACCAGACGAAGACAGAAGATTCTGTTTTGAAGTCAAAACAATTGATGTTACTATTATCTTTCAGGCCGAAAGTCTCGAAGAGTTAAAAGCTTGGCTAACTGTTTTCTCTCTTGAAAAACAAAGGGCTATTGAGGACTCAGATTCTGAATCTGGGAAATACGCATTTGGCCGTTATCCCCCTCTACTTTTTGAATTTGCTTCGACCTCCTTAACGTCTATTGATAGTGAATTGACCACCTCTCGCTCGGAGAACACTAATAATGACGACTCTAAAAACACGGTTGTATCAACTTTTCTGTCACAATTGGTTGGCGGTGACGAAAATCTGGATTTTAGACATACGGGTACACTAGGGAGTTTCCAAGAACCTGATATTAGTTCTCCTATCATTACCAAAATGACCAAGCTCGCTATCTTAGCACATGCATTCTTAGATTCTACAGTTATCCCGACTGCTGTCACTGCTAATATCTGGGGTAGTGTCAACTGGGGTGTTTATTATGTCACAGGAGCTACTGATAATAAAGAACCAATTAACCCAAAAACAACAGAAAATAATATTGGTTCACTCTGCAAAGAGAAGAGTTATCCAAATGCTTATCCACAATTACTGAAAGGCTATGATATTGAGTTGAAAGCGTTGTTTGATGTTGATGTTCCAAAACATGAACATGTTTTACTTCACTTTTCGTCTTTGTTACAGTTGAACCCCAAGCAAGAGCTATCAGGACGTTGTTTTGTCACTGCTTCGAACACTTATTTCTACTTGAACAGCGCAGGCTTCGTTGCCCTAATGAAAAGGTCAATCTCGGAGCTTGTCGCAGTTGACGTGACAATTGAGAAAGATTGGGACCTTTTGAAAGTTTATGGCTTGGAAGGCTTAAATATGAAAGGTCGTATCTTTCTAGACGATGGTAAATTAATCCAGAGAAAGCTTGATTTGTTAATCAATAACTTGGCAAAAGATAGACCTAGAACACAAGAGGAATTATTGCCAATCCTGGAATCTCTAGAAGCTGATGAAGTTAAGAGGTTTGAAAGAAGAAAATCATTAAAAAGAACAGAATCCGACCCATCCAAAGGCCCTGTAAATACTGAACTTTTATCATTCCAACCTTTCAATGGTGTTGTTTCACATAATAAAAGTATGAAAACTAATTATAATGACGAATTTGACGAATGTACAGTGAGAACTTTGGATGCACCAGCAAAAGCAGTCTTCCACATACTGTTCGGTGACCATTCATCTCTTTTGAGAGAAGCTATACGGTTTGTCGATAATGATGAATTCACTTATACACCCTGGTACGAATACAAATCACAAATGATCCGTGATGTTGACCTTAGGATGAAGTTATCCAGAAAGCTTTTCAGCTTAAGGGATAATGACACTGGTGTCGAAACTAGAATAACACAAATTATTGAAGATTTTGTTGATGGTCAATATTACAGAGTTCGAGAGGACCGTACAGCTATCAAAGTGGCATTTGGACAAATTTTGAGACTCACTAAAAGATATGTGATTATTGAGACGGATGCTAAAACGTGTAAGTTCTTCATCTACACCAAGTTTGACAATATTAATCCAAAGGTGAAGAGCTTTTGGGCTCGTGTGTTGAGACATGCATCCAGAAGTTTCCTTATTGATGAAGATACATCCATGGCTGATAGCGTTGCTTATAATGTGAAGAGATTGGGATCACACGGGAAGATTGTGAAAGCAATTAGAACGTTCGGTAATTTGAGTAAATCAGAGGAGTCATATATTCCTAAAGAAAGTTCCGTCTTTGACTTCACGCTGAATTTAATGATGAGATTTTATTTCAAAAGATATTGGTCTAATTTTGGAACTTTCATATTTGCTACCTCCAAATTTTTGTTCTCTACATTGGCGAGATTAATTGATGCATTGTCTATGAACAAATTATTGGTCTTGTTATTAGGGTTGTCAATCTTCTTCAATACCTTTCTCATTGGGAAGTCTACAGTATCTTTCTGGACTGCGAAAAGAGCAGAGCATCTGGTTAAAGATTTTACCAAAGAGTTGAGTATCAACAAGATGGAGAGAGCTATATTCATTAATGAGGTTGATGCTTTGGTCAGCTATGATTTCAACTCTTCATCTATCTGCTTTGATAAGTTCATGCATTCCGATATTGAAGATGAAGCATCGTCACAGACAGAAAAAAGATTCAGGGAATCAAGGCATCAATTAGCGGTGAAGAGAAACGAGCTGTTAGTTGAGTTAAAAATCTTGGAAAAGGTTGAGAAAGAATTAGTCGCTGGCAGTTGGAAGAACTTTTTATTGTCAGAGTTACATCTTTGTAAGATATCGCTGGATGACATGAATGTTACAAATTCGCATCTAGAGGAATACTGTTCAAGCTGTGTGGAGGAGTTTCAGAAAGTTTCGATCAGTGATCATTCAAAATAAACAGCTTTGTAAATATGTTTTCAATTTTTTCTTTCAATTGAGTAGCTGTCGCCCTATTTAGTTCTGTTACACAAAACTGCATATGAGCCACTTGTAAATGAGAAGCAAAGTTGTAATAGTATCTGAAAAGTTGAAAAAAATTGGCAACTCACTGATGCAACTATTTCTGTGTATTCAATTAGCTGCTGGGGATAATTCCCTTG
Organism: Hansenula sp. yHMH451; assembly: GCA_030571095.1. Classification (NCBI taxonomy): domain Eukaryota; kingdom Fungi; phylum Ascomycota; class Saccharomycetes; order Phaffomycetales; family Wickerhamomycetaceae; genus Hansenula; species Hansenula sp. yHMH451. The sequence continues at coordinate 328,094 of JAJLXE010000001.1, forward strand.
AGAAGGCCTCGAGAAAAGATTTCAAATTTAACTCACCAATACCTCAGTGGAACCTAATATTAGTCGAATGACTTATATATGAACTGAATCTCTTGTTATTTTCGTCCACCCCTGTTCCACTTTTCATATGCAATATCATCTATACTCCATGTACTGAACAGTTATTGAAAGCATCGTTTCAAGATGCTACTCCATGAACCGTATTACAAACCTAATAATAGTATAATGCATTACTCTAAAAAAACTTATATGCCCTGATTTTCTATACAAACTATAAACCTCTTTTCGCCAAATTATCCGCAATGTCCAAATATAAAGCCACTGTATCCATTTCAGGAGCTTGCTCCTCTGGAACTATTCTTGCAACCAATCTCTTGAACCCATTTGTCCAATTTATCAAATCCAAATGATCAACATTTACCAATGTTCCCAAATATTTCCCCCATTTCGAGGATTCAACACTAACCATCCCGTCATTTGCTCCAGCTTTAGAGTTAATGATGTTCCAAGGGCTATAAAATACATTATACCATCTGGGTACGAAGCTAGCACCATAACTAAAGTATTGAACATTTGGGTCATCTGGTACCCTTTCGTTAAAGCCTTTAAGATACGAAGTTGTCAATTGGTAAATACTTGGAGGTAGCATTTCCGCTTGACTAACGGTTTTAGCTAGACCTACCAGATGATCTGCAACTTCTGAGCCATGATGAGGAGTTGTAATTGTGGTGAGACTCACCACTTCGAAGTTTTTGTTTTCAATTTGAGATATTAGGTAGCGGCAATCCAAGCCACCCATTGAATGTGCAATAAGGTTGACTTTGATCTTTTCACGCTTTTCCTTGAATGTCGAGTCATCCTTTGCCTCTTCTGGATTAGATGACTCTGGGTTTTCGTGATATATGTCGGATTTGGTCTTTGTTCTCAATTTCCCGGTGTAATTTGAGATGTAACGATTGAGTTCATTTGCTCTATCTTCTATGCTCCCAAAACCAGGAACTTTAGCAGCAATGACAGTTGATCCTTTTGCTTCTAAGGCTTCTTCAATTCCAACCCAGTATTCTAATGCAACACCGCCCTTATCATGTAGATGTTGTTGTGTTTTTGACTCTTCAGTTTTTTTCCCTGTCAATAAGCTCGATATCAAATTCAGTGACGGAAGTAATAGCACACGGTCGAAACCAGAGAGGCCGTGACAGAGAACAATAGGCTAGAATGGAGTTAGTAACTTTTATTTCAAGAGATCTTATTGCCGGTTAACTTACATATTTTGGTGCTTGATATTGATCTCTTCGTTTCAGTTCGTTTATCAGCAGACTTGCTTGCTCTGGGGTAGGCTTCTCATTTTTAACCGAACTTAAGTCATCCTTTTTCGACCAACTAAACCATCTCTTGAAAGAGTCAAAAGATTTTTCGACAGTCTTATCAAACGGATCACTTTGTGAATCTTCTGATTCCGTGAATATCACTCTGTTGAAGATTGAGGTCGTAAGTCCAGTGGTCACAAGAGCAGATCCGAGTTTCAAAAACCGCAGCCCACTCATCTTGATGCTTTTTACAATTATGCACAGTCAGTTTGTTGTGATCTAATGATCGTATGCTATGTAACGGGATATAGAGCCCAAATACTGTAAGGAGTGAAAGCTTGGATAGTCGGTTGAGCGAAATCAGCTTTTAAATGTGTAGGGGAAAATGTAAAAGAAGGTAAAAAATTCCAGAATCTAGATTGTGTTTTTCAATTGTGTCAGAAATTGATAAAACTTTTCTCGAGATTTTTAACTTTGCTTTTTTTTCCTGCTAAAATCGACGGTTGGCGCACTTTACTCACACTACTCTAAAGAGCTGTTAGGGGAAGCAAAGGTATAACCATTTTATAGATAATATATCAATATCCTCTATGTGGATCACGGTCCCTGTAGTCCCTATGACCACTATGACGGGTCTGCAGACCTCCCTTATTGATGTTGAAGCTCATTTTAGGCTTGGACGGTCCCCTGGGCCTCTGGGAAGAGCGTGAACCGAACGTTTGTCTTTCACGATCTCTGTAATCATCTCTATTGCCCCCATGTTTTGGCCCATTCGGTTTACGTCTCTCTTCTTTCTTGTTCCTCCATTGTTCTGTTAAATTGGAAACACTCTGACTGAAATCAACATGTATCCTTCTATCGTCAATCAAAACATTATCCATTTTGAAATAAGCTGCCTCACAACTCTTCTTATTCTCATACTCAATGAACCCATATTGCAGAGAATCACCAGTATCCTTGTCTCGTACAATTTCACACGATAGGATTTTACCGAATCTGGAAAATATCACGTTCAGGTCATCATCGGTGGTAAGTTGGTTCAACTTACAAATAAATAAAACGTTTTCCATAGGCTTGGCTTCTGCAGAAGGTAAATCCCCAATTATCTCTAATGTCAATGCCTTGGACTCCGCTTCTCTAGCTTTTCTTTTCCTTATCTGCTCCTCACTCAATTCTTCTTCATTCAAGTCTAAATCTTCAACATCCTCCAATTTCACAGTAGATAGTTGTTCAGCAGTCGGTTGTGGAGACTTTAATGGAATGACTAGCTTTTCTATATCTTCAAATGGATCCTCCAGTATATATGTATGATGGATCCTTATGTCCTGAAGTGGGTTACGTTCGCTATCTACTGGTGAATCATTGATGGCTGTCAAGATATCCAATCCTTCAGCAACCTGACCAACAACAACACTATTCTTCACCACGACTCTTTCCTCGGTATTTTTCAAAGTTATTGTGAACAGCGAAGTTGCATATAAATCATTGGTATTATCAGATGTGTTCTGTGTAATTAAACATAATGATCCTTTTTTATTCTGCTGTAATTTGTTTTTGGTTGTCTTGAAAGCCTTCGATTCTCCAGCAAGTCCCCAGGCTGAAACACCAGCTTTACTTAAGGGGTACACAGGATCCCCAAACTCAACAAAAAGATCCCGCTGGATATTGTGAAAAGGACAGAAGTTATAGTATTTGGCTTTGCATAGCTTAATAAAATTCTTTGACTCAGTTGGTGCTTCTTTTGTGTATAAATCAATGACAATATCACCTTAATGAATTGTTAGTATTGATGGTCTCAGGAGCCATTTTCTCTTGAAAACAACACCTACCTTTCGATGTTTGAAGAAGTACACTCATGGATTAAGAGACCTCTGTGCGTGCTTGATTTGGCCGGTTGGTTGCTTATTTTTGATGTCCTTCAAAGATAATATTTAAGTTGACTTGATTTTTCCTGTTTTCCTTTTTTTTCTAACGGGAAATGCAGCGATTCTACGTTTCGGCTTCAGCATTGAACTACACAGCGCTTTTACTTTTAATTTCATCATAAATATGCTTTTTATATACATTGAGATTATAAATCATTTCCCTGAGACCTTTCCAACCATCAAATCTTTCAAGAATGTCAATTGATTGATAGCCTTTAGACCAAATGTTCTTAGAGCGACAACTGGTTCAGCTCTAATTGCATACAGCTTGTGCAGTTTATCCACAACCCCTAGCAATAAGTTATTTTCTGGGTATCTTTCCGCCCAGTATGGTTCCAAAGTCAATGTGTTACCGATATCAAGACCTCTGCTAATACCCTTTTCAATAGCATTGACTAATGACTGGACATCCATTTGGCCCATGTTTAGACCTTGTCCAGCTAGAGGATGTGTAGTATGAGCTGCGTCACCAACTAGGGCAATCCTTTCGCTGACATATGTATCAGCATGGGACAATTTCAAGGGGAATCTGGCCCTTGATCCCTCCTCTATTGATATCACTCTTAATGGGAAATTTTCTTCTAGTTGCTCATCTGTATATTTTTGTGTAGCATGCTCTATTCTCCATTGAATATCTTCGATCAGACCTTCAGTTCTGCCTTCTTTGATTTGTTTATAATAGAACTGCATATCCGCATCTTCTAACACAAATCCAGCATTGACCAAGTTGATGAATAATTCGCTATCAATCTTTGTCAGCATCTCAGAGTTTTCAACAGTTTGTGACCACACTAAGGTAGCATTGTCATCTGGCAAAGGTAAAATGGCAATAGGACCTGTTGGTAAAAATCTTTGCCATCCTGTGTACTTGAACGGCGGATATTGTAGTTTCATAGTAGCAACAACACCGAACCTATCATAAAACCAACCTCTTGATTCGATCTCAGCAAATTTTCTTACTGGTGAATTGAAACCATCAGCACCAACTAATAATCGAGTCTTGATCTGCTCACCCGTGGAGAGGTGTACAATTGGCCATTCATTGTGTTCATCTTTGGTGATCTTTTCAACTCTTGTATTATCAATTAGTTCTAATCCAAACTTCTCTTCAGCAGTTCCTTCTAGTTCTTTTATTCTTTGATATAATGAGGATTGTATGTTAACGTTCTCCACCATGGTAGCCATTGATGGTGTATCAAATTCAATTTTGGCATCACTTAGACCTTCTGTAACCACAATTGAATCATATGGTTGGATTCTATCTTCTTTAATAAATTTCCAACTTCCTATTCTTTCAAGAAACTGTATCGTAGTTGGGGTCAAACTGACAACTCTGTTGGTGAATGTTTCAGGTGTTTTATCATAGAAATCTTTGACTGGATCTAATTTGAACCCTTCAACCAGAGACACTTTCAAATCTTTGGCTATAGGAGAAGCCTTCAGGGCAGCACCAAGTGTCAAACCGGCAGGACCACCACCAACAATCAGAACATCAACTACTTTTGGAGCAGGAACATTGATTTTGGCAGCTGTAGCTAGTGCTCTTTTGAAAATAAGTGACATTATTTGCACGGATGTCACCACTCAATTCCAGTCTGTTCAGTTCCTTTTGTTGGTTTCAACTCGTTAAACTTCAAGGTCATCGAACGATTTGGCTAAATATTTATAAAACGGAGCTCAAAGCTCTTTGGAGACCAGGGCACGTAACGCGTAACGTTAGACAGCTAACAAAAGTTAGAATGCTCTGAGTTTCAAGAAGAAATCAGTCAAAGGAAAAGCATTGAGAAACATAATGAAAATTACACCATGAAGAGGAAGTGCTCTATAAAAAATAGTGAATATTTACGTTCTCTCATAGACCAATCATCAGATGTTGTATATTTTTTGGCTGTTTTGGCTCATCGCGATATAACATGAGCGGTGAAAAAAATTCCATTTGATGTGGGTAATGAATCAATTTCTGGGGATCAACAGTCCAATTTTCAATTTCATTTCTCTTTACAACGCCCAGGTATCGCTAAATTCATTCTGTTTTGGTTCATTATTATCAATAATTCAAATTGTTTCTCTCAAAAAGTTCAAAGTCGGTTGCATTCCCGACTATAAAGCAGATATTCAATACGAAAAGGCGAGTATTCCTCTTCAATTTGATTCGCTCTTGGCTCGAAAAACTAACTAGTTAACAGATTTTACAATAAGATGAACCCCGATATAGTTCTTATAAATAAACTGCAAGTTCAAGCTATTACTGGTAAGGACTACTGGGACAGACCTTTCCCACAGCCTATCAATATTTCAGTTAGACTTCGCACTGACTTCAACAAAGCCAGTGAATCAGACGACTTAAAATATTCACTGAACTATGCCGTTATTTCAAGAAATATAAGTGAACATTTCGAAAACAACAAATACAAGAACTTCAAATCATTAGAAAATATTGCAAATTCTGTGTCTGAGGTGATTTTGGATGAGAAAAGAGGTGGTGGTGATAATGTTGAGATCAAAGTATCTGGTGAAAAAACGGAGATACGAGCTGAAGATATTGAAGTCACAATAAACAGGTATAAGAAAGATGGTCAAATTCATAAGATCCCAGGAACTATTGATTCCATTAAGATTAGTCAACTGAAGTTATTGACATTGATTGGTGTTTTTACTTTTGAAAGGTTCAAAAAACAATTCGTCACTTTAGATCTTGATGTTCAATTCGATACTGCAAAGTCAGTCGATTATTATAAGACAATTGAGGAAGTCATCACATATGTTGAGAACGCAAACTTCAAAACAGTCGAAGCATTGATTGATTCTGTTGCTCAGATTGTGACTCAAAATGGTGCTTTACAAGTCACCGCGAAAGTAGAGAAACCAAATGCTATAACGTTCTCTCAAGGTGTTGGTGTAGAAGTTACCAGATCAGCCCAAGATTTCGTAAATGCTCCAAAGATTGATGTCCAGAGTACAAGCACTACTGACGGTTATAAAGATTCTTTCAACTTACCACAATCTGGGATTAAGACCATTTCAAACACTCATCTTGTTTATATTGCATTCGGTTCAAACACAGGTCATCAGGTGCAAAATATAATCTCAGCAGTTGATGCATTGAACTCTATTGAAGGCACAAAAGTTCTTGAAACGTCCTCGTTATATGAGAGCGAGCCTATGTATTATCTGGATCAACCAAAGTTTGTAAATGGTGCGCTCAAATTAACCACAACTCTTTCACCACAGGAACTTTTGAAGAAATTAAAGGAGATTGAATATGATCTTTTGGGAAGAGTGAAAGTTATCGAAAATGGTCCAAGATCAATTGACTTGGATATTTTGCTTTATGATGATTTGGTTCTCAATGAACCTGATTTGATTATTCCTCATATAAGAATGATAGAAAGAACATTTGTTCTACAACCTCTTTGTGAACTGATTTCACCACAAGAAGTCCATCCAGTCACTGCTGAACCTTATCATAATCACTTAGCACAACTATATAAGACTTCAATTGACCATACTAAGCAAAAGTCTAATTTATTGAATACAATTGTGCCGCTATACAACGGTTATCACACCAAGACTATCCCTCAAAGAAACTTGACATTTGATTTATTAGGGAATTCACACCAAACAAAAATCATGGGCATCCTGAATACAACTCCTGATTCTTTTAGCGACGGAGGTAGTAATGCGTCTGTGGAAATTGCAATCAAGAATGCCTTAGAGATGGTGTATGCTGGGGTGGATATTATCGATATTGGAGGTGTTTCAACAAGACCTGGATCTATTGCACCAGATGAAAAAGAAGAATGGGAAAGAGTCGTTCCAATTGTTCAAGCCATTAGATCACACGCTGATGAAAAGTTGAAAGGTGTTGTTATCAGCATTGATACCTACAGATCTGGGATAGCTCGTGAATCCATCAAAGCTGGTGCTGATTTAATTAACGATATCAGTGGTGGATTATTCGATGAAAAGATGTTTGAAGTCATAGCAGATACTGGTGTGCCATATATTTTGAACCATACAAGGGGTACACCAGATACTATGTCCAAGCTAAATCAATATGAAGAAAACTCTAATGATGACTTAACCGAATTTGTCAATCCAGGAATTCCGATCTCCGAGAGTGATGATACATTGTTGAAAGCCATATCTAGGGAATTGGTCGTTCAATATAAGAAAGCTATCAGCCATGGTGTTAAAAGATGGCAAATTATCACTGATCCAGGAATCGGGTTTGCTAAAAATTTGAAGCAAAACTTGGCTATTATTAGAGGAACCCCACTGATCAAAACATATTCTAATTATAACGGTGGTACTAAAGAGTATGGAAGTTTGAATGGATTACCAATTCTTTTAGGCCCATCAAGAAAGAAATTCATTGGAACCTTAACAAATGAGAAGAATCCATCTGATCGTGTTTTAAGTACTGGTGCTGTTATTATGTCTTGTATTGGGTACAAGTCTGACATTGTTAGGGTCCACGACGTTGAGGAAATCAAGAAAGTTGTTGCTATTGGTGATGCATTATACAAGGATTTTATATAGATCTAAATATTAATATTCCATTGTTCTTTGAGAATGTAAACTTCTATTGCTCTGTTTATCCTTAGTAAAAATTATTTCTGCTCTACGTATATTCACTCCAAGTTGTGATTCATAATTCCAAAATAAAATAACTATACTAAGATTTAAATGATTGTAGCTATATATATATATATCGTTTTTCAATTAGTAATAATAACATATGTGCGTAAAACAGAAGTAAAAGTAATTGTCATGAATAAAACTCAATTTCTTTTTATAATAATAACATTATGACCCAACATGAAGAAAAGTTTCTTTAATAAATTTTCAACCTCCCACCTCATTCAACGTCGACCAAAACAACAAATTCCACATCTCTCTTATTCAACAATCTCTCACCTAGTTAGCTTCAGCGGTACAGTCACGAGAAATGTGACCAACACCTTGACATTTGTAACAAGTTTTAGTACTAGTGTTAGCACCACCTGATGCAGATGAACAATCTTTACTTATGTGACCTTGGGAACCACAAGCGTAACATTTAACAACGCCAGCTTGACAATCACGGGCAAAATGGTTTGGTCCACCACATTTATAACAGGTGGTAGCCTTAGCTGATCTTGGAGCAAATGATCTTTGAGGTCTAGCAGTGTTTTGTTGCTGAGGTTCAGTACAGTTCTTAGAAATGTGACCAAATTGTTGACAGTTGTAACAACGGGTACCTTGTGATTGTTCAGTACAATCAGCTTGGACATGACCAACGTTACCACAGATGTAACATTGTTTTTGAGTATCTTGACGTGGTTCAGGACATTCAGTTGATTCATGACCTGGCAAACGGCAGTTGTAACATAAACGTTCTTCTTGGGTACAAGCTTCAGCCAAGTGGCCAACAGTACCACATCTGTAACAAGTTCTTGGGAATATAGCGGCCATTTTCTATTAGTTTGACGATTGATAAAGGTGTCAATTTACACTGAAGTTTCAATTCGTCTCATTAAAAACTTTTCCAGATTTTTTCTATTAGGCCTACAATGCACGATTTTCTGAAAAAACTCCGAATTGTTTTTACCCGGCTCGATGAGCTGCAATGCGTCCCGGACCAAACGTATAAATTAAACGAACTTATCACGTTACATCAAAAAAGTCAATCGTAATTTACGAATCTTTTATATTTATAGATGCTATGATGGAAACTTTTATAAAGGAACAGGGTCTGTGATGTATTTCCCATAGTCAACAGTTTCGAAAAGTAAGTCGAATGCCTCACCTGTGGTGATTTCCAACTCACTTGCCGCCATCCTTACAGCGACATCACAAGCTAGCACATAAAAGACAAAAGAGTCTAATGACCAAAACTGGATGGTCTTATTTGTCAATTCAGCATTATATAACTCATCCTGGTACTCCTTTTTAATGATAGATGCAATGACGGACTGTCTTTTCATTCCATAATAACCAATTGTGAATTCACTAATTGGTAAGCTCAAGAACTCGCTCGATGACAACACGGTCGATGGCGAGTTCTTAGCAATATCGGAAGCATGCCCATAATATGGAGACGCCAATTTCCCCGATAAGATCTTGGGCACACATTTGAGATGTGTACCTACTTTATCTTCTATTTGGCGTTGTGTTAAAGAACCTGGATATTTCTTGTCTGAATATTTCTCTTCAACAATTCTTCTTTGTTTTCTAAAGTTCTTTCCTTCATCCATTTCTTCGAAATTATTATGTAACCCAGTGTCAATATCTTCGTCCAAATCGACTAAAGGGGTATTGTTTGTTTTTTCAATTGTTTCAGAATCATGTTTCGTAACTTTTTTATTTTTCAACCCTAACGAGAAATCTAAATCATCACCGGATTTGATACCAGCTAGTAACTTACCAATCTTCGAGCTACCCTTTTCGAGAGCAGTCTCCTCTTCAGTGAGCTCTAGCTTTTTGTCTTGTTTCGTTTTCTTGTCTCCTTTGAACAGATCATGAATATTTTCCCAATTATTAAGTGTGTTCGTCATCTCTTTAGCTATACGGGTGGATTTATTCAACTTTGCATTCATTGCAGCTTCTTCCTTGGAAAGCTTTAGCCCTATTGAATCTTCTCCGCTACTGTCAATATCATCTCTCTTCCTTTTCGTTGCACCCTTTCTTTTGTCCTTTCCAATTACATTCATTGTAACCTTCCGATCAGAATTACCTCGCGTGTCTTTTTCAGGCAGATGGCCCTTTGGAAGCATTATCTTGCCTTTTGTAACAGAGCGAAAATCTCCCTGACCAAAATCTTCACTCTCTTCTAAATCAAATACGTCCAATGTTGGTTGTTTTGATTGTTTCTTCTGAATAGCTCTATGAAACATATTTTGATTCTTCCTCTGTGGTTGTAGCTTCCTAGCAGGACTTTCAACTTCAGCAAAGCTATCCTCAGATAAGCTCTCAATTTCTGAATCGTCACTAGCAATTTCACTCTTCTTATCTTTCTTTCCATTATTAATATTGTCATCACCATCGGAATCTAGAGAATCACTTGAAGCCATCTTTATCCTTGTTGCGTGTGGATTACTCCCGTATCTTTTGAAATTGCGTTCCAAAGATTTGAGACGTTTGGAGTCTCCCAGAATCGGTCCATTTGACTTCCTTTCCAATATCGAAGAATAGTTTCTTTTGTCGTTCGTAGAAGTATCTGATAGACTGTTCCTAGGCGCGTATGACCCAGTCTTTGTTTTCTTGAGACGATATTGGCCACCCATCTTGAACAAAAATCCCACAAACCAAATAATATGATAGTCCAACACCAGATACACTTCAGCCCTCGTAAATTACCACCGAATTAGCTTTTAAGTGGTCTCAATGCAGAGTTAATTCAATGAAATGTTTTGATATGTTGATTTAATTTTACAACTGGATCTAAGTGCTGGAACCAAAAAGTAACACCAAATCTTGAAAAATCCGTGATTCTCTAAAAGATCAGTTAAAATAGAGAAAGATCACGAAGCCTCAGAACCATTGTTGGTTTTAATCATTCAAAATCGGTGAAGCAATGTCGACATACTACAAAGACTTAACCACGGTGGTGCTTCCAGATCCATTGAGCACCTCAAGAACAGCTCGTTATGCTCAGACTGAAGTCATAACAATCGCTTGGAACAGTCCTGCTACGAGGATTGCATACAGTCGAACTGATGGTTCCCTGAGATCATGGAAGCTAAGTAACTGTGAATTAGCATCCAATAAGCCAGTTATTATTGAGAAATGTCATGAGAGACAAGTGGAATCTTTGTCTTGGAAACCTACAAGCGAGACAACTTTGGCAACTGTGGGTAATGATGATAAAGTGAAAATTTGGAATACACAAAGAGGTTCTTTGATTAAGGAGATTGATATAGGAATAGGTGGGAACATAGTTGTACAATACTCGGGTGATGCGAAATATATTGTTGCGGTTAGCAAAAAGAACGTTATTAGTATCATTGAAGATGCTACTTATGAAATTGTGGAAACGATAACACTGGATAAAGATGTATACTCCGTTACGTGGAATAATACTTCAGCATTCTTGTTCTTTGGGATGTCAGATGGGACCATTCTATTGCATTCCTTCAAGGAAAGAAAGCTCAAACATATAAATACTTTGAAAGGTCACAGATCAGCCATTAAAAGTCTGAAATTTGACAATAGGGGCAAGTATCTTGCTTCGGGAAGTAATGAAGGTACTGTATCATTATGGTCCTTAGAAACTTTATCAGTGATTAAGGTTTACACTGACATTGATGAGCCAATAGCACAGGTTGATATTTCCCGTGATGCTGGTCATCTCTCAATTTCATATGAAGATGGTGAACCTGCTAAGATCATTGAACTTACGACACAAAAGGAAGTACATAAGCTACCCAAATGTATTGCTGGATCTCAAACGTATCCGAATGTGGTTTTCTGTCCCATTAAAACTGTGTTTGTCTATACAACACGTAATGGGGATGTTTTGTTAACGATAAAAAATGCAAACCCTTCCAATTCTAGCAAGAGATAGACTGAAACTAAATATATAGAACCTACAAAAAATCCGTCCAAAGAAAAGAAAAAAAAAATTCTAGTAGTAGATGCTTATATTTGTTTGTTCATCCATGCATTCATACCTATTTACGTATATCGTCCCCGATGTTCTGCTTCTCAATTTATATACAAGCCTTTATCTTGGATACATTATATTACAAAGAAAATTCCATGATTTTAATAGCAACTTTATCTTTCCTCTTAACGTCGTCTTTCTTCTTTAAATGTCAGAGAATAAGAATTCAGTGGCGTTGTAGTATTCTGCGGAAACACGTTCCCTGATTTCTTCCTTGACTAACCAAGCGAATTCCTGTGCTTCATTCTCTGGTTTAAAAATACCAGATAATATATGTGATTTGATGACGTACTCTCTGTTCAACCCTTCTGAAACATCAGAACTGTCCACTATACTGGAACCATTGTATTTAACAACAGCAGTTGGTGTGTTGGAGACTGTCCATGTATTTATATGTTCACCGCCTATCTGTCTTAGACCCTCTTCAGCTACAATATCCAATGGTTTTGTTGGTTCAGTTAATGGGAAAGATGGTAATTTCCAGCCCAATTTAGAATCTTTGACAACCAAATATAAGGTTCTTGGCAACTTACGCTCCAGGCTCTTGATATCATTGTTTTTGTCAGCTTCAGTTGTTCTTGGGTTTGGAACAACAGGTCTGTTAATTTCATTTAGATTACTTCCTTCTTCAGTTTCTGCTCTTGGGATCACAATTTCTTGTTTTAATCTTCTTTCTCTGTTATGTACAACGTCTGGTAAACCCTTTGGGTAGAAAACACCAGGCTGTTTAGTAACTGGACCCTTTTGTGCTGCAACAAAACGACGTTCTGAAAGTGTACCCTTTTTGAAATAATAATATTGTGGGAATGTCCACATTAAACGACGTTCAAGTTCCTCTTGATAATTATAATAGACTTTTTCGAATGGAGTCAGATCTGGTGTCACAATTGGGTTTCTTGATAGTAGCAAAGACGAGCTTATAGATTCCAAAGGAACGATAATCTTTGTCTTAGCAGCAGTCGCTAGACATCTCTTGAATGCTAATATTGGAGGTTAGTTTTGGCCTCTTTTTCAACAAAATGAATTTCACCTGTCATCTCTGAATCTTAGGACTGAGGCGGAAACATATAAGCACATACTTTTTGAGGCTAGCTGCACCATCCTGAATTATAGTGAAGCTCGTAATAGAAAACCTTGAAACAAGACTGTCTATATGTATCTCGATCTTCGAATTTTTCACTTTATTGGAAAAAAATTGTAGACTTCGAAACATTGCAGAACCAAATCGCGGAATCTTTAAACATACCCGTAAAGTATTAGCAGATATAGGGTAAATTTTTTGTGCTTATGTAAGCTATATAATGAACTGAATTAAACCAAATTAAACCAGATTAAATCAGATTAAGCCCACTAGTGTAACTTGCTGTGGGTAGCTATGTCACGCGTTTTTCCTCTGGTAGATCGAAAGGGATTGCGGGTAAAGACACCAAAATAGTGCGAGTTGTGTATAACGAAGCTACATAGACGGAATATATATATGGGGCTAGTAATCTTTTTGGTTATATTATACATTTTGAGTCTGAGCTAGCTAAAATATTTATAAATATAAAAATTATTTGTGTACATTAACACAATGTCCATTTCTTGATTGGGAACTTCATTGTTGTTTTGACTGTTGTAAGAATGCCATCAAATTTGTTAATTGAGCATTTGGGTCAGCACCAGCTGGAGGAGCAGCAGCAGGTGCTTGAGTTGGAGGAGCAGCTTGTGCAGGAGCACCAGACTGGTTGAAAAGATTTGCCAACGGATTGGCCTTGTTGTTCGCACCTTGCATGAATGATGGAACATTTGAGTTATTGAATGGATCTGTGTAACTGTCATCCGGTTCACCAGGTTTGGTTGATCTTGGGCCATTTCTTGAACCATCTGTAGGCATTTTCTTAGAAATGGCTTTTGAAGAAACACCCTCACCAATCTCAATATCTGGTTCTTCCATTACTAAACCTGGAACTAAAGGTCTTTCTAAACCAACACCACCCCATTCAGCAGCATTAACCCAACGTCTATCAGCTTCTGTTAATCTTGCCAAAGGAACCATACTAATACCATGCTGATAATCACAACAATCACGTGGACCAAAACCAACACCCCAACGGGTTCTCAATGAATAACGGCCATCTTTATTGAATGATGACATGACATTTTCTGCTTCTGCTCTCGAATAAACTTTAACAAATGCATGCTTACGTTCATTATTGAGAATAACACTTTGAACCTCAGCATATGGTCTTAATACTGAAGCCAATTCGACATCGTTCATATAATTTGGAACACCACCAATGAATAGAGTACGACTTAAAACTTTGATAGATCCACTTGGTAAACTTTCATCAAAACTTACATATTTTTCTCTGTAATGAGCAGTACCTGGAACGTTACGCTCACCAATAACATGGCCCGGAGGAGGTATATCTTTATGTTCTCTCTTATCTGGTGATCTTGATCTGTTTCTTCTTGAGTAATTACCACCTCCTCTTTCTCTGCTAGGTCTTTCATTGTTACTGCCAACAGGGCCATTATTGCTTCTAAAAGTCTTAAATGCTTCTTCCTGAGACAAAGCGATTCCTGCGTGTGCACTATTTGGTGATTGACTTTGTCCAAAATTATTTTGAACTGGTAAAGGTGCTTGCCCTTGAATTGGAGGTTGAGGCAAAGGTGGCATTTGACCACTAGCTTGTAGTGCAGTTAACATTTGTAACAATGCAGCTTGTTGAGCTTGAGGGTCAGCACCAGCTAAGCCAGCCAGATTTGGTGGAGCTAATCCCTGTGCAGGAATAGATTGCGCAGGAGCTTGTTGTTGAGTTTGAACAGGAGCTTGACCACTTAATGCGGCTAGATTCTTTAATATGTCATTGGCACTAGCTTGAGGGGCTGGAGCAACAGCAACAGCTGGTGGATTACCAGGAGGTGTCGTTGATCCTGTAGCAGAACCACCAAAATATTTAGCTTTGATTGGTTGAATCTGTTGATCTTCAAAAGTATTTGATTTTCTCCAGATTTCTAGTAATTTTCCAACTTTCTCCTTTTGTTCACCTGTAATTACATCTAGTACCAGAGTTAACGCTTCTGAGATGAACGCATTGAATTTATATAAAGCACTACCGTAGGTCCCTTCTTTGGATTGTGCGGTCACGCTTTCACCAAGCTTATTAGCTTGGTCTTTATAAGCTCTTGCAATTGAATCAATAACATATAAACCACCCAATTTATGAGTAGGAGCTGCATTTCTCACATATTTCTTAGTTTCTTCAACCAGTTGAGTTTCCAACTATATAGAATTTATGTTAATACTTTCTGGTTCATATTCTTTTTTACGAGAAGGCCAAGCCTGATGAGTTTTAAAGAGTCTGGACGTAATGAACCTAGTTTTGGATTACATTGTTACAATGTCTGTACCGTATGGGTAGCAGCATATCCATAAAAATACGGCAAATTTACCAGGTCCATCGATTCTTCCTTTTTCCCTTTTTATCACACTTCTTGGGCAGTTCCTATTCCTTGAATACTTACGCTAACGTTTTCGGTGGCAATTTGAGTCAACTTTTTTATACGTGAACCTGAAATACCAGATTTCATACTTTTTAACCCATCCAAAACCTCTACAAAATTTTGGACTGCTGACATCTTGGAAATTTATACTTGTAACTTAGTTCTTTCCTTTCTGTAATGAATCTCTTGGATATTAAACTTATAGTATTACGTTTATAATTATGATTACTCTTTCAATTGTCGTACTAGAGAATTTTTTCTTCTATTCTATTTTGATGATAATAATACAACGTTTAAAGTGAAATTAAATGAGCAGCACTTGAACCACCGTAAACAGATACAATTACTTTACGTCTCTGGCCCTGTGTAGTATCAATGGAAATTTGTTACTGAAGGCGCTTAGAATTTGATTAATGATGAGGGTTTGAAGAGGAAGAGTAAACAATCTCGTCTTGAACGACTTTTTGTTTCAATTTGCTGGTGGCATGTTCATCTCCGGGTTACCCATATGTTGACTTCCTAATGAGGCAATAAGTGAAAATGTCCTCTACAATGTTGATTTATACTTTATTAAATGAAATTATATTTTAATACTATCTGGGATCTACTTCTTGCCCAAATATTCATCATGCAACTTCTTTTGAGCATCAAATTGTTTCTGTAACTTCTTTCTTGCACTCTTCGTCACTTCATTACCTTCTTTATCCTTTGTTGGAATTCCGCTTTCATCCCATTCAGTGTACTCCCCAGTCTTGAAAAGTTCTGATGGGGCTATTTTGGCCCTCTCAAGCCTTTCATTTTCTTGTTGTTCCTTTAGCTTTTGCTGAGCAGCCTTCTTAGCAAGTTTTTCTTGTTCACGCTTTTCCTTTTCCTCTTGGAATTTAATTAGCTCAGCTTTTTCGGCTTCTGAAAGGAATTTTATTAAAGCTGGTTGGCCATCAGTACGGTCATCCAAAGACACACCAAGCTTCAGCAAATCAACGTTACGAACTAGGTCAGTAGCCTGTAGAAAATCGGCATATGGTTCTTTAGCAATAGCTGCGGCACGAATGTGATCTCTGAAAGAGGATAAAACTTTGATATATGGCAATATGATATCCTCTGTAGAGGCCGATGCCACATTGCTAGCTTCTGAATCTTCCCAACCAATTAAATCGTGACGAGATGGGAAACCTATGATATCCAAAATTCTTGAAATCCAATATGAAACTTGTAGTAAAGCGTCGATTCTGAGTTCAGTTCCAGCATTAACAATGTAGGTGTTCGAAGTAGAAACTAATTCAGCAATTGTTTTCAAAGCTTGTGGAGTTGACAAATTATCACAGAATGCAGCGTGAACATCTCTTTTGGCATCACTTAAGCTTTCCAACAAACTTCTTTCCAGAGGACCAGTTTTCTTAGAAACAATAGTATTTGATTCAATACGGTGTTTATAATCGTTGTTTAACGCTCTGACATTCTTGAAAAACTTGTTTAGTGTACTTTCAAAAGACTTCACTTCGTTTATAAGAGCAACTTTGAAATCCAGTTGGTTATTCCACTGAGAAAAAGCAAATGCCAGTCTTAATTGACGAGATGAGTACTGTTCTAATGCTTCTTGAATGGTGATGAAGTTCTTCAAACTCTTACTCATCTTTTGACCTTCAATATGCAAATGACCAGTATGCAGGAAGTAATTTACCCACTGCTCGTTATCGAAACATGCTTCTGCTTGAGCTAATTCGTTATCATGGTGTGGAAAGGCCAAATCAACACCACCAGAATGAATGTCCATTTCCTGGCCTAGAACATCACTAGCCATGACAGAACACTCTATGTGCCACCCTGGACGGCCTCTTCCCCAAGGTGACTCCCATTCTGGTTCGCCCGGCTTTGAAGATTTCCACAAAGCAAAGTCGTTGGTTGATCTCTTACCAGATGTTCCGGTAGATAAGGAACCTTCACCTTCAGCAATCAAATCAGTCTGACCTTTATTCCACGGTTGCAATTTAGCATAGTCATGAGCATCTGATTTATCAAACGCTGTAGTGTCAAAGTAAACTGAACCATCATCTGTTGGATACGCATAACCGTTAGAAATGATCTGTTTGACAAACTCCACAATCTCTGGGACATACTCTGACACTCTAGTCACAATAGTTGGTGGTAAGACATTCAGAGCACTCATATCTTCATCATATTTTCTCTCCCAATATGACGGTAAAGCTCTGAAGATCTCTGGGTCATTTATTGTAGAGCCCAATTCTTTATCAAGTAATGGAACAATAACATCTTTGATGCTATCTAAAAACTTACTTTTGGTGATGGATTTATGGGTTGAGATAGCAAAGGATGCTGACTTAGCAGCTTTCAAGTACATTGGGAACTTAGGTTCTTGAGCCTGTTTTTCTGGAATATTGACTGATTCTGACCATGATTTGAATTCACTTTGGGAGGTTGGAGCTTCTGGTAAGTTCTTAGAAACGAATTCATTCAAAGCAATCTCTGCCTTTTCAAGAACTGCAGCACTTACATCCTTTTCATTTTCAATATCTTTGATAAATTGTTCAAATAAATAGTTGTGACGAGCCCTGATGATGATCTTATCGTCAATATCAGTGACGTTTTGAACAAATGTGATATCGTAACCAAAGTAATTTTGTAGAAGTCTTCTGTTTATATCAATGGCAACATAATTCCTAGCGTGCCCCATATGACTTGAGTCGTAAACAGTTGGACCACATGAATACCATTTGACCTTCTTCCCTTCCAAAGGTACAAAGTCGGTTTTGGTTCTTGTCAAAGAGTTGTACAATCTCAACACAGGTTCTTCTTGTCCGGCTTTCTTCACCGGTGCGTGCCATGTTGGCTGCACGACCTTGGTCTTGTTCACAGTTGCCATTGCTCTCCCAGTATTTCCTAGACTTTTGAGACTATAACGAAGCATACACTGAGTTTCTTCTACCTTCGTCGTAAGAAGTGTGTTGACGTTAGTCACCATCGATTCGTGTGTGGTATTTTTTTTTTTCATTGAAAGACCGCGAATAATTTCGGTGCTGCCATACGAAACACAAGCAAAGGCATTGTAATTAGTTTGTGTAGGACTAAACTTTCAACGGCCAGTTTAAGTGGAATGTAAGTACTTAGGTACTGTTTTTGCAATATAGAGTAACAACCACTGACAAATTCAAGGTCTGCTATTTATAAAGTAAGTTGTGCAGCTTTCAAGTTGTCAAAATGAATATTGTCATGAATACTGACAACCAAAAAGCTATCGATTCAAGGTGTCAGATCATTTGATCCAGGATCCCAGGAAACAATTGAGTTTGGTAAGCCATTGACACTTATTGTTGGTCAAAATGGTACCGGTAAGACTGTATGTACAAGAATTCATCGAGTAAAGCAGACTTTCAAGAACTTTCGCTAATGACAATTTAAGACAATCATTGAATGCTTAAAGTACTCCACTACTGGTGATTTACCGCCGAATAGTAAAGGTGGCGCCTTTTTACATGATCCCAAAATGACAGATGAGAAGGAAGTTAAGGCACAAGTCAAACTGGCATTTACAAATGCTTCTGGTGTATCAATGATTTGCACAAGAGCGATGTTGTTAACAGTGAAGAGAACCACTGCTACTTTCAAAACTTTAGAAGGTCAATTATTGGCATTGAACAGAGGTGAAAGAACAACTATAAGTACAAAGTGTGCTGAGCTTGATGCTCAAGTTCCCACATACCTCGGTGTCTCCAAAGCCATTTTAGATTATGTGATTTTTTGCCATCAAGATGAAAGCCTGTGGCCATTGGCAGAACCATCAGTGTTGAAGAAGAGATTTGATGAAATTTTTGAAGCCCTTAAATTCACTAAAGCGCTAGATAATATTAAAGTCATAAGAAAAGATATGGCTATTGAAATCAAGCTATTAGATCAGTCAGTCAAGCATTTAAAGTCCGATAAAGAAAGGGCTGATCGAGTGAGAGACAAAATAAATTCAAGTACTGAAAGGATAGAGTCTTATAAGGAAGAAACATCCCTATTGAGAGAAGATCTAGGGAGAATCACAAAGGAAAGTGATGACCTTTTCAAATCAAACCAAGAGTTCCAAAAAGTTCTATCGAAGTTGGAAAGCTTTAAACATTCACAAAGATCCCTTGATGAACAAATAGCTAGACTCGAAGATTCAACTAGGCTTTTACCCGAAAGTGATGAGGCGATCCAGTATAAACTTGCCAATTTCCAGACCATGGTCCATGAAGCTCAAGAAAAGGTTGATGACCTCAAAAATGAATTGGCTGACAAGCAATCAAATTTGAGAACTTTGAGGCAAGACCATAGTCAAATGATCAGGGAAGAAGGTCATTTAAAAGGTAAAGAACAAGAATATAACGAAAATCAGTCAAGCTTTAGAAAACTGATTGGATCAATTTCATCAGTGCTTGATATTCAGTCTTCTCCTGATGATATCCAGGCCTTCGAAAGAGAATTGGGACAATTTGTTATTAAGACCACAAAGGCGTTGGATTCAATAATCGAGAAGTCTAAGAAATCTGAATACCTCATTGAACAGAAGCTCAAGCTAGTTTCGGATTCCAAACTAAAAGAGGCACAGCATAGAGAATACTCCATCAACGATATTGAATCCCTAGAGAATGAGATCAAAGCACAAAATAATAAAATCAATGGATTAGACGTGAATGAAGGAGGTCTGGAGTATGAGAGAACTAAGTTGGAGGATTTGGAGACGAAATTGATGGAAATCAAAAATGATAGAACAGTTGAAATTTTAAACAAAGAAATCAAGACCAAGAATAATGAGATTATCGGTTTAGAATCCGAAATTGACAGTCTGAGTAACGAGATCTCCCAAAGCCACAAGCAAGCGGATGTTCATGCTAAGATTTCACTATTAAAAGACGAGAAAAAATACAGAGAGAAAGCTTTGGCAAAAGTGATTGACACCAATAATCAAATATTTGTTAGTGAGAACCTAGATCTTGATGACCTCGATAAAAGCTATAAGAAAAAGGTTCAACAAATTAATGAAGATGTTCGTAATCGTGAAAGAGAGCTTCTCAAACTAAAAGATGAATATTCAAAGCTTGAAACGGATCATAGGTTCAAGAATACCACCATAAACAAACTCTCTAAAGAGCTTGAGGATACCCAAAAGAGATTCAAGAATGAGCTTGAGGATGAAGAAGTTGACGATTATGATGAGATTTTGAACACTGCTGAAGATGACTATAAGATAGCATTGGAAAATTTAAAAATGACTCGGACAACTTTACAATTCAATAAAAAAGCTTTGGAGTTTGCTGAGAACGACAGTTGTTGCTACTTATGCTCAAGGAAATTTGACGAGAAATTAGTTTTATCAACATTCATCAAAGATCTCAAAACAAAGACTGAATCTGGGTTTGAGACTGAGCTACAGAAGCAGCTCGAGTCGCAAAAGGAATATCTGGATATTGTTAGATCTTTAGCGCCTGATGTTGATAGAATCAACAAGATCAAGAGTGAAATCAATACTTTGAATGAGCAAATCAACGCCGCTTCACCTGTACTGGAGAAATCTCAAAGTCTTCTGCAAAAGCATGAGACACATTTCACTCACGTAAAGCAAGGCCTGGATAATCTTGAGGACATAAAAAGTGCTGTCAATGAAATCTCTAGAATGAAGTATGATATGGCAAATATCAGCAACCAATTATTAGCGAGAGAGAAGGAGTTGAACGATTATGGGGTTTCTTCTAAAGATTTGTACCAGCTCCAAAAGGATCAAAAAGAGAAGACCAAATCATTGAAACAACTGCGCTCTGAAGTAAACACTCATTTGGAAGATAGGGACACGAAACAGCGTGAGCTATCAATTTTGGAAGGTAACGTTAAGGACAAAAGATTAGAAATTAGTAATATCGAGAGAGGTCTGGTTGAAAAGGAAAACTTGTTGAGAAGTATTGAGGAAAATAAGGGTAAGATTATCAAACTTCAGAACATGACAGAGAAATCCACAAGTATCATTCGTGAGCTTGAAGAGGAGCATGAAAAGCTATCTTCAGAACTCAGGGCTGAAAAAGAATCGAATGAACAGAAAATAGCTAATCAACAAAAAGAAGCTACAAGACAAAAGGAATATCAAAGCCAATATTTATCCCTCAGTAAAGAGGTCAACCACTACCTTGAAGTGGATTTCAAAAAATTAAAGAAATGTCAGGAAGAAGTTGCACTAATAGGAACTTTGATAGCGGAACATGAAGAAGACATTGAAAGCGCTAACAATCACATTTCTGAACATGAGAAAAAACTTGCAGATACTAGCAGCGAGGAGAGGAATTTGAAAAATAACTTGGATATCAGACATATGCAAAACCAGCTTGATAAAATCCAGCGAGATATCTCTGATATGAATGTTCAGAATGCTGAAAGTGAAAGAGATCGTTATGAAGAACGCTCTTCTGCGTTGAGGGAACAATATTCCAAATTAAACGCAGATTTGGCCGGTAAGATGGGTGAGATAAAGCAGATTGAAGATCAGGTGAAGCAATTCGAAAGAGAATTGAGAACAGAGTTTAAAAATGTAGAAAATGCATACCAAGAGGAATGGGTCAAACTACAAACAAAGACATTAGTCTCTAACGATTTAGGAACCTATTCAAAGGCACTTGACTCTGCAATTATGCAATACCATAGTATTAAGATGAAAGAAATCAACAGAACAATTGATGAATTGTGGAAAGGTACATACAGTGGTACTGATGTCGATACTATCATGATCAAAAGCGATCAAAACACAGCTAGCAAAGGGAACAGGTCATACAACTACCGTGTTGTGATGGTTAAGCAAGATGTAGAGCTCGATATGAGAGGGAGATGTTCCGCAGGCCAAAAAGTTTTGGCTTCTATAATCATCAGATTAGCATTAGCTGAATGCTTTGGTACCAACTGTGGTGTAATTGCATTGGATGAGCCTACTACAAATTTAGATGCTGAGAATATTGAGTCATTAGCGAGATCCTTGAGCAACATTATTGAGCTAAGACAAGCTCAGAAGAACTTCCAGTTGATTGTAATCACACATGATGAGAAATTTCTAACCTATATGAATGCTGCTAAGTATACCGATCATTTTTACAAAGTGAGAAGAAACGATGCACAAAAATCACAGATTGATTGGGTAAATATTAGTCGTGTATCTGAATGAACATACTCTTGTATTCGTATTTTACTTTGATGATAATGAGATCCAGTCTCTATAAATCCGCTGCCTTTCTGCCATGTCCTTCATAATGTTATATTTCATATCCAAAAGTTTTTCTAGCTTCTGGTCACTAGCTGGCTCGTGAATGGTACCTTCTTGATTCAAATTGGCGATGATATCTTTCAGCGGAATCCTTTTGAAAGCAGCTAGACCTAGGTATGCTGCTCCTTTCACGCCAGAATACTCTGGATCAGTATTACTTACTTCAACAGGAAGTTTTGTGACAAAAGCTAGCAATTTTACAAGCCTTTTGTTTTTGGCTTGACTTCCTGATATTATAATTTTTTGAACGTCATGGTCCTTCAAAATCTCCAAAATTTGTCTAGTTTGAAAAACGATGAATTCGAGAGCACATACATATTTCAATACTAGATCCATAATTGATTTGTCGGTGGATTCGCCAATGAATGATCCTCTCATTGAACCATCCGCGTAAGGTGTTCTGTTTCCAGATAAATCACCATAAAGAAACATGTTCTTAGATTGGAAGTGAATGCTGGTGTTGTTCTTTCTTTCGATGCTTACTATTATGTTCTCTAGAGTCTCAAAAACATTTGAACTCATGCCTTGAAGTTCTTGAAAAGCAGGATGGGTTTCGAATATATGCTCAATTAACTTTCCTGTTGTAGATTGACCACCTTCTGAGACACTTATTTCAGGAAAGACACGTCTATATGGACCCCATATCCCTGTCACAGGTTTCCGGTTCTGGTGTGCCACTAGGAAGCAGGTAGAAGTACCAGCGATCATTGTCAACGTATGTTGTATGTCCTTCCCACAAGATGCGATCCATCCAGCGTAGCAGTCTATCAAACTCTGACCAACTACCATACCATCCAGCGTGGTGGCCACCTTCTCACCGGCATAGGGTACGAAGGGTGACTCTGAAGTCTCTGGTCTTCCAATTGCACTAAATTTGTCAGCTGTGAGGCACTCTAATCCTATAGATGTAAAAAATTCTTTACCCCATCCTTTAAGTTCACCATCCAAAGCCATTGAAATGTCTTGGTCCTCATTATGTACCACAACTTTTTCAGCTTCACCATCTTGTGAAATCATATAACTAAGAAAATCGTGGAGGTCAAAGAACACGATATCTTTGAGGTCGCTTGCCGGAGCGTGATCCACCAAATATTTGACCTTAGGGACGCCCATCTCCTCAATAAACGCACCTCCAACATATTCGAGAGCAAAATTACCTTTTAATGAATCATTTATCATTCTTGTCTCCTTCTCTGCTCTGCTATCCATCCAAAAGATGATATTTTGATTCGGATCACTGAAGCCATGGTCCACAGGATAAGGCACAAGACCTTTCTTCGTTCTTTTCATTACAGCCATTGAACAGGTAGCTGCGCATCCAATACTCTTGATAGCCACCCCACCTTTAAGATTACTCTTTATCCTTATCATACATTCCTCATAAGCCTCCCATATCTGAGTGGAGCTCTGAGTTACAAATCTTGGATCCTCTTTACTTTGATGATAATCAAGCTTCTGAGTCTGAACGTCGATCAGATCACCTTTAGAGTCTATTAACCCCACACGTATTGACGATGATCCAACATCGACACCAGCATAAAGCTCATTGGCTTCCATTTGGTACTCAATATAACCGAAAAGAACTCCAGTATATTTGATTGGGGATATCTCATCATTTGCTCATCAATTAAAGTTATCAATCAATCCGTCAAAAAAACACATGCAAAACAAAAAACGGAAGTTCCGAAAAATCCTTTCATAATACCGATCTCTACTGTTATTCTACTCTTCTTTGCTAATTTATTACTTAAAAGCCCTAAAAAGCCTATTTAATTTATAGTGAGCTACTTTAATATCCAGTGAGTAGTCCAACAATCAGGGCCTTTGATCAACTACAAGGAGTTGCTAAGTGTGCTGTTGGAAAGCCAGAGTTTCCGGCAAGTGAGTAGTAAAGAGCATAACAAAGATGTCACATAGAACAGCCGTTGACCAGACTGTCATCACCAGTGCCAATGTCGCAAGGTCACCAAGCCCAGGTGAGGACAGCTTATTGCAACCATATGACGGTTTAGACCAAGCTATTGAAGAAGCAAGCGACTTGAGCGAAGGTGCGGCAGCTTCTTTTATTGGTGGCACTTCCATAGCTTCAGGGTCGGAAGGTGGTGAAGAAATTCAAGAGGAAGAGTTGTTTAACGATCAAGTGACGACTAATGATCTGGAGAGTAAGAAGTTCAAAAATGACCACAAAGTGTTTACATTTTCATTGCCCTTTGGTGGGAATCCCTTATCTTTATTGCCTTCATTAAAGAGCTTAAGACATGGTCTTCCTATAATAGGAAACAACTCGGATGATGAAGATGCAGACTCACAATTCTCCAGAGAGGACATTAAATTCAAATTGAGAAAACAGCAATCAATAAGTACGCTCGAGGAAAGTTATTTATTCAAAAATAAGAGAGGTCAGGACAATACACGGTTCAGAGCTTTAAAGAGAGCCCTAACACCGAGTTTAGAGTTTTTAGGTAATGATGACAAAAGCCCAGTTGATTCAGTTTGGGACAATATTGATGGTGATGTTATCATAATAGGTGGTTATAGAGGAAGCATACTGAGAGATTCAAGAACAAAGAAGAGACTTTGGATCCCCTTGAGAGCAGGATTCAATATCCGGAAGATTGACCTTAACATAGGACCAAGAGACAAAGATGAAGACAAAGCACAAAAGAAGATATATCCTGACGGAATGCTCACTCATGTTGGCCCAGTGGACATAGCTAGAAAGCTAATGGCAAAACTGGATAATGGGAAGACCAGTGTTCATGAATTTGGTTATGATTGGAGACTTTCCTCAGATATAAGTTCACAAAAATTGATAGATTTCTTAGAGACCTTGAAAAGTAATAAAGGTGGAAAGAGAAAAGGTGCGCTTGTTATTGCACATTCTATGGGTGGCTTGATTGCGCATCATGCTATGCAATCAAGACCAGAGCTATTCCGTGGTGTTATCTATGCTGGTGTTCCGTCAGAATGCCCAAACATTTTAGGCCCAATCAGATATGGTGATTCAGTCATGTTCAGCTCCAAGATCCTCACTGCTGAAGTCAACTTCTTTATGAGATCTAGTTTCATTTTTATACCAAGACATGGACGCTGTTTTGTTAATAAAGACACATATGAGACTTATAATTTAGACTACTTCAATCCTGAAACTTGGGTTGATTACAACTTATCACCATTGGTCTCCAAAGAGAGGAAAGAGTCTGGGGGGGGACGTAGTAAAAGTTTCGAAAACGCTACGCATCAGAAACCAACCCATTTAATCAGTTTGGATATGAAAAGGTCATCATCTGTTGCTAACCATAAAAAAGCATCGGAGGATTTCCATGCTACATTTGAAGAATCCTATGATTATTTATCAAGAACCTTGAAAAGAACAAAAACATTTCTGGATGAATTGGAATATGATCCTACCAAGAAGTATCCACCTTTGGCAATTGTATATGGTGACGAAGTCCCAACTGTGAGGGGTGTTAGAGTCAGTGGTCTACAAGATATTAAAGATGGTGAATATGACGATTTCTATTATGGTCCTGGTGACGGTGTTGTCCATCATAAATGGCTGATGCCAGAAAGACGTGGATTCCCGGTGGAGACCAAAATTTCCAGTGGAGAAGGGCATATTTCCTTGTTGACTGATCTTGCAGCGATGGGGTCTGCTATTGAAGCTGTCCTTAGTGCTGAAAGACATCAAGCTTTATGAATTTGAAGAGTTGCATTTTTCTTAGACAACTTAATGATATCTCATTTCATATTATGACAAAAAATTACTGCATGCAAATTTATTCTATCATGTTTACTATAGTTTTAGAATGTAGAGATTACGAATTTCATATTCTATGTGGATATTTTCAAGAATCCTCTTCCTCCTCTTCATCCTCTAGATCAAAGTATTTGACTTTTAGCCATAAGCTGCAAGCGTTGCATTGTACGATAATATTATAACCCCCAAATCCATCCGCTGTGCCGTTCTCTGCTAGATCATCTTCACTCAGCACAAACCCATTCTCACCCGTGCATCTTGGGCAATCTTTCGAGAAGGTCCCTATGTCATTCTCTTCTGAATATTCAAAATCATCTAACGTCACTATATCTAAACCTTCACCCGAACTGATCAGTCCATTTTTTTTGTAAGTCTGTTTCAAATCTTCATCATAGTCATTTCGTAGTTTCTCGTCACTGAGTATTGAATGTGCAGCCTTTATCTTGGTAATTATATCTGAATCCACAAGCTGCTTGTTGGTCTTATCTGGATGAATATTCAGAAGCTTCTTCCGGTATGCATTTTTCACTTCCTGAACAGAACAATCTCTCTCGAGACCCAAAATTTCATAATGGTTTTTTCGTGTAATAGATGTCATATTAGCATGCTATTGATATCTTTTCCAATTTCCCTACACGATAGCCTTCCAAAATTGTGAAATCTATCTCACCATTTCTTTCCTATATACAATTTTTTTGTATGTGTCGCTTATTTTTCAGTTCCGGCCCATCAGTGTGAATTACGAGGTTGTTTAAAATTTTATTTCAATTTTTTTTTAACTATGTAGAAAAGAAGGCACTTCAGATGAGATTGGAAGGATAAGAAGATATCAGGACAGATCAGAAGCTAATAAGATTTAATTCACCAACATGGCTTCTGGAGACAAAAGAAAAAGAGACGATTCCACAGCTGAATTGCGCGTCTCTTCATACTCGAAGAATCCACAAGTTGCAGTTGGTTCATTCTTCAACGGTTTCACTGTATCAGAAGATACTGATTTCCAATTATATCAAAAGAAACACACTGACGACGAATTCATATTTCATGGTGAAAGCGAGAGACTAGACTATAATGGTTCTACTCTTGAAGAAGATAAAAGTGGTTATGCCGTTGCTGTTTATGATCCGGTTAACAAGACCATTGATCTAATTCAAGCACCAGTTTTATTGGGATCAGTTACTTCAAAAGCTCACAGAAAATTAAAAGGACCAGCTGTTAAGCAGACCAATGTTCGTAACAATATTCAACGTAATGCTCTAGGTGAAGCATTCGGTACTAAGAAGGCCAAAAAAGCCATCTCAGATCTTGAAAGAAATCGTATTGATGCAGACAAATTGGCCAATGTCGAGACTGATATCATTGATACAGTTAGGACTGGTACTGAATCATTACCAACAAGAGACCAACTCACTGAGACTGTGTTGAACGATAGACCAACACCAGCCTGTGATGTTGATGCTACAAGCGTTGAAGATATCTACCCAGTTTTGAATATAATACCGAAGAGAGAACTTTCATTTATTCGTGTTGGTCCTATATTAGGTGAGGAAGATGTCAAGAAAAGAGTTGAGTTATTACCTTACCAAGAGTCACCATACATTGCAAGTCAATTATCGTCTGTTAACAGTGAAAGTCAAACGCAAAAACTACAACTAATTTATTATGCATCCTTATTGATAGGGGTTTACCAAAACAGACGTATTTCCAACAAAGAAAACTTGAGCACAGCACTAAACACACCGCCAGATGTATTGGTTGATGGGATCTTGGAGAGATTCACTATTTTGAGACCAGGTCAATTTGGTCGTTCGAAGGATCGTGGTTATACTATTGACCCTCATCATGAAGATAAATTGCTGTGTTATTTATTAGCCACCATCTTACACATCAATAACTTTATCGTTGAAGTTAGTCCATTAGCGCAAGAGTTATCATTAAAACCATCAAGATTAGTTGGGTTGTTCAAAGCCTTGGGCTGCATTGTCAAATCTGCTACCGTTGCTGAAGCAGAAGCATTTGGTATTCCTAAATCAGTTGCAGCCTCATACAAGATTGCATCATTGAAGGTTCCATTCAAATTACCACAAATGACGAGAAGAGGAAGAAAGAATTGATCTTTGTTTATAATGCAAATATAATGTTGGAGTTAATGGAAATTTACCACATATGCCGGGACGAAACTATCTGTAGATTTAGGGCACTCTGGCGATATCAGCTAAATTATGAACCAATCTTTAACATGCTCGGGGATCAAGAGACATATACACTCAAATAGACCAATATATCCCCAGAAATCTAGTAAAAACTTCATTGAAATTGGTTTCTATACTGAAGCTAGATGTCCAACATTCCTTTCATAAGTCACACATTGCTGTCACCCTTCCATTTGATTGAGGTTCCTGGTTGAGAGAAATACCAATAACTTCATAGCTTGACTAATTTATTACCTAATTTCGCGAAAAAAGATTTCACTAAAACGGGTCTTATGTATACGATTTGAAGTGATTACATGGTTCTTGATGCATGTTAGCTTTTCTTTCTATTCAAGATGTCAGAAGAATCAGATTTGTAAGTTACAGTGTATTTTTGAGTTGTCTATTTTCAGTTTGTCTAACAAAATCAGAAAAGTAGTTGAAAATGCCCTAATTGGCCTAGCTGGAGTTGAGGAGGAGATGGAAAAGGCTGAAAGAGCAGCAGGTGAGTTTAAATATCTTTCAACCATTTTGAAAACGCTTATATCCTAACATTAATTAAGAAATCTCCCGTTTGAAAAGCGTTCAGAGCATATATGCCAAAAGACGTGGTTTCACCAAAAATATTGACAAATTTTGGCACATTGTTCTTTCAGAACATCCAGAATTCTCCGAATATATAAGATCTTCAGATTTCAAATTCCTCGAATTGATAAAGGATATATATGTATCTTGGGATGCTGCCGGGCCTGACGCAGACTCAAGTGTCAATCCTAGTGACTTCTCCATCACTTTCGAATTTGAAGCCTTAGGTGATGATTTTCCAGCCCAAACTATAGTGAAGAAATTTCAACTAGAAGCTATAGACCCTAAAGATCAACCAAAGTCCAAAAAGAAAAATGGAGATGATAGTGACGATGATGGAGATGAAGAAGAAA
Organism: Hansenula sp. yHMH451; assembly: GCA_030571095.1. Lineage (NCBI taxonomy): Eukaryota > Fungi > Ascomycota > Saccharomycetes > Phaffomycetales > Wickerhamomycetaceae > Hansenula > Hansenula sp. yHMH451. Next base: position 357,634 of record JAJLXE010000001.1, read on the forward strand.
CAGAAAAGCTGGTGTCCGAAAATGTTGAGATAACATGGCCATTATCATACAACTCAATCAATCCTTCTAAAATACAAGACAAAAAATCAGCAGAAGGTAAGAAAAATTATAGAGCGGGTATGAAAAGCTTCTTTGGCTGGTTCAAGTGGACAGGGAGAAAACCATCCAAAGAGTTCCCAAGTGGAGATGACTTTGCAAGATTATTTTCTGAAGAGATTTTTCCTTATGCGGTTAAATACTACACGGAAGCTCAAAGAGATGGATTAGAAGAGGAAGAAGATTCAGATGCTAGTGAACCATTGGATTTGAGTGATGAAGATACAGACCAAAGAGGTACAAAAAGAAAGCATGAAGATGATGATGGGGATGTTGAGGAATGATCCTCGCTACGTTTAGTGTACAATTATTATATAGACATGAAAATTGATACGTACAAGTTTTTTACCATTGCAAAGTTATTTATGGTTGTATTAGACTCTTCTTAAATTCTTTCGTCTTCAGCCTCCGTAAGATCGCCTTCGTCAAGAATATCGTCTTCAAAATCGGTTTGATCCCCTGAATCTGGAAGGTCTGAATACCTAATGTCACCATTGTTTTCTTCACTATTCAGTGACACTGCTTTTCTAAAAGTCTTAGATGAAATCCAATCAAATGCTTCTCCTACTGTTTGTGAAACAGATCTAACAATGACAAACCCTATAATGGAAAAGACCTTTTTGAAAATATTCGAGTTATCAAATACAACTTCTTCATCACCTAATTTGATTTGGCCATACTTACCAACATAATGGTGATAAGTGAAGTAGACAGCACCAGCTGAGAACAAGATAGGCAAGATGATAACCAAAAATAATTTGAACCCTCTAACTCCCTTGTGATGTAACTTGAAAGCCTCTTCCTTCCCTGGGCAGGCAACAGGGTCAACCTTATCAAATTCTTGACCGCCTTCACATGTAGTCATTGGAATACGCCTGTAACCTGTTGGCAGCCAGTATTCTTCAATTCCTGGAGCCTTACAAACTTCAGAATGATCTGGTGGTGTATAACCTGTAACCAATTTACATTCACCATTGGAATCTCTTTCGTAATTCCAATCACATTCAAAATCTTGTCTGGTACAAGGACAGTTCTTGATAACTTCGTATGGCTCACTTAACTTCTCACCAATGTAACAATCTTTGCCTGGAATTTTTTTGTAGTATTTAGCTTCATGACCAAAGAGACAGTTATGAGGTTGGTGTGGATGTTTTGGAGTCCATAAATCAAAATCATCAGTATCAGGATGAACCAAATCCAAATTACATTTTCTCTTCAATAATTGTGAAAAGTCTATTTGGTAGACGGTGGATTTATCACCTTTGTTAGATGGTAATCTGGTGAATAATAAAAATGTTCTTGAGTCATCTGTAGGGACAGTAGAGATATCATTGACTTTAACCAAATCATCAGTAAACTGGTAGTCCGACCATGTTTGACCTTCATCCAGAGAATATGTTATTGTATTGGTAGAATCCTGGCCATTTACCAGCACCAAGATGGAGCCCTGATCACCAAACTCCCACTGATAAACACCCTTTTTAATCTCCTTCCAAGTAACACCTCCATCTCTTGTCAAAAAAGTGTGACCATCCAAATACGAACCTAGTTGATTTCCAACATTACCAACACCAATCATCATTCCAAGAGCTGATCCTGATGAGAATGTATCTCTTGGGTCATCTCTTTCAGTATACCCGTGCAAATGCAATGAACAGTCGGAAATTGATTTACCAATACATTCATATTTCTTACCAGTAGAATCAACACTTGGAGGTTGTAAATAATCCCAATCAGAGCCATCATTATGAGTAATCATAGATTTCAGGACTTTTCTAGAACCTCTCTTTGCGTCCTCGGCATTGCTAACAGAATTGATCACAGCGACACCTTCAATATTACTCATTTGTTCAAAATCAACAAAACCAGCACTATTTCTATTCACATTTGGGGCTGCCACGATGTATGATGTACCATTTGAGTTTGATTTTAAGACAGCGCCGAACTCTGTACCACTTCTTGGATTTGTTGTGACATGTAAGAAAACAGCATGAGATGAGGCAGATAAAACGTTGTAGGCTTGATCTTTCCCAACTTTGAAATTGGCAGGAAAATGAGCATCAGACCAATTGTCACCATCCACTGAAACATGAATTCTTAATGATCCATCAGGTTGAGAAGTAGCGGCGACTAGATAATCATCAGCTTGAGCAAACCCAACAACATCATCTAGTGGATTCACAGTGTTTGCAAAAAAATCTTTTGTCACTAATAATTCAGATCCAAATATGGTATTGTCATTTTCCTCTCTTTCACACATAACTAGTTGAGCATCAGTTGGTTCCATTAAATGACCAATATATTGACATGTTTTAACATTTTCTTGTAATTTGGCAAATCTTTTACCATATGATTTTGTATAATAAGTGACAGTTCTACATGAACCTTGGTGAGAAATCTTGTCACAGCCCAATTGTCCTATATAGATGAACCAGTTACTATGTTTAGCATGGAATTGCAATGGTTGGACACCTGGAATGAATGTTGCGGGAGTTCTAAAGAATTTCCAGTTATCAGCTCTATCAGTTGAATAAATGATTTTTTGATTTGTTGATAACAAATAGATATGATTAGTATTGTGTGGGTTAACATACATTTCAATTATTTCTTCATCTGGCGCTATTTGTTCCCATGATAAGCCTTGATCATGTGTAACATAAGCCTTATGGTGTGTTGTCAATAGAACAATGGTCTCATCCTTCAAGCTTGAACCTTTCACTCTATCCAGATAAACGTATTGTTTGATAGCACCATCAAAGACAAAAGATGATGTTCTAACTCTTCCATCATTTTTACCTTCTCTTGATTTTTCCTTGTCCCCTTCCGTTTCATCTGGATTAGTATCTGGTTCAGTTTCATCTGGAGTATCATCTTCATCGTAGTCGATTAAAGAATGATCATCAGAATCGATCTCCTTAGAGAAATTTGGACATTTCTTCTCAACAGTAACACCCAAGTTTAATCCTCCAGAAACTGAGCAGGAAGACCCAGGTCTTAAAGTGTAAGCCGATGGTTCAATATAGTTTTGGGCGTTATCAGCACATAACTTCTTTGCATTAGCATCAGGGGTCACACTTTGAATAGCTGGAACACATTTATTGCTAGAATCTCTCTTGAAGTTGTAGGAGCAGACATAATCCGATTCAGTACATGGACAACTATCTTCGACAGCAACAGGCTCTTTGTATTCATCACCAACAAAACAGTTGGCATCGGCAATTCTTCTTTTAAACTTTTGTTTATGGCCCATGAAACACATTGGTTGACTTGAACTTGGGTCTTTAACAAACCATTCATCAAAATCTGAATCACCACATTTTCTTCCATAAAGATCATTAAAATTTAGACCAAAAGTCTTGTATTGACCATTTGAAGTGGATCCACCTAATAAAAACTTGAAAGTTGTTGAATCTGGGGTACTGGTAAGTAAAGATGCTCTGATGGTAGAGTCAAGAGAGGCTTGCTGCCAGCTTTTACCCTGGTTGATAGTGAATTTTATAGTATTTGTATCGGAATTATCTTCAACAGCTAATAAAATTGAACCTTGATCACCAAATTCAAATAAATGGGGTCCATTTAATGTCTTGGTCCAAGTTAAACCGGCATCTCTGGAGATATATGTATCACAAACATCATAATCTTCTAAATATGATCCAACATTACCCACGCCCAGTAATATACCTGGAACTGGAGAAGAGTAGTATTTCCCTGGAGAATCTGGGTATTTAATAGCTCTTTGTACAATAGAGTGCAAATTCAACTGTTTCCCATCAGCTTTGATATCACCCCAAGTTTGACCTTGATCAAATGAAATCTTTGATCTTATTGATTTACTTGTAGATGAACCACCGGTAATAGTTTTCCCATTATCAATAACATTTGCTAAAACAATACCATCGATACTTTCGACAACTTCGTAATCGACATTTCCATTTGAATCTCTATTGGTGAAATCTAATGATTTTGTGAAATAAGAACCATTTAATCCAACAGATGCAAATAGTTGACCAACCTCGGGATTACTTGGATAAGCGACATCAACAAATAAAGAATTGCTTGTAGATTCAACAATGGAAAAATCACTTGTCAATTCAGTGCCAGTTGGGAAGTCAACTTTATCCCAATCGAACCCATTATAAGAAACAAAGACATTTGTAGTTTGTCTATCGCTTAGATGGGCACCAATGGCGATCAAATAATGAGAACCAGCGCCAATTTTAGAAACATCAGTAATCAACCCACCTTTATAAGAAACAAAACTTTTAGTACCGAACCAATCTGTTGATCTGGCCATAACCAATTGTGTATCAGACTCACTATCAACAAGACATGTTACCAAATTATCACCTTGAGTAACCTCTAGTTGAGGAGTTGCAGATGAAAAAATACATTGATGAGCTTTGGTTAGTTTTTCTAATCCTTCAAAATTGTTCTTTGTATAATAATATTGTCTCTCACATGGGATATCTGAACCTTCACCATTTGAGATACAACGACCAGCAAAGATCACGAAACCGGAGTTTTTCCCATGGAAACTAATTGGATAATGTTTTGTATCTAAAGATGGGATTGATTCTAAAGCTGGTGGTTCAGGGGTGGTGAATTTTTTCCAAATTTTACCAGATGAGACAGTTCTAAAATGAGTCGATCCATCAGACATTGCATAGGCATAACTTTTATCATAAGGATGTTGAATTATATATTTAATTTTGACACCTTCGGTGTCTATTTGTTTGAAATGTTCACCACCATCTTGAGAAAAGAATATGTCACCAGACCCAGTATCTAAATAAACAATACTCTGTTTTATAACATGTTAGTTATGTTCTTGACTTCTTGACCTTCCATATTAAATTACTCACTGAGGTATCTTCAAAGTATAACAATTCTGGAGGTCCTGAAAATGTGAATGAGCTGATCTTTGGACTAAACAAAGCATTAGTAAAGCTCAACAGTAATAGCACCGTTATCACCAAGTGTTTAAAGTGTAACATCTTTTTAGAAGATCAGCTTAAGCTTTCTCAACAATAGTTGAACATATAAAACACCAACTATTCTATCGAAAGGTATATAACGTTATGAATTAAAGAAATCCCAATAACATGAAGACAAAAATATTTTCATCATCTTCATTATTTTACGAGCATATCCGTTAGAGTACGTTGCCAATATGAGAAGCTCTGGGGTTTATTTCCAGTAGGGTGCAATATGGCTAAGAGTTTTTTGCACACCGATGTCTCCGTCACAATGGAACGAGATTTAGCCGTTAAAGAGCCCATTTTCAAAAAGATTATCCTTGTCAGAACACCAGTCTATGTGATGAATATAAGCAGGCTGTTTACTAGATTGGGAAAAGACCCTGTTTGTTTCTTTTGGAATTTGTAGTTGTTGTTGTTTAGAGATTTATCGGAGATGAGATCCATCGGTCTACCAAGGTCTGGTGTTAATGGGTGCACCGGGGATATTGGATTTATTTCCCAAGTTTGTTAGAGAAGCCCAACTACAAAGTATGTGATTTGGAATGTCGTTGTGATCATTCGTTCATTAATTCATTAACTGCAGTATATATCGGTGATACCTGGTGATATTGATATTATACCTAATCAAGCACCATTGGCTTTTGCAGCCCTTGATGTGAGAAACTTGGAACGTAGTTCTTCTTCTCTTGAAATATCAGCACCACCACCAATAGTTTTGTATTGGCCTTTGGATTCCATGGCCATTTGGCGTAATCTTTCTTCTCTTTCTTTCCCTGGATCTTTAGCCTCTTTGGTTTTAGGTCTTGATGGTTCACGTTCACGGTAATCATCTCTTGATCTTGAGCTTTTGGTGTCATGATCCCTTGATCTATGTGAAGATGATCTTCTTTCATCGTTTCTAGAACTATGGCTTGATCTTTCACTTCTTTCATCTCTATGACGATGACTTCTATGTTTTTCAGATCTATGACGTTCCGATCTATGCCTATCATCACGATGTCTTCTTTCCCTATCATCATGACTTGATCTACTACTGGAACTGATGCTCTTAGCTTTAGATGCTTCTTCTAATCTTTTCTTCTGTTGTAATTCTTGTATTCTTTTCATCTGTTGAGCCTTTATCTTGGCCATAGGATCTTCTCTAGCTTTTGACATCTCATCTTTCTGACTAGTGTTGAAATTTTCTTCTAATTTATCAAACCCAATCTTCTTCTCTTCCGTTTTATTATCATTCAAGATTAAAGAATCCACTCTTTTCCTACCCAATAGATAATCTTCAGCTTCGCTTGTAATCAGTTTCCCACCATCACCAACTCCAGAATTATCGTACATCCAATCCATACGATTGGAAACTGTTTCACCATTCTTGGCTCTTTGTAATTCTTTCAACTCATTAAGTTCCTTCTCTTTGGCTATTTCCAGTTGACGTTCTTGAATTTTTTTACGTTCTTGTAGCGCCTCTTGTTCTCTCTCCCACACCTTTTGTTGATTTTTCATCAACCCTGGATGCCAGGACTTCTTTAAGTTTAAATCACCTGGAGCCATCTTGTATTGAAGATCTTCCTAATGAGCTTTCAACAGTTGATCAGATAGTTAATAAAGCGTTCTTGTAGTGGTACATAAGCTTTATATTTTGATATTTTTTTTATTAGATTGAGAACTCTATATCAGTCTGCTTATGTAATAATTATTGATGTTTTTTACAGAGTCGCGAACTCTGTTTTTTTTTTTTTTGTTTTTTAATTGTGGCTAGTGAAGCAATTTTACTATGAGAAAACTCCGTGAGATAAGATAAAAATGAACTAATTTCAGGGGAAAAAAGTCATTTGACTCCAAAACATGTCAAGTGTTTGGCAGTTCTACAATTCTAATAAACTCTTCTTTCCGAAATAACCATAACATAAGTTTGAAATAGTTGATAAACACAGTAAAATTAAACATAAGAATTAACAGCTGGAAATTTTGGATGTGAACTTGACCTTGTGGAAAATGTGAGGTTTCTTTAAAATAAACCTTCAGCAAATTAAATTAAAACTCCACATAAACAGGTAGAGAGCATAAATGACTCTTCTTTCTTTCGTTTTGAAATACATGAACCAACCAAATACCAATAGTAGCATTCTTAGAAACCATGGATTTTGATGTTCTTCTTTTGAAGAGCCAACTGGGAGGTTAAAAATTCCATAACTTTGACACGTTGGTCACCTTGTAATTGGATAACTTCACCTAATTCTTCATCTTTGACGATGTTCCCGTTACAGGCGAAGTCTTTCTTTAAAACACGCAAGATTCTTTTCAAATCATATTCATCTGGTAAACCTTGAACAGTGGTTAATGTTTTACGACCATTTCTTTGTTGGATACGAATATGGATGTAGTTGGTTGGTTGAGTATCGTCGTCACCAGTGTCGGCGAATGGATCTGAAAAGGGTGTTAGTAAAACTCTATTCAAGAGATATTTGTTTTTGCTAAAATTGCATTCACAATAGATTTGATGGCGTTAAAAGGGCCCCCCCCCAGCGCTATATTCTGAACTTCGAATAAGGTCCATCTGGGATGGATTCTGGATCCATCCATCGCATTCACAATAACAATACAGCTTTGTATGTCATCATGGATCATCCTCTTATTCAGCCGCCTTGTTGGAATAAATATCTTCGCTTCTCTTCTCTTCTCATCAAATCATCAATCACAACACAAAAATAGAATATGGAAAAAGCAAGCATTGAAACATACCAAAAGATTTCAAGTTTTGGATAGAGCTCATATAAGTGTGAAACGTTGAGAGTTTTGAAAGGAGTACTTTGGAATATAAGTCTCTTTTGTTTGGGTTCAAGGTAACGTAGTCCTAAGATTTAGCAGTAAAAGTTGAAGAGCTCAAGTTCCACCGCTAAACAATTAGAGAATCAATCGACAAGAGAAAAAAAATTGAGCAAAGACGTTCCGGGACACACTGGGACACATACTGTTCTTGACTTCCCGATGCGGTAATGACACTCTTTTATGCCGTGTATAGCCTTCTTTAGTATCTAGATTCCGCGCTTTTCGGTTTTGGAGGCTTTGGAAAATGGTGAACGTAGCGATTTTAGATGAAGTTATTTCGAGAAAGGGAAGAGATCACTCAGCGGCTGTTTATCTACCACTACTGAATAAGCGCAATTGTCTCTGTGTTGAAGTGAGTAATGGATCGTGATTGTATCAATAGGGAGAAGATCTTTGGGATTCAGTGATGCTGGGAATATCCTCTCTGATAAAGCAATTCGGATTGATACTGGACCCCCTAATCGATAGCGCTCGTCTCAAGATCTAGATGGAATTACTACTGAGAGCTTAAAGCTAACAACAACGGAAAACAGTAAGATTTTATTCAATCATGTCCAAGCCAATAAGTGAAGCGGACTTGCAAACAAGTATCAGGAAAGCCTGCTCTCCTGATGAGACTGTTCCAAAGAGAAAACATGTCAGAGCATGTATTGTGTTTACTTGGGATCATAAATCCTCAAAGGCATTCTGGAACGCAGTCAAGATCCAGCCTATACAAAGTGATGAGGTCCAATTATTCAAAGCCTTGATCACTATACACAAAGTCTTACAAGAAGGTCATCCAAGTGTTTTGAAAGATGCAATCAGAAATACCGATTGGATCGAAAGTTTAGGAAGATCTATTCATGGTGATGGGTTTAAGGGCTATGGTAGATTGATCAAAGAATATACTCTTTTCTTATTGAGAAAATTGAACTTCCATAGAAACCATAGAGGTTTCAATGGTACTTTTGAATATGAGGAGTACGTTTCTTTAGTCACTGTTCAAAACCCAGATGAAGGCTATGAAGCTATCTTAGACTTGATGGCTCTACAAGATGCTCTTGATGATTTCCAAAGATTGATCTTTGCCAGTATTTCACATGATAAAAGATCAGAATGTAAAATCTCAGCATTGGTTCCTCTGGTTGCTGAATCATATGGGATTTATAAATTCATCACCTCAATGCTTCGAGCAATTTATCGTTCTACCGGTTCAGAAGATGCCTTGCAACCTTTAAGAGAACGTTTTGATTCTCAACATGCTAGATTATTTGAATTTTACGCTGATTGTTCTTCAATTCGTTATTTAACTTCATTGATCACAATCCCAAGATTGCCAGATATTCCACCAAATTTGTTTATTCAAGATGATGACGATGATGACGAAGATTCTAGACCAAAGTCTAGACAAACAATTCAGTCACAACCAACCAGTGCACCTTCCCCAGAACCTGTATCTGCTCAACCAACAAGCTCACAATTCCAACAACCAATCCCAACTCAACCAACTGGTGTTGATTTCTGGAATAATCAACAATCAAACTATGAAGCTGAACAGCAACGTTTATTGAGAGAACAACAACAACAGGCCTTACAACAGCAACAATATGCTGAACAACAGCGTCAATTATTTGAGCAACAGCAACAACAACAAGCTGATCAACAAAGACAAGCTCAAGAACAATTATATCGTGATCAATTACAAAGTCAAGCTCAAGGTCGTGTTGCTGAATTGGAACGTGATTTATTGGCTTTAAGAGGTCAATATGAGCGTGATCAACTATTACTACAACAGTATGATGAAAGAGTCCAAGCTTTAGAAAGTGAAATTGTCAACACTACTCAATCTGCAACTCAACAATTGGCCTCCAAAGATGAATTGTCAAACAGTCTACAAGAACAATTGGGTATCTGGAAAAGTAAATATGAATCATTAGCAAAATTGTATTCTCAATTAAGACAAGAGCATCTAAACTTGTTAAATAAATTCAAAAAATTGCAACAAAAAGCAGCATCCGCTCAAGAAGCTATTGATCGTCGTGAAAAATTGGAAAAAGATTTGAAAGCCAAAAATGTTGAACTAGCTGGATTGATCAGAGAACGTGATAGAGCAAGATTAGATCTAGATAAAGTTAAAGGTGGTAAAGATGGTGAAATTGACAAGTTGGAATTACAAATTAGAGATTTAACTTTGAAATTAGATGATTCCGAAAGATCACAATCTTCAAACTTATCATCCATATTCGCTAACCATAAAAGGGAAATTGAATCTTTGAAATCACAAATTGAAACTCAATCTCGTTCATTAAACCCAGATTTAGAAAATCAATTAAGAGAAAAAGAAGAAGAATTAGAAATTGTTCAACAAACAATGGATGATGCACTTGCCGAATTGGCTAGAGTTCAACAAGAAAATGATACAGCAATTGATGAACAAATTGATGAAGTTTTATGTGATCATTTATCTAAACTGACCTCTTTGGTTGATGCTATTTTACAAAGTGGTATTAAAAGAATTCAAGATTCAGTTTATGAATTAGATTCTCCTATGCAAGCTGGTAATCAAAATTCGTCTCCAGAATATTTGTTATCAGTTATCGAAAAAGGTTCATCATCGGCTACCGAATTTGCCAATTCTTTTAATGATTTCATTGCAGATGGTCCAAATGGTGATCATTCTCAAATCATCAAATCTATTAATGATTTCTCATCTGCCATTTCTGATGTCCTTTTAAATGCCAAAGGTATTGTAAGATTAGTTAAATCTGATTCCGAGGCTGATAAATTGATTGTGGCATCAAGAGATACTGCTCATGAATCTGAACAATTTTTCCAATCTTTATTATCAACTCAATTGAAAGGTAACGAGGAAGAAAAAACTGAAACCGTCATTGTTGGTAACTTAAATGTTCAAGAAAAATTGCAATATTTGATTAATTTGGCTGAAGGTCTTGCACCAAGATCTGTCCTAACAAATACTGCAGGTGATCTAGGTGAAGTTGTTGATAATGAATTGAATTCTGCTGCAAAGGCAATTGCTTCAGCTTCATCCCATTTAACTTCGTTATTAAGTAAACCACAAGATCCTTCATTATCTCAAATTGATTTCGAAATTAATAAGGCCATTTTATCAGCTGCCATTGCTGTTACTAACGCAATTGCATTATTAATCAAAGCAGCTATTGATACACAAGAGGAAATTGTTTCTCAAAATAAAGGTTCAGGTACTCGTGCCCAATATTATAAGAAACATAATAGATGGACTGAAGGATTAATCTCTGCAGCTAAAGCCGTTGCAGGTTCTACCAAAATTTTAATTGAAACTGCTGACGGTGTTCTAAGTAACAAGAACTCACATGAACAATTAATCGTTGCTTCAAATGAAGTGGCTGCTTCCACTGCTCAATTGGTTGCAGCTTCAAGAGTTAAGGCAACATTCATGTCCAAAACTCAAGAACAATTAGAAGTTGCAAGTAAAACTGTTACGTCAGCATGTAGGGAATTAGTTAATCAAGTTCAAGATATTTTATCTAAAAGGGTAAATGGTGGTGAAAATGAAGTTGATTATTCAAAATTATCAAATCATGAAAATAAAACCGTGGAAATGGAACAACAAGTGGAAATTCTCAAATTAGAAAATGCGTTAGGTGCTGCAAGAAAGAGATTAGGTGAAATTAGAAAATACAGCTACAGAGATGGCGATAGCGATGAGGAGTAATTAAAAGTGCTTTGTTCTGTGGTATATATCGTAGTCTCATTAGTCGAATTCTCAGTTTCGAAAGCTGTAAACTTTTTGAATAGCTGAAAACGCTTAACGCCCCTGGCTTTGCAGTGTCTTGATAAACGGATCAATCACAATATTGGAAGATTTCGAATTTAGCTTCAAGGCATTATCAAATTCTATGTTGGCGGCTAAGGCATCATTGTTTCGGGATCCATCTGTCAGTATTTGGGAAGGTGCACTAAGTCTCATCGAAGAGTTTCCATCGAAATACAGATCTTGAACCCGTAGTCCACTCTTTATCTTCTGAGACCATTCACGTTCCTCTTTGTCTTCTTCTGTCTCGCCTCCTAAAGTCTTAAGGAGCCATTCGACAAACGGTATGGCTTTGAAAGCTTTATTCGTGTAGGCATTATACTCGGTGGCATATCTTTTCCAAATGTTTTGCGCCCGCTCTGGTGCCCAAGACTTCGACAAACAAGCGGACAATTCTCTTTGGTCCTCTATACTATTGATCCCTCTAGAGTAGAAGGCACGATATGCCATAAATCCGTTCAGTTTCGTTTTCTGCTTCTTGGGATTTGAAGTTTCTAGCATGCTCCTCTTCTGACGTCTAACTATGCTTCTCTTTTCAGCTTGAGGTAAAGGCTTTGTTCTCAGTTTCTCTAACAGTAGCTTGAGTTCCGATCTAGGTTCGGGTATGTCAGGCAACCTAGTTAATGCAAACATCCGTTGAGCTTCAGACTCTAGCACTGGAAATGAGGGTTCAGGATTTGAGAATTTGAGGAGTTCATGGCTCTTCTTCAAAGATTTGTCCCTAAATTCAGCGAACCGTAAAACAGACACAAGACCATCTTTTCTCTTCTGTGATCTTTTCTTCGCTCCTGGCTTCGTGATAGCACCAGAGACCATATTCAACATACACCTCTATTTTTATTTCTTCTAGACTGAAGTATACAAGCTATGTGTGTGGACTGAGATATAGAAGGAATCATTTTTGAAAAAAAAGCTTTCATTACTAGCTAATCTTAGGTCTAATCAAGTGCAATTGTTTTGTATAATGTGAAACAGTAGCCCCATTTAGAACCAACCTCCGGCTAGCCTCGGTTTTAGGGACTGTGAAATCATGTTGTCACCAGACAGTATGCTCGCTGGACACTCTGGTTCAACAATCAAAAGAAAGATTCTAGGATTAAGCTATGAAGTCATTACAAGCAGCAAAGTGAATTTATTCACATCACTACATGAGTACTAAAATAAATACATTGATATCGTTAAGTCTTCGGGGAGTCAAAGGGTACATTCTCTGCTCGTTGTTGAATCAGCACATGAGATAAATCTCCGTCTAAGATCCCTCATGTTCAGCCAAATATATATGTAGCGCTGAATTATCAATTATCTTCCACATCGTGTTTGCATGACATCAAGTGCCCAGTCTGCTGAACACCTTGATACCTCCAAATTAGCAAAATCTTGGTAACTCTTATCTACTTTCAAAGCGCCCAGCTTTATCATTCCATCGAATAGTCCAGTAGAGATGATAGCTCATCTGATATGTTATCAGTTTTTTCCTTCCGTCTGTTTCATGTTAGTATGGTGACTTTCTTTGGCGCCCGTCATCAAATGTGGACATACCTCTTATTTGAAATCCTAATAATGTGTTAGTATATTGGTATTAAATTCAAAGCGGAACATGAAACTTACCAATTTTTGATTTGAACTTTGGTCAGCCCAGTTAGATCCACAAGTGAATTCAATGTACTTTCATTCAAGTACGGTTTTTCTGTGTGCTTTTCATACCTTGAAGAGTTAGTTAGTTAATAAAGGAATAAAGAGAACTTCAATAACGCAACCTACCATGCTTCCAATACACTAACTTTCCCTCTCTCTAAACGCCTGCGCTTCTGGATCGAGTACGATGTCCCGTATTCGCTCATCATGCTTGGAGTCACCACGTTAAACACCAAACTCTTGTCTATTTTATTCTTTTGCAAAGTTGAATTATACTTATCCACGCGGCTTTGTAGCTTCTTCCTTTCATTCAACAGGAACATCACTTCTTTTCCTATAGATGCGATTTCTGCTAATTTACCATCATATGCTGCTAGCTCTACTCTCTGTACGCTTTTCAAATCATTTATTTTCTGTTATGTTAGCAAGTGTTTCAGACAAAGCCCTTTACTTTTCATGGATACTCACGGACAAAGAATGGAGAACTTCATAACTGAAGTTTTCGCTATCAAAAATAGTTGATGACTGTAGAACATCCAGGAGATGAATAAGAGCTGCTCTTGTATGATTAAGTCTTCGTGTGTTAGTCGAAATTTCTCAGGCCTGCAATAGAAAACGAAACATACCTGTTTTCAATATCCTCTTCACCGAAAGGCCTAGAGCTATGATCTTGCAACAGGGATGAAATCGAACACTTCTTATGAACGTCAATGGGTGTGCTTTCCATGGTTATTATAACTGTGGTTATTCTTGGAAATATACAAAGAAAGGTGAAAGATAGGTGGTATTTTATTCGTTTTGAGGAGTTTCAAGCTTGTATCAAATTGTTAATCGAGATTTATGCCGTCTTCTCAGAACGAGAAACTGTGAAACACGATACTTTCTGGCAGAACGCTTTACAATTCTTAACTATATTCATAGAGACAGAATAATATACCCCTGATTTCATTATACACAGCCAATTATTATTACCTCTATCGCAGCTAGAGCACCATATAATGCCCTATGTATATATGCAGCGTTATATATATTTCAGGAAATCTTCAAAACTTTTACGATGTATGTTGAAGATACATGCATGATATCTATCAAAAGCCTTTGGGCGCAGACTCCTGATTAGTCTAGCTTTAAAGGTCGAAATGCTACGATTTATATATTCAGCAGAAAGCACCCTACGTACGGTTAACGATCGCTTCAATAAACTGATGTCATCGCTTTGGTTCTAATGTTTCATAAAGCTATGTTACTGACACCTTCACGCATCTCTATACCGGCCTACAACACCACAATTGAACAATCTTCAATCAATTCAATTTCCCCCAATTGCAAATTCTCAAATATTTCATCGATTATTTCAAATAAAATCAACAATTAATTAATTTCCGATCCGAACGATTCCGGCAGATTTTTTAATTTCTCCTCTAAAGATTTCCAAAAATGGATCGATTCCGCAATCGCTGAGTCAGCCAGTTTTAATTAATTATATAAAATTGATATGGCTGAATAGAATTGATATATTGAATTAAACCTATTAGTTTATTGATCATCATCATGTCTAAAATTGTTCAACTTCAACAACATCAGGAGTTAACAGATGAGAAGAAACCCAAGATCCCTTTGGTTGCCAAAGCACAGGAGAAATGGCCCTTTTGGTACGGAGGTTTTGGAGGGGGAGTTGCATGTCTATTTACACATCCTTTAGATTTAGCAAAAGTTCGATTACAAACTGCCCATATTCCTAAACCAAGTTTATTTCAAATGGCTTTATCCATATGGAAAACCGATGGTATCACTGGGGTTTATTCCGGGTTGAGTGCTGGGTTATTAAGACAAGCTACTTATTCATTAACAAGATTTGGAGTTTATGAATATTTAAAAGAAAATTATGTCCCTGAGACTAAACAATCTTCAATGGTTTATCTATTACCAATAAGTATGATTAGTGGAGGTATTGGAGGCATTGTGGGGAATCCATCTGATATTGTTAATATTCGTATGCAAAATGATACAGGGTTATCAATGGTGGATAGAAGAAATTATTCACATGCTATAGATGGAGTCGTTAAGATCATTAAACAAGAAGGTATCACTTCATTATTTAGAGGATTAGGTACGAATTTAATTAGAGGGATATTAATGACATCTTCACAAGTTGTCACTTATGATATTTCCAAAAATTTCTTGATCTCACAGTTTAATATGAATAAAGAACCAAAAGTAACATTTTTCTCTGCTTCATTAATTGCTGGACTTGTTGCAACAACAATTTGTTCACCAGCTGATGTTTTGAAAACAAGAATAATGAATTCAAGTGGAGGTGATGGTGTTTTAAAGATATTGAGTAATGCTTTTAAAAATGAAGGACCAAGCTTCATGTTTAGAGGTTGGGTTCCAAGTTTCATTAGATTAGGACCAAATACAATAATTACATTTTTGGTTGTTGAACAATTGAGGAAATATAGAGTTGGATTATAAATAAGTAATATAATATAATAAATAATTTAATTTAATTTAATAATTTTAATTTTAAATAACACCAATTTTTTTCAAAACATCATCAGTTGATTCGGTTTTCCAATCGATATTCTCCAAGATTAATTGAATATCATTTATTTTTTCATTTTTAATTAATCTCTTTTTGGAATTGATCAATTTGGAAACAATTTTAATGAATTGATTTGAAATTTTCAACTCCATTATATTTAATTCCGAATCATTTGATTGGAAAAATTTTATAAATTTACTTAATGAATCATTTATTTTATGATTTGATAGAAATGAAGTTAATATTGGATTGAATTCATCAAATGATTCATTTATAAATAATATTGAATTTATAATAAAGATTTCCAATATGAATTCATCAATAAATAAGCCATGGAAATTATCTAAATAATTCAACCAATTCGATTGAAATTTTTTAAATGATTTCTTCATACAATTCATCGAACCATTTGAATGTTGATCATTTGAATATTGATCATTTGAATATAAAAGATTTGAAAGGTTAGTTATAATGGAATCATCTGTTCCTAATTGATTCGATTTAAATAGATTGATATATTTTTCAATGAATCTTAATGAAAGATTTTTATTAAATGAAATTTTCTTTCTATTTGAATTTATATTTTCATTAATAAAGATAAGAAATCGATCAATAGTAACACTGTCTCCAAATATCAATAAATTAATAAATAATATTTCGATTAATTTTGTTAAGAAAATTTCCGAATTGAAAATTTCCACATTAATTAATTTTTTCAATTCATCCTTATTGAAAATCAACTGATAACCAGGAATGGAATTGATCAAGAATGAAGAATAAGTTGATGAGTTTGATGATTTGTTTTGATTCTCTATGATTTGATAATAAGAGTTCAAATAATCCCTTAGGAATAAATCATATTGTGTTGATATTCCCTTATATTGCGGGAAAAAAGCCCTTATGAATAAAATTAATAAAAATTTATTTGATTTATATAATTCCAAAACATTTAAATTCATCTCAAAGGGGAATTGTGATTGAGATTGGAACTCACCATTCAATTCATCATCTTGATTCAATGAAATTGGCGATGCAATGGATGAATCATCCGAATCTATATCATCTTGAATAGTCTTGTATAAAAATGATAACCTTTTAGCAAATTCATCAATTTCCCCTTGGAATTCATCAATATTTATGAAATTATTATTAACAATCAAATTTGAATCGATTAAATTAATTGAAATAAATGAATCATCGGACAATTTAATTAAATTATTAAAATTATCATCATTCCCAACAACTAATTGTTGATTTTTTTTCCAATCTTCAAATTTTTCAAAATTTAAATTTAATTGATTAGAGATATTGTTATAATAATCCTCCAATATATTGAAATTCCCCTTTATTAGTTCCACTTGATTGATTAGTTTTTTCAAATTATCAGATCTTTGAGGTGGTAATACATAATCAATCATACATTGGACACCTTTTTTATTACATGAAGAACAAGGATTTGGATTTTGTTCAAAAGCATCACATTTTGTCTTATGCTTTCTGCATCTAATACATGATTTCAATATCTTTGGTTTGGGTAAATCCTTGTTGAATATGGAAGGATCATGATGAGATTTTGGACTGATTAAACCTGATTTCCTAGTCATTCTCAATCATTATAGCATATAGGAACAATAGTTAATCATATTTAATACCCATCATTTTAGGGAACCTTAGGATATAAATACTTGTTATGGGAACAATGTATCAAAATGCATTCGCGACTCGGGCATATTAAGCTGAATTACATTTAGTTTGATGTAATTGGCTGCCGCAGACGCGCTGTCCGATATCACTACTACTATACTATACTACTATACTACTATACTACTATACTACTATACTACTACTATTATACTATTACTACTGCTATTACTTCACTATTCTATTATTACTATACTTTTGTTTACTACTACTATTTTCACCATTTCACAATTTTCACCACTTCTCTAAACTATTAAACTTTTCCTTTCTTTCTGGAGATTTTTGCCGTTATTTGTGATTTGTTATTCGGGTTCCGATTCGACATTTCCGAACATCGCTAAAGCCCCCAAAAGGAACTGAAAAAAATCAAATCGCGAGAATTCCAAAAGAGGAAATGAAATGATTTCTGATTAGTAAGTGCTTAGTGAGTTTATTGTTCTTAGTAAGTGATGAGTAATGAGTCTAGAATAATATGACCAGTCACGTGACCTCTCTAAAAAGCAAAATGCATCTCATCTAATTAAGAACAAGAAAATTAAACTTGACACATTCTTAGAATCATCTAGTTTTAATCTTGTTAAAAGTTTAACTACGATAAGTTTACTAAATTGGTAATTAATTTTACTCTGTTGGGTTGTTGAGTAAGACCCTTTCCCAACTATATAAGGACCTGTATTTCAATTGATTATATTCTATCATTCTATATATTACTATTGAAAATTATATATAATTAATTACTATTATATTCTCAATCAACCATTATGAACCCATTATCTATTATTAACCTCCTGTTATTATCTTTGTCCACTCAGGCTTATGCTATCCCAGCAGATAGATCACAAGCAGTAAGTGGACAAACAGAACCATTTGGACTCGTGGCTATCAATTCGGGTTCATTTTTACAATATCAAACTGTTGTTGTTTCTCATGGTGAATTATTCCTAAGTGGGAATTCTTCTGATCCATATGCCCTTTTTGGGATTTTAGAATGGGATGGTTCATTCCTTGTGATTCCTGATCCTTCAAGATTCCAACCACAAGGTGATTCAAAACAATTGTTTCTCTCTGTGGCTCAAAACTCTTCAAGTTTCATCACGGGGAAGAAGAGAGATACCGGATTCAGTTCTTCAGGTGGTCATTTGATTTATAACGACCAGGATGGAGTTTCCGCTGTGCCAGACTCAAGATATGGTTATCAATACTCTCTAAAATCAAGTTCTTCAGATGCTAATGCCATTGGGATTGCATTGAGAACTGTTACTCAAAGTGGTGGAACATTGGGTGACTATCCAGCATGAATGGATTGGAAAGGGTTTCAATCATTCATATTAGTTGTTGGAAATTGGGCTTTCAAACTGGTGTTTGATCCAATATGTATATGCTCCCTTGAATAAAATTACTATTATATCCAGACCCATTTTTATAATATCAGAGTCTGTTGTTAACTGTCAAGTTGTAGTTGTTTATAATGATAAGTGATATAATTTAACGGTTTAATTATTATAATACAAGGTTAAAACTTCGTTATGATCTATGATGTTATATCCGGTTTAACACTGTGTACTTTATTGTTATTATGATAAGATAAAGATAAATTCCCACCCAAATGACGTGATTGTAACAATTAATTCCCTTCTGGGGAAGTCGTGAGTTAAAACTTCAGACACTGGAAATTGATTGAGAATCCTTACAGATACTTGAATATTAATTAGATTTGGCCAACTACCAGGAACAATTTCAATTTCAAATCAGTATTCATAGACACTTATGAAACGGTACCTTTTCTCTTTTCCAAATTCATGTACTAGACTTGAGGTGGAAGTTCAACTCTAGAACTTGATGCAATGTACGTATGTATGCACAGGCCACAGGCCACAGAAGTCCCATCATATAACTTTGATAGCTTTACCAATATCACAAGATTAGATCATTGGAAAGAAGGTGAAAGGTGGTTGCAATCCATCACGCCTGAACTATCAACTTGTTTGATCTTGAGTAACCAACCCATTTCCTTATACGACACTATATACCTGCACTGACAAAAATTCCCAAAAGATCAACAAGATCAACGCATTCCACAACTCTGACAATTCAAATCTTAAGATCTTTCAAAAAGAACCTGGATCTCCGTTGAAAATCCAAAAAGATGAAATTTGTTCTGGATCAATGTAACTTGTACAACTCAAGTGAATCTAGACGTTTAAAACGTTAAGATCTATTGTTAATTGGATCTTTACCCCTTGCAATTGATTAACAAAATTAAAGCGTATCAAATATTCATCCCAAAAGTAAATTCATTAAACTGATTCAAGCATTAATTTAGCCCGCGGCACCCTCAACTCAAAAGCAGCAAAAGTTCATCTCTCAATTTAAAAAAATGTCTCAATGTGTCAATAAGTATAATTCATCGAGGTCTACAGAGTTGGAGAGTAGAGTAAGACGTTTGGCTCAAATTTAAATCATAATAAAGATTACAATTACAAACATGATCTATACACAAGATTATTTGGATGTTGATGACAATCTAGACTTTAATTTTGAAAACTTCAACCCACTTTCAAAGAAGATCCCGGCTTTTGAAGATCTTCAACACCGGTTCATTTCTGGACCTTACATCGTTATACATCTTTCTTTGTAAATTTTCAAAACATTTCAACTCACATCAAGTTTCTTAATGTTGCTCAACAACCAAATTAAACGGATACTTTTGCCATAAAATTCATAATGAGGTTAAATCCCACAGGGGGCAATGGTAAATCTCCCACTATAGTTGGCAAATGAAGTAATGATCTCCCTAATTTTTGTGTGTGTGCTTTCAGCATATCAAACTTCCAACATGTACACTGATCTATGGCATGTGTATGTTCAAGCAATCCGAAGTGAATCATTCTTCTTTACTCATAAACTGATGCTGGAAAATTGGATCAAATTTATTATATAAATACCTCTTATAATATCCTTCTTCAGAAAGCTATAGCCTCTTGTTTTCAATTCATCTAGTCTTTCGTTCCCAAATAATAATAATATGGTCGCTATTAACAACTTTATCGCTCTAACTTCAATCGCTGCTGTTTCATCCGCTGCTGCCCTACCAGAGGCTAACTTTTGGGGTCATGGTGGTAATGGTGGGTTCAACAAACCAACCCAAGGTAACGGTTTCAATAAACCAACAGCCTCCCATCCAACTTGGGGTGAACCATCTTCTTTCCCATCACATGGTCCCTTCCCACCAACTAATGGCTCCTTCCCATCCCATACTGGTGGTTATGCTAAATCAACTGGTCATCATTCTTTCCAATTCCCAACTAAATCATGGCCATCAACTTTCCCAACTGAATGGCCAACTGAATTCTCAGCTATCTTCCCAACAGGATGGCCAACTTCTTGTCCAGATGACATAGCTGCTTTAGAATCAGCTGCTGAAAGTATCTGGGACAAATTAACAGCTGCTCATCAAGCTCCTTCAGCTCCAACTGGTGGTGCTGAATCTGATTTCTTTTATGCATCTTCAGCAACTTTCACATTATAAGTTTGACTGATTAAACTTTGATTTCACATACAATACATTTAATTATTTCTATACCAACTTTCTCATAAACATGAGTTAGTATATCTAGGAAGCTTGCTTCCACTGAAGCAAAAAGCTATAGTCTTTCAGTCTTTTTGTTCAATTTGAGTTCTTCTTTGTTTGATGTCATTTTCATTACTTCTTTTATGGTTTCATGAAATAGTCTGGGAACTTGTTTTTGTATCTTCCTAACCCTTTTTGATGGTGACAAATAGATATTGATATTTCATATAGATTATATCTCTAAAATACCAATAAATATACCTCTGGTTTAAATTCAAACACACTGTTTACTGTAGATGACAGCTTTAAATTGCAATAGTACTCAGCAGCAAAGAGCTCAAGCTGTGGTAGAATACCTTGGATGAATATAACTTTAACGAAAACTTTATCAAAGACAAGTACTTGATTTCCAGTTAAATATGACTTCCTTCATAATGATAATAATGAATAAGAGCTTCAATTTGAAACGATTATTGATTCAATATTTTCGTGAAGAAAAAGGATTCATAAGTACTAATCGAGACCTCTAAGGATAAAGGAACGTTTGATTTTATATCTAGCCCAGGTGATACAAACTTTGAATAGATAAAGTTAATGCACTATTCAGACAGGTCAGCTTCTTTGGCCGAAGTTGTCAATCAGAAGAGCCAATACAATCAAAGTAACAGGGGACGATATGAGAAGTAACCACACAACTAAAGTAAACTATCATTGATGTTTTAAGGTCTACCACATATCTTTCCTTATTAGTTGACGGGCTCTGGTAGTGAGACACAAGCATTTGATGGATCTGAGGTTCTTAGAACCATATCCATGTATCATGTCATGCACATGTAGTATAGAAGTAGTCTTTTCCGTCAAAAGTGACAACTTTGTGGTGGTGTCTCGACTCATGAAGGCATCTAACCTTTCAAAATGTTCATCTCTAACACTCAGCACCGGAATCAAACTATACAATAAGCTGATCTAGGCTTACTGTTTTTTGAAATCTTGCCACAAAGAAGATCTTCCTGAATCTTGATATATCGGATTTTTTCGAAGATCTCTTGCACCGACCCACTTCTGGACCATGCATGGTAGACATATTTCTTTGCAATTTTCAAAGATTTTGAGGTAAGATCAAGATTAAACTGTTGCTCAAAAGCAAGATGAGATGGATCTCAAAGAAAAAGTGTGTATTCATTGTTACAGGAGTAGCTGATTAACCAAGGATTTCAATATTGATCTTCACTTTATGTTTGGAAAATGGATAGATCATGCAATTTTTCCCATAGATTTGAGAATATCGAATAAAGAAACATGCCACATCAAACAGATCTTTTGGTACATCCCTGTATATGTAATTCTAGGTTTGGGTATTCTCTGTATCAACCAACTTATGTATTCAGAGTGTGAATTAGAATATTGGATCCAGAAGGGCTTGAAATAATAATATAAATACCCTTGATATTACCTTCAATCACAAATATATTCTTCAATTATATATTCATTATACCTCATAGTCATTCAATCTTTAAGGTTAACAATAATTATTTCAATCACTTTTCAATCATTTCATTAATACAATGGTCGCAATCAACAACTTGTTCGTTTTAGCCTCTATCGCTGCCCTTTCATCTGCTGCTGCTTTACCAAATGGTGGTAATGGTGGTAACGGTGGTGGTGCTAACAATGGTAATGGTGGTAACGGTGGTAATGGTGGTAGTAATACCGTTGGGAAAGGAGATGGTGGAAATGGTGGTAATGGTGGTAATGCTAACAATGGAGACGGTGGTAATGGTGGTAACGGTGGTACTGCTGATGATGGAAATGGTGGTAATGGTGGTAATGGTGGTGACGGTGGTTCAACATCGATTCAAGCTTCTTCCACTGGATCTCATATCAGTACCACTTTATCTAGCACTGTTTCTTCAAATTCAAGCCCTGCTTCATCATCAGGGTCCAGTCAGATTCCATCTTCAAGTGCCCCATCATCAGTGTCCAGTCAAGTTCCATCTTCAAGTGCCCCATCTTCAGGGTCAAGTCAAGTTTTATCTTCAAGTGCTTCACCATCCCCATCTTCAAGTGCTCCATCATCAGGATCGAGTGAAGTCTTTTCCTCTAGTGCTGTCGTCTCTTCTTCATCCGCAGTTGTCTCAACTGAATCAAGTCAAGTTTTCTCAAGCAGCACTATTCAATCTAGTAACACCTTGACCGTACCAACTTCATCACATCCAACATGGACTGCTCCAGATTCAACTGCTTCATCTTCCTCTTTCGGACCATTCCCACCAAATGGTACTTATCCATCTCATACTTGGGGTCACCACACAAAACCAAGTGGTACTTATACTTTTGACTTCCCAACTCATTCATGGCCAACTGCTTTCCCACCTCACTGGCCAGCTGAGTTTTCTGAAATCTTCCCAACAGGATGGCCAACAACTTTCCCAGGTGACATCAAAGATATTGAATCAGCTGCTGAAAGTATCTGGGATAAAATCACTGCTGCTCACCCAGAACCAACTGGTAGAGAACATGATGGTTTCATCTATGCTTCAGCCACTTTTCACTTTGACTAAGTTGGGTAATTGATTTTATTGATTGTTTTTAATACCAAATCTTTCAACAAATTTTGAGTCCTGGTTTCAACAGACAATAGAAAAATCAATATAACAAAACAGGTCTTTTGTTTTCAGGTTTCACTTCAATATTTCTCTTTCTTTAAGATATCTTTTGATGCCACTTCAATTGTACCAAACGGACTTTTCTTCACATCTTCAAGAAACAGTCTGGGGACTTTTTATTTCCCATTATACTCTGACCTCCAGATGGTGATTCATTATTTATTGATGCAATAAGGCATTTTTTTCTCTTCTAGATGCAAAGCGCCAATAAACATTTTCTTTGATTATATATTAACCGATCTGTCATATATTGTAGTTGATTGTTAAGTTTCCAAAAATCTCAATGTATAGTAAAACCCAACAGAACAGATAATAATTAGCCATGGACTTTAGTGATAGGATTTGATTCGCAGCCCTTTTCTCAACGCTCAAACCGAGAGCACAAAAACACCAGCGGTAAGCTTCATGGCGCAATAAGTGAATTCCTTTCATTGGAAGGATACGTCACAGCTGGGAGGGCAAATATTGCAGTCCATTGATGCATTGATAATAATGAAATCCTTGTAGTTGTAAATGATGAAGTTAAAGGGCCAAACAGAGAACAAAGATTCCGGGAATTAATAAGTTTACTGGAGATTACATAACAAATATAAGGAATTTATGACTCCAAAGAACACAGTTAACTACGAGCCGAATATTAACATTTAAGATCATCGTTTAAAAGGTATAATTATCTAAAGTTCATACCAACTCACCAAGATCACAAGTTACTCTTTAGCTCTCTAATAACGTCATGAACAATGGTACGGGTCATAAGTTCGTGTAATCCATTAGTCTCATCAACAACTTTAACACCTGAAGGAATAACAGCTTGAGTAACGTTGACTAATCTGATAATCAAGTTTTTCTCGCTTCTGTCGTTTTCAACAACCTCATATTCCAATCTATGAGCACCATTTCCTCCAGCCAAGTCACTACCAGTTGCTAAATCATAAAATCCACCATTGGTACGCTTCCCGTGGTCAACAACACTGAATAAACCATAGACCACAGTGGCACTTGGTAGCGGATCTTTAGTAGATTCAATATCATCTGCCTTCCAAACATACTTGAGGTTTTTATTCTCTGGAAGTAATGGGAACCCAAGAACAGCCGAAGGAACCAATTTAGTACGGTCCAATTTCTTCAATTCAGGCTCAAAAGCAGTGAACCCAGCAGCTCTGTTAGTTGGTGATTTACTTTTAAAATATGGACTAATGATAAATCTATGGAACCATAGAGTTGGACCTAAGAAAAACCCCTTCTCGAATGCTTTCAAGATATCATCGTTTGTTTTGTACTTGTTCAAGATTCTTTTTGTAGTTTCAGCATCTAATCTTTGTTCATAGAAATCGTATAAGGGAACAGTACCCTTTGGGTTGGAGATTCTTTCAGCTTTGGAAGTATGGAAATTGTCATTTGTACCAAACACTTGGTTCTTTAAGTTTTGAACAAGTGGATATTTGACATTATTGTATGGGTTTTGCTCAATGTACTCTCCCCCATAAATGGTGGTTTTGACATAATATCCAGCAGCCAATGCAGGAAGCCCCACCAAGAGTGTTTTGTTCAGAAGACCCATATTTGTTTTGAATATTTAACGAATGATTGAAACTTTAATCAGTGATCTTGTAGTTGAGGTGATTGAAGTGAGTGTAGGACTGAAAGAGTGTATCCCTAATTCTTTTGATGCTCCTTTTGTTTATGGGTGAAAAATTCTGTTTTTGACACTCCCCTTAAACTAAAATATGGCAAATCTCTAATGCAGGATCCACTTGATTTAGTGTCAAACTATCACAAGTCCTGACTGGATAATGTATATTAAAGTCCAAATTTGGCCAATATCGAGGAAAGCGACAACTGTGGTTCTTTATATATGCCCCACCAGTTTGACGTTGGCGTATCGCGTCTAGTGTGACAAACTGAAATATCATCTTCCGGGCTTATGAACCAGGCTTACAATTTGTAATACTCTTACTAACCCGTAGCACAGAACTGTGAAGAGCTCTACGAAAAGAAGAAATCATGTAGTCACTTTATTCGTTAATTAGAATTGTCTCTTATGGATACAATTGCTAAATTTCTGCTCATAAATGAAAGATTAAAGCATTTCCAAGAACATAAAGCGCTAAAACCGATTTACGTCTTTAGGCTAAATTAATTCACAACCGAACGATTACACCAGTGCCCGTAACCACCATAACAATATCAGTTTTTAGTTCGGAATATATTAATACTTGCAATGAGTTGATTTGAAATCAAGGACAAGCCAATGTCATTACTAGCTCAGGACTCAAAATTCCCAATACATACATTGAGAGGACACAAGAATGCTATAACTACAACTGAGTTTGTCAAAGTACCCGTATATTCTAAATCCAAAACAATCACTCTCCGAGATGATCAAAATCAACTAACGCTAAAGCCATTCTTACTATCTGCTGATGAATCGGGAAAGTTGATACTCTGGGATCTGTCGATATTACGGCCCGTGAAGATAGTTGAGGCTCACACATCACAGGTTTTGAGTATACGCCAATTGGGGATTAAAGATTCTCTCATAGACTCTAGATTCTTTGGATTAGTGCTAACGCACGGAAGAGATCATTCAATAAAATTTTGGAATTTATTTGATAACCGTGGCAGTCTCTCATTGGATTTGGTTTATGAGCTACCTGTTAATGCGCTAAATTTCAGTAATGTTGATGTTTTCGGTAATCTGCTCATCACTCCAAACACTTTAAACTCTAATGCTTTTGATATATATGATATTGGCTTCCTATCACAAGAGGAGAAGTTGGATGATACAAGGTTGAAAAGATTATTTGAAGGTGTTGATATTTATAAGAAAGCTGTGGATACTAAATTCTCAAAATTTGAAGAGTTTAATGTA
The DNA here is from genome assembly GCA_030571095.1 of Hansenula sp. yHMH451. Lineage (NCBI taxonomy): Eukaryota > Fungi > Ascomycota > Saccharomycetes > Phaffomycetales > Wickerhamomycetaceae > Hansenula > Hansenula sp. yHMH451. Next base: position 384,321 of record JAJLXE010000001.1, read on the forward strand.
AAGAGAGACGAGCTTCCAGATGAAGATGTCAATAGAGTTGATAAATTTGGTATTATAATGAAGCTATTATTTATAAGGAAGGATTTAATAATAGTTGGATATGAATCTGGGCATGTGGCGACTCTAGAGATTGATTATGATACGAGGGAAGTGACAATTTTGAGCATACATCATCAACATTTCCCCAATCCTGTGCTTTCCTTAACTTTTGATAGAGAAAACAATGTTGCATTATCAACATCGATTGATTCTTCAATATCTGTTATACAGATCGATTCAGGTACAAACTCATTGATAAAACTTGATAATTTTGGTAAAATCTCTGGAGTCGCAGTGCTAAATGACAAATATGTTTTCTCTTCATGGAACGGATTTGTTAGATTTTATAAACTAGACAAGAACAAAGAAAACTTGGAATACTTGTCCAATTTCAAAAAGCCAAAGGGATTATTGGCAGGAGACTTGAACGTTATCGGGAACATTAGTAATGATAATGATATTAATAGTGAAAAGAAACATATAACAAAACCAAATAGTCTTTCCATTTATGAGAAGAAGGTGGTTGATAAACTGGTGAAAAGGGAATTGAATAGGCGGGATATCAAAGTTATAGAGAACTCTTACTTGGCGGTCGGATATGAAGATGGTACAGTTACGTTATATAATGATTTATGAACCTGGTATATTTCTATACTCTCATCTAAAAAATGCTATAGTGAATGAAATGATTGAATATGACATGATGCTCTTCAGTTTCCAGCAGGGGGTTGTAGATCTTCCTTGGCTTCAGAATCTGATTCTATCTTGAAGTCTTCCCTTGAATTCTTTTGATCATTATCGATGGTTTCGCTTTGTTCTTGGCCGATCTCATCTTTGACAAGTTCTTTCTCGGATGGTGCTTCCGCAGACACGACTTCTGATGTGATTTCATCGTCCAAAACAACTTTAGAGTGTTCATCGATCTTTTCTATAGCAGCCTCATCAAGCTTTCCATCGGCGGTCTTAGTGACGTTAGTATCCTTTCCTAGGACTTTCTCTTCATCTGGTTCCTCTTTAATAGTCTCAACAGCTGTTTCGACATCCTTTGGGGTATCATTTGTGGTATTTAAATCTTTCAGTTGTTCATCAACGGATTCATTTTTAGTCTCAGCATCGGATTCAGCGAAGCTACCATCTTGATCATCATCATAATCATCGCTTTGGTTTTCTTCCTCTCCTGTAGCACCACTAACTTTTCTGCCACCTCTTCTTCTTCTGCGTCTTCTTCTCTTACGTTTTGGAATCTCTATGGAGTCTGCGTTGGTATCATGCTCACCGCCTAATTGATCAGTAGTAGCTGATGGAGTAATTGGACCTCTGGTGAAATCTGTGGAATCTATTTGGGTGCCATTGTCAAAAAGTCTTGATGATCTTCTTGATGTATTGTTAGATTTTGTCTTGTTGTCATCGAAAAATTTTGATGATCTTCTTGAATCATTGCGAGAAGTATTTCTCTGCTTGTAGTCATTATTGTTTTCATCATTGTATCTAGAGGGGCGTCTATTATCGCCTGTTAAACTTCTAGAAGATTGGTTCAAACTGCTATTTCTTGAATGACCACCTCTTATACTCTTTGATCTTCCAACACTAGTATTTGGTGTTATTCTATCCTTCAATGGAATCGATTTATTTAATTCTTTGTCTAGTGATATCACTCTGTCTTCCAAACTTGCTGATCTTTGAGCATTTGTGGATGAGTTTGAAGATGATCTTGAATCATCCTTTCTTTCATTTCTTTTTTTGATACTGATTTGTTGAGAAGATATTCCTCTGTGGTCCTGTTGTCTATGCGATTCATGGTTTGAAGGTTGACTTTCTCCATTTTGTTGTTGCGATTCCTCTTCTTTGAATGGATCAGATCTTGACTCATCATCATTCAGATAAACCTTCAGTAATTCTTCTTTGTCTATTTTGCAAGTATCAGCAATTTCATGGAAGAGTTCTTTAGAAAGTTCAAGCAACTTAGCAACATCACGGCCATGTTTCCTATGTGTAGATGTAATCTTGTCGACTTTTTGTAAAATTTTAGCTTCTCTATCTTCATACAATTGTTCTAATTCAGATGTTCTAATATTTACAGATTTCAAAGATCTTCCAATAGTGGAATCACTTTTGGTAATCAACGTTATGTTTTTAGAGATGTGTTCTTCTTTATTCAAAATGAACTCACTCAACTTATCTCTCAAACTTTTAATCTCTTTTGAATAATATTCTCTATATTCTTTTTGACTTGTCACGATGGTATCATAGGCAATTTTCAATCTTTCAAATTCCGCAACAGATGTGGCTTCACTTTCTCTAATTTTTTCACATCTTACTTCTAGAGCTTTGAATTTAAATTTCAAATCATCATTGGAGCTTGACGTGTCATTAAGTTGTTCTTCAAGATCGTTGATTCTTCGTTGCTTTCTTTGTAGCAAAGAATTGACGGTTTCATTTTCATGCTTGGAGTTTGACAGTTGTTCCATCAACTGATCTCTTCTCTTCTTCACCAATTCATGTGATTTCTTCAATTCTTCATTACTTGATTTCACTTTAACCATCTCCGATTTTAAATCATCGATATCTTTATGCAACGTTTCAATAACTCTTGTGGATGAGGTTGCCTTTCTAGGGCTATAAGCACTGTTTGAGGCCAAGTTATTGTTGATTTCAAAAGACTTCGAAGGCGAAATATTGGATTGAACCAATGGAGTTCTCGATTTTGATGGTGTAGTATCATAGTCTTGTCGTGTGATCTTTTGATCATCTAGCACTGGAGTGCCAAAGTCTTGATCCATAATAGGGTTATTTTCCTTGTTATCCTCTAGTATTGACATCTGAGATGTTTTTCGTTTCCCCTGGAGAGTGTTAAGCTCTTTAGGACCCAACCAGCTAATTGTTCCTTTCAACGTCGATCAGTCCAAGAAGGCTATAGATATGGGCGGTATGATAATGAAAATGAAAACTTCACAAATGAGAAAAGATCCAATCTCTCTTCCAGAACCAATTTCTTTAGTAATCCACACTGATGTAACAACAAGTTGGTAAGATTTGATAAGAATGAGAGATCAAATACTACACCAATTCTTTCAGCAATTTCTGAACAAGCCGTTGTTAAAGATTTGACCGGAATTTTCGTACTAACAAAAAAAAAATGTGTTTGTTTACATTCTCTTTTTATGTTGCTGTGGTTATTTTTTTAAATAATCCGATTCGAGAATGTCAAGTATGGTAAAAATTGTGTGCATTATCTTTTAAATTAATTAATTTGAGAGAGTATGGGAATGTGTATGGTATAAAATCAGTTGGAACTATTCTCTTCCTTTTATTACTTGAATTCCAATTGATTTTGATCTATTCACTGTACATCGGTTTACAATTAAGCGAAAAAGCACCGGGAAGGAAAAGAAAAAGTTATATGGAGTCTTCTACAAAGTACAATAACTGGATATCTAACGTTTAGTCGGTCAACTTGACAAGATAATGGCTGATGTGAACCCAAAACATAGTTTGCAACAAATGTCACAATATATTGCAAAATTACAACCACCAGTTTCTGGTTCTCTTTTGACAATTGAATACGACTCAGAAGATGAAGATTATCTATATGACGAGGGGTCAGTGAGCCTTCTTTAGAATATGATCTACGATTTTGAATCCATAACGATGAGGACAGTTGCCACAAATGTTTATCAAACGGTGAAGAATACAAGAGTGAAAGTGATGGAGAAAGTGACATATTCCTGAGCCTAAGGCCATTAGGAGATAAGCCTAAGGAAAAAGGTGCTCCTAGCCAGAATGAAACTAATTCAAAGGAAGTATCTGATCCTAATGTTAAGAAAGAATATGAAACTGAGAAGAAAATTCCATCACAGTTTGAAAACTCAGATCAAAAATTCGATCAAAAACCAGATCATCAAGAAGAACAAGTACAACAGGATCAAGATCAAGAACAAAGCGGTCAAGATAATGAAAAGGAGCTATTTAAATGCACTTTAAAAATAGATAAAATGACAGGATATATTGTGCTTATTTTTTCGCGTTCTTAGTAACACTAAGATTCTTATTGATGTGGAAACAAAATGAAGAAGTTTTATCTTTACGTTCAGAGGTTAAAGAATTAACAGCTTTATTTAAAGATCTTGAACTTAAATTTGCTAAATTAGACGTTGCAGGCTCAAGTATCAACATACCTATTAATTTCAATAATAATTAATATAGTATTAATACATGTTTTCTGAATAATTGGAATCAGTAGACGTTAATGACATGATAAATTATATTATACAATGAGATTGTTACAGTATTAACCCATACCAAATTGTTTCATCATTTGCTGTACTTGAGGATTATTCATAGCTTGTGAAATATCTGGCATACCACCAGCACCACCACCCATCATTTTCATCATTTCACTCATATCTGGCATACCACCTCCACCTGGCATTCCACCACCACCCATCATCTTCATCATATTATCCATCAATCCTGGATTTTGTTGTAATTTTTGCATACCTTGTTGGATTTGTTGAGGTGATGGTTTAAATCCACCTGGACCACCTGGACCACCAGCCTTTTGAGCATCCATCATACCTTTTGATCTTTGAGCCATTGTTGCCATCATACGTTGTTGGAATAAAATCATCTCCACTTCAGTTGCAGAAGTACCTGAACCACGAGCAACTCTAACGATTCTTGAAGGTTCATCGACAAATACTTGACCATCACTATCCAATTCCTTCTTGGTCATTGAATCCATTATATAAACCATTCTTTTCAATCTATCAGAAGCTTCATCTTCTCCAACTTGACCAAGCATTTGACCCATACCTGGAATCATACTAGCAATTTGTGATAAAGGACCCATCTTCATTATATTTTGCATTTGCTTTTGGAAATCATTTAAAGTGAATTTCCCCTCTTGTATATTTTTCATTGTATCTTTATTATCCAATTCTAATGATTGAACATGTTCCATTAATCCTTGAATATCACCAATTCCTAATAATTTTGAAATAAAACTTCTTGGGGCAAAAGATTCAAAATCTTGAACATGTTCACCAGTACCAATGAAAACAATTGGAGTATTTGTAGCAGCAACTGCAGAGATTGCACCACCACCTTTAGCATGACCGTCCATCTTGGTTAATATTATAGAACCGAAATTCGAGGATTCTTTAAAAGCTTTTGATTGAGATTCTGCAGCTTGACCAATAGATGCATCAAGAACCATGATTGTTTGATTTGGATTAACAGCTTCACCAATTTCAATCATTTCTTGAAATAAATCTTCTTCTTGTCTATGTCTACCTGAAGTATCCACTATAATTATATCAAATTTTTCTTTAGTAAATTTATCAACACCATCTTTTGATACTTTAACAGGATTTGTTTCAGTATATGACCCATAAAATGGGATTCTTGCCTTTGTTGCATTTTGCTTTAATTGATCAAAAGCACCAGCTCTGAAAGTATCAGCACATACCAACCCAACTTTATAACCTCTTCTTTGATAATGAACGGCTAATTTGGTACATGAAGTAGTTTTACCAGCACCTTGTAACCCAACAAACATTATAACATTTGTTTTACCCTTTTTAGGTTTATAAGGTTCTGTATCTGTATCAACTAATGCACATAATTCATCAAAGACAACTTTTTGAACTAATTTTTTTTTATTTATACCAGGTTTTTCACCTTCATTATGTAGTTTTGCCTTTATTTCTTTTCTTAATTTAACAACTAGTTTAATATTAACATCTGATTCTAATAATGCAGCACAAATCTCTTTCAACATAACATCGATTGCGTCTTCGTTGACATCACTGGATTTCACGGCACCGGAGATGGCACCATTAATCCTACGACCCAAGTCAGCCAACACCATTTTCTTCGATTGATGATTCTTATATTCCCTTTAAAGATATTGAACTCTTCAAATGATTCGTTCTCCCATTGAAAATTGAAAACGTCGTCCATATAAAAAAAAATTCGCGGGAAAAGTGCCATCGATGAGTGCGTTTACCAGCGAGGGAGTATTAAGATAAAGAAGGAAACTATTAAAAAGAGAATTAAGAGCGACCTGAATTGGGAAAGAGTTGCGGGAAGAAAAGTAATGGACTTCTTTAATGGGAAGATCGATTCTGAAGTTATTGGTGCCCATGTTGAATTCTTTGCCATTGTGGACCCTGCGTTGAGTCATGATGAAGAGGACTCGCAAGACCAGATCTTGATGTTTTGGAATGGTGAAGGCAAGGATATAGATTCTAATGAACGACTACGAAGAGTTGGTATTATTCAAGGGGTCAATGAGTTTACCAAAGGGTTTGGATCAGGAGATGATAATGATGTGTTGGAATATATAGAGTTGGATAATCAATTGATTGTATTTCAAATATTTGAAGAGAGGTATCAAATAATTCTGAATATAAATTTGACCAAGGTTAAAGATGAAGGACAAATTGAATATATTCATCATGATATATCTCCTGTTATGTTCTTGAAAAAATTGATTGGTGAAGGGTATGATGATTTCAAACTTCATAATGGTTCAATTTCTCGAAATTTCCAATTGTTAAAGAATGATGAGTTTAAAGAATTGTTGAATAATTGGTGGGTTATATGGTTAAAGAATTTACAATTAGAAATTGTGGAGAATGGTGCCTTGAAGTTATATCCAGGTTATAAGAAATCATCGCATTCGATATCGATACCTGATGATATGGATGATTTATTTATTTTCAACATAGATCAAACCAATTCTGAGACATATGGGATAATTTATGAATCCATTGATTCATCAATAGATTTAAATTTTAAGAAAAATTTAATCAATTGGATTGAAAAATTAGATAATTATGATATATTAACAACTAATGGGATTCTATCCACTCAAGTTTTGAAAACTCCATTGATTAATTCTGTACAAAATGGTGATTTATCAAATGTCGATTCCGAGATTATTTATGATCCTTTCAAATTAGCTTTAAACACATTGAGTGAAGTTTCCAGGGCAAGTGGTGTCACTGCGGGTGTCAATGCTAGTGTGAATGGGATTTCCAATGGGATTAGTACGATCAATGGATATTTACCAAGTTGGATGTCGGGGCATAAGGATGAGATACAAAATCATGAGAGAGAAGGATATGAAAGTATTGATAATGAGGATAAAAGTTTTAGATATTTGATTGGGAAGATTGGTGATGGGATAATTAAGAAGGAAATTTGGGGTCAGGATAAGGATCATTCAGAGGATTATTATTTTGTCATTATATTCAAATATTTGGATTTGATTTTTTTGAAAATATTGAATCATAAAGATGAACGTATTGATTCAATCGAATATTATGATTTATTACAGAGGAGATTTATTGATGTTGCCCTACAGTGGTATTCTCAACAATTGAATATAAAGAGGAAGGAATTTTATTTCATAATTTATGATCAAATTTCACAATCTATTGAATCAAATATCCCACAAATCCCATGTAAAGATGATGAAGAAGTTAATGATTTGAAATATTTCCATGATTTGAAGCATTCTAAAACCCAATCGATTTATTTACATAAAGAAGTTATTAAAATTTTAGAAACAAGACAAATTAATGAAGTTGAAAAATTGAAAAGAACTAAAAATGGATGGTGGATTTTAAAACTTTTACATTTTAATAAAGAAATTATTATTATAAAGAAATGGGTATATAATTCAACAAGTTTCAATTCATCGAGTTTTAAGAATGAAGAGATTCGAGATCATGTGTTAAAGAATTCAACAAGTTTAATTGGAAGTATTGGTAAAGATGCTAAATTATGGTTAGAGGATTATTTAACCAAGAATGAAATATAAAATTACAAGATTTATAACCTATGCAAAAATTAGATATATTATATATATAAAACAATTATTTAACGAAACTTGATGACTTTTAAAACACAAATCTGTAGAAATATTCCGAACCCAAAATTAACCGCCCATGAAAATCAAAAAACACACTTCATTATTCATTTATTTGAATCAATGATATTAATTAAATTTGTAATGATTTTATCATTTTTTAAGAACAACCCATCTTCATTATAAGTTAATTCTCTTGATTCATCAACAACAAATTTTGATATATCATTAACGAAATAATCGATTTTTTTACTAGTTTCCAATCGTATATGATTAATGATTGATGGGTGTACTAAATGGGAAACCATCTTCTTTGTATGTGATTGATTTATAAGTTCTTGTTGTTGGATTAACTGTTGTTGTTGTTTCCTATGCATTTCTCTCAATTGGTAATCATCCTCTTCAGTTTGATTCATGCTAAATAATGATTTATAAGAATCACTTTTTTGATCCTTCCGTAGATAACCATCTAGTCGTTCATCTTTATAAGTGTAGTTGTTTATTCTTCTCTTTTTAGGCGCTTGGATATCTTGCTTGAACAAGTTTTCAATCTCTTTGATGGACTTGTCAAAGATCTCAAACTCGTATCGTTGGCGCTTTGAGTACGCCGTTGAGTTGGGCATAGTCTTTATGACTGTGGACATTGTTTAATCAATGATTTGGATTTAATAGTTTAATAGATTGTGGATTTGAGGTGGCAAGTTGTTTTTATACACGTCAAATCTATCAGGTTCTCTTCCCCAGTGGCACAATATGAAAAATTAGTTTCGGTGAGGAGATGGGAAGTGTAAATTAAATTAGCCCAGTATTGGAGAAGCAAGGTAAAAAAAAAGTGAAAACTGGTGATGTAGAATTAGGAGACAATTAGGAGCTGAGTGAAATAATTGGAGACTGAGTAAAATTATTAGTGTACAGTTGAAGAATTCAGTTATTCTTGCTTTCTCGGAGAAATGTCTGATAAGAATGGAATCTGTTGTTTATTTTATGTTTTTGTGCTATCAAGAGATTAGCAGATAGCCAGAGTCATAATCAGATGCACTACACAACACTATACTACTATTACAACACTATACTACTACTCCTACTACTACTCTACTACTACTAGACTATTACTCTATTCTACTACTACTCTACTATCAACGATTGTTCTACCACCGCAATAATGTTGATCGAACATTCTATGGCGACTTTCTTTTTATGGGCCCCTCCTGTCAAAAACAAAAAATTGTTGATATTTTACTCCAAATTTTTATTGGAGTTCCTATGAGAATTAATCCATAAATCCTGTCACATTTCAATCATAACAGTCATTCATATCTCCACAGTGTCTACTACTGATACTATACAAATTGGTGGATTCCCTTATCACAACTGGTATCTCCCACTGATCCTAACTAGTATACACCACAATTCATAATCCACGGCGTATCGTATCGCGCATTTCCAAGCCCCATCTTGTATCGGTCGGTAATTCTTGTAATTTGCCCACTGTATTAATCATCGTAGAACAACTTCCCACTGGTTGTTATCGTAGGAGAATATCGTATGTCGCAAAATTGGTCTATATTATGCACAATTACTAAACTGTTATTCCACAATTGGATCGGTTGAAAACTCCCTGAGCCCTCAAATTTAATTTAACATCTCCAATTTTTGCATATTTGCGCTCGACTGATTAGGAATTATTTGATTAGGGAACTTATTGGCACCTGTCAAATCTACATATATGATATACTTATCAAAGATCAATAAACTTATCTAATCTATAAATACTCATTCAACAGGATGATTCTTTATAAAATCAATATGTTTATCAATAAATTCACAAACAGATTTCTTATCAACATCTTGGAAATAATTCAATTTTATCTTTAATTCACATAATAAAGATTTCATCCTTTTATATTGAACTAATTCAAAATCAAATGGTTCTGGTAAAAAATTAGCAATATCTGAATACATTCTAAAATCTTCACCTTTGGAATTTTTTAATTTTTCCTCCTTCCATAATAAATATGGATTTAATTTGGGATAATTTGCATGAACTGTGAAAATTGATGATTTCCTTGTATCAAAATTTTTTTTAAATAAATCATTACCGAATTCTTTATTTTCATTCTTCCCTTTCAAAATTGATTGATATTGTTCATAATCTTCAATTGGTGAACGTTGACCCATGGAAACACCTTCAAATCTCCCCTCATCAAACCACCCAAACGATTGGATCTCAGAACGAACTTGATAAAACGGTTCATTAGATTTAACAGCTGCTGCTATAAATGTATCCTTATCACCTTCACCACTTTGTCCCTGAGAAAGTAATTTATAAAAAAAATTCGGTCCATAAAGATTATAAAATAATGATAATAACATTGTTTTCAAATGATCAGTTTTCCTAATCATTAATTGTCCAGATTCACTAGATAAATCAGGTAATGATCCTTCAAGATCATGTAATGGTACAGTATCTAATTTAGAAATTGGAATCTCTTCATTTGTTAAAAATGGCCATTTACCATCACGTACCCTTATATTAGTAACATTAATATTGGCAATATCATAAAATAATGGAGATGTAGTACGACTCCAATAATCCGGCCATATAACCATCCCATAACTTTTAAACGGATCTTTATTAAATAATTCATCAGGATTACTAACAAGAATATTATCACTATCTAATAATAAAACATTATCAAATGATGAGGCAATTAATGCAAGTGATTTATATTGATAACCTGAAAATTTCATCTTACTCATAACTTCCTCTCCGAAAACATTATAAAGTAAAATACATTTCCCATTTAATGAAGGTAATACAATTTCACATAATTCTTGTTCATATTCTTCCACCGTTGGGATAATCATTTCAATTGGTAATCTTGATCCAAACGATCTAAGGGACTTGATTGATAATAATGATAACCATGAATATTGTGCACCACCAATTAATACAATCCCATCACCTTTATAAAGATCTTTAGGAAATTTATATGGTAATTCATTGAAAACTGATTCATGAATTTCTTTTAAATTTTCAACTTGTTTAGGATCTAATGTTAAAAATTCAGATAATTTACTCCTACTCCATATTAATTCAGGATCTCTTGAATCAGCAGGTTTAATTAAATCTAATGCAGGAATTTTGAATTTTTGTTCATTTAATGTCTTGAACATTTTATTATAAAAATTTTGTGATTTTTTGTTTCTTCTTTGATCTTTAACATGAGATTGTAATTCTTTATTTAATAAATCATCTCCAAGATCTATCTTGGATTCCGTTATGTGTCTTAATAAACTATTATTATCATCTTCATAAAAATATGTCAAGATCGTTTGTCTTATTGAATTTATATTTTGACTTGGTGTTTTACTTGATGTGCTAACTGACACTAATGAATATATGAAAAAAAGGAATAAAGATGCCAATATCAGCAATCTTCTTATTCTGGGAGTGATCATTATAAAAAAAAATAGACCTGATTATTCCAACATCAAGAAACACACACAAAGATTTATAAATTCGTGTACCTGCTTCAAGTAACCGGTAGTATTGTTAAATTGTTTGGAGGAAAAACGGACACGAAAAAACACCACGGAATTTAATTTGAATACGCGCACGCCCAGACGACCCTTAATAATTTTGATTTAATACTCGTTCAAATTCTTGATGAAATTAATATGGAAAATTGTATTGATGATCGATCATCTCGAGATCAAATGTTCAGAAGTCAATAACTATTCTGTTTTTGTTGGCGTTTGATTATGATTAGATGGGTGAAGAGGCTTATTGTTCCGGAGTGTTCAGCCTCTTATCACGATTCATCAATGAATTTAATCGATTGGAATGCAGAACTATAAATATATGACTGGCAATAAAAATACAATTTAGGCCTTATAAAAGGAATTGTTACATGACAGGTACATTTTTAATCTTAGTTTACCACGGATTGTATAATCACTACGATTTCAAAGATTCTTCAACATTCAACATTGATTATTAGTTACGAATTAAACAATATCAATAGCTATTTCAAAACTGTTAGTCAATTATCCTCAGATATAAACAAGAACTATAAAAGATCAATTCCGTGGCTTGATTAAGTATCAGAGTCATTAAATCAGTATTTTGTTTTGCTAATCAATGGAGGCAGAAACCCCCTCGTACAGTGTGAATATAAAAATCATCATAATAATCAAGCCAGACAATCTCTAGTTCTTAAATCGAATCACTTACCCATTGATAAATATATTCTCGATATTGAAAATCATTATAGATCAAAATTTTGAAAAACCCTAAACAATTTGTTAATAATTGAACTTCAAAAAAAAGATCAAATATCTAAAGCATTTTCATAAACTGTCAGTGGAACGACCTATCATCAACTTCAACCCACCAACACCCTAATTTTGTACACGAAGGATGCGCCTACCAAGATTTCTCAAGGTGATGGGTCAAAATATGTCCGCCCGGTCGGGTACTCATCATCCAAAAATGAAATATCAAACTTTCATAGATAACTAATAGTAAAGACATACTCTATTAAAAAAAAGTTAGTAAAACAAATTTTTCATAACAATAACCTAAATCAATGGTGAGTTCTGATTAAAATTCCCAGGATTTCTAGTCTTCGTAAGGGCTCATACAAGGCTGAAACTTAACGATAAATGCAAATGTCGACAAATGGTTATTCAGTTGGAACAATTGGTAAAATGCAAATAATCACTGCCCTTTAGACATATCCTGTTCTTCTATTCATGAAGAGATAGGGTAGGAAAAAAAAATGTGGAAATTTCAAACAGAAAGCTCACTTTTGGTTTGATATTAAGGTTCAAGTCACCAATTGGGTGAAAACATACTTTTCAACAAAGATGATCCTTGATGAATAAACTATCGAAACACCAAATCATAATTTTTGATACATTGAAAGTTTCTTAAAGTTAGTTAAGTTATTTGTAAGGAAACAAAACGTTGAAGTTTTTTTTCATTCTTTAACTTTTTTGGTGAGTCCTCAAATCTCAGGGTAAAAAAGAAGTGGTAGGCGAAACACCGTTTAGGGCATAGGCTACTCGAATATTTTACCTCAGAAGAATATAGAAATGTAATTTGAACACAAACTTATTACAGATCTATTCAAGAAGAGATCCTTTGTTTATTTCAGTTGATTAGGATTTTTCGCCGACTTAATTACCACTATGGATATGGATATTTGAAGCATCAACAGAAAATCCAAATGCTTCAACGTCTAAAATCATCTGAGTGACCCTAAACCCAGTAGGAACAAATATGGTAATTGCGTTTCCAAACACACATACAGATTGACTCGTGCTTAGACCAACCTCATACCCTTGATTCAGAACACAATAAATTCCTAAAAACGCAGACATGAGTGAAGTCGCTATTAATAAAAATTCAGACCCATAAGCAGCACCATGATTTTTCTTTATAAGCTTTCCATTGGGTAAAATAACTGGTGTAAATGTGAAAAACTCTTCCAGTTCGTGTAGTAGGATGGAAACGGTATCCTTATGATCTTCATACGAGTCACTCGTTGAGCCAAATATCCAATGACGAATTATTCTAAAAAAGTTCCTCTTGAAATATGGATTTATTCTTTCAACAATATCAATGATCTCAAACTCAACATATTTAAAATCACCTTCCTTTTTCATCTTTTTGTAATAATTTTCGTACGGGAGTTTAAATGGAGAATTTCCCCAATTCTCTGGGTCGACAATCGCATCATATATTGGAACCGTGAACATTCTTTCCATAAGAGAAGTAGAAATAGGATAGACCCAACATCCATTATGGCGTCCCTCTTGAACATAATCAGAAGGTCTATCTTTGGCAAAAGACACTGGTGGAAGGTGAAAAAAAGTCCTTTCACCAATTGACTTCAATTTCCCATTAACCATTTGATCTATCCAATCCAAACATTCAGCATTATTGCTAGCATACCTTGCAAAGGGAATTCCGGGGCAGCTTAAAAGTTCAGTATATCTATAAAGTGTTTTAGACTTGGCTTTCTCCAATGTAATTCTTGGGCACTTATTGTCGAAATGACTAAATAATTTCTCCAAATATTTGAAAGTTGTTTTCCCTAATGGGTCATAATTTCTTCAGAGCGCACCAAGATCGTATCCTCCGGCACCCCATTCGACCCTCTTTTTTCATAAGATAAATATCGACAACCATTATTTCTCTCTCTTCCAGTCACTTTCGTTGATCTTGTATCCGCCATTCGTGTTTTTTCAATTCTGAAAGTTCTTGAGCTTTTTGAACTCCTTGTTCTTTCAAGCCCTTTCTCTTGCTAGATACTCTGTGTTATCGCTTTTCTTCGCTGGTTCTCTTTCAAAGGCACGAAATAGCCACAAAGCAAAGAATATTACTAGGAACAGTTTAATCGAAAAGTAATCCATCTTGTATATGTTTGGTTAATGCTCTATACTTCCCTCAGTTGTTCAACTATCACATTGAAGATGTCAGCTTCTCGCTTCGAATCAAGCTCATTTGATCCTCAAACTCTTTAAAATCCTCAAGACTACTTTCCAGTATCAATAAAACAAACAATTTGCCTTTACAGGTATCGATTTTTCCCTGGTCAATGATTTGAAACAAACCGGTATCAATACAGACTTCCAAATTCGCGTTTCGCGATTTTATGACACATTTTTGATTCTCCCCTATCACAGCCAGCAAAAATTAAGGGTTAGAGGTTGAAAACAGGCAGGCCTAGGCTTAGATGTAGAATAACTGGATTTGATAGTTTGTTATGTCCAAGTGATATGGTGAAGTTGGGCATGATCACTGGACAAGTTTTCAAGGTGTTTTGTGTATTCGAGGGACATGATATTGGCCATCAAATTTGGAACTCGGACTATAAGTATTTCAATTGCGAGAATCCAGTCATCCTGAACAACTTTTTTGAAGCATCTTTATGGTATGATATTCCTATTTGCTTATGACAAAAGTGACAGTGACAGAGGGGTTGAATTTTTGTAAATGCTAGAATGTAACAGGTGCTAAACCTTGCAAAAATTAACACCGAAGAGGAAAACCTTATTGTGGATCATGAAACTGCTTCATATCAAGTCTCTGAACGTAGATAAGTGACTTCTATGGTCCTATTGATACAATTACATGTAATCAATATCCTGAAGGAGCTGCATAGCTTTTGACAAAAGTGAATGATCCTTGAAGAAATGAAGATCACGTATCGGAAGTTAATGCTTGAAATTTCAAAATTCAAAGCTCATCACATAGTATACCTTGTGCGTTTACTTAGATCTCGATGCAACTTTAGTGGCATGTTCATACCTAATTTGAGCGCACTATCTAAAGTGTGAAATTTCCAAAGTGCTATTTTAACCATGAAGATAAGTTAGATATGAAGGGGGTATGTGAACCATGCAAGTATATTGATTAACAAGATGAAATGAAAGTTGCCCTTATATTCATCATGTGGTATCTAAACTTGTGTGTATAGGAAATACAATTTTTAGTTTGAAACATGTATACCTTTAAATGGAATTTCCCACGTTCAACATTAGAATTATAGTTACACTGGGGGATATTTAATTGACAGACACGGTTTCTGTTTGATATATAATTCTATTGATATTGTACATGCTCTGGCTCAGTCTATCATGGGTCCAGCAAATTAAGGCGCGTAAACTTCATTTATGTGATAAGTTGTACCTCGTGCAAAATCACACCTGGAGCAATTCATACGTGTAGAATGTTTTGACATCAGTGTGGAAAGATAGCTCCAATACACTCATCTGGGGTCCACCGGCACCATATTTTTTCGATAAGCAAGTAACATACAAGTAAGTTAGTTCACTCTACATGACGCTTATGATAGCTGGTGAAATCACATCACCAATCTGACAAAAACTCTATAGAGTTCAATTGACATCATTTTAGGGATAATTTCAAAATCAACAGCCGATTAACAGATCAACCCCATACTGTTTGAGGAATGTTTGCTTTGCTAACCCAAGTTTGCTCTTGATCAGTTTTTAATCCCCCTGATCTCTAAGAGTTTAATTCCTTGGGTATCAAAAGCTGAAAATGTATGGAGTGATTTTCAAAATCGATGCTTTCTTTATCGCCGATCCGTACTGGCTGTAAGAAGAGTTTTAAGGGCGATCACAGTCAAAATGAATCTCAATTTTTTTCACCTTGAAGACTGAAGTGCTCGAGCATTCCTTTTCTTGCAGGTCATTTCAGTACTTTTGGTAGTTTATGGAGGTATCCAAGATTGCTTATAGCAGTTTACAACTGAATCGCACTTTATCAAAAGAAAAAGGGGGAATTGGCCCCAGAAGTTGAAGATTGTTGAAGATCTGGATCCAATTCCAAGTTCACTAGGTTTGAGGAAACTACTGAACACAACTGGCACTTCCCAAATAAACGAATGTACGATCACTCATAAACAACGTATCCAAATTAGATTATTGTCATAGTGAGAAACGGACCAACAGGTAAGAGATGCTTTCATCTGCGAATGCCGTACATCTTCGTTATTATTTCCTTTGCAAGTGATTGGTTCTTTCAAAGGGCTCTAGGCAGAATTCTTCACCTGGGCAGCGTGGGAGTAGGCGTGAAAAAAAAAAAATTGTGCAGAGATGTTCGCCCGTTGGGCTGACGGCACCTCTGCCTACGAGCCTAGCTCTAGGCTCACTCCAGCCTAAACTCCAACCAGAACTAGGCAGAGATAGGCCGTTTCCCTGGGTAACCTCTTCCCGTTATGCAAGTTCTACAGGTTTGTGCATATCAAGAAAAAAAAAAATTTTTTTTAGCCCAAAACAAACAAAAAGAAACTTGTGAAAAAAAAAATTTGTACATACACCTCTATGAATATGGGTAAATCCAATAGTTAAGAGCCTTTATAAAGCATTTCCCAAACCATTCTTGAACTTCCTATATATAAGGCTAATCTGCCCCTTTCTTTGACAAAATAGCAAGAAATCTTTTAATATATTCCCCGAGCCTGAAAGATCAATCACAATTGATCAATCATACATACCAATCACATAGCTCAACTATCAATTCTTAATTACTACTTTGTTATAAAGTTCATAGATTTTGTAAAATTCATTATATACATCTATCGGACAACTAAGTGGCAATTAAATTTCTCCCTTCTTAAATTTTCCTATTTTTCACAAAACCCATACCCATCCAAGAAATAACAAGAACAATCATGGTTCAAACTCGTAAGTCTAATCGTACTCTCAATCTCACAACCAAAGCTAAACATTCAGAAGAATCCACAATCAACACCATAACTACAGGGCAAACACAATCCATCATAAAGAAACCAATCCTTAGATCCATTAATACTATTGATGATGATGAAAGTACTTACAATAACATAAGTTTCAAGAAAAGGAAAACTTCACCAAGTCCATCAGAAATTTCAAAAGATTCCAAGCAATCTACATTTAATGTTTCACATTATAAAAATGATATTGATGATGATGACATGATTGAAAATGAAAAATTAGATAATTCAGATGATGAAGACATTTTCAACTCAGATGATGACGAATATTATAGCGCCATCTCAGATTATGAAATGGATTCAAAACCAAAATTCCTCTTGAATAAGAAATCATCAATTCATGTTAATACAAAACATCATAACAACACAACCAACCATGCCAACAATGACTTACAATCACCAATGATGATGGATTTCGAAGATGCTCTCTTTGATAGTGATGCATCCGATTCTTCCAACTCAATCACTTCAAACACACCAACATCAACCCATTTTAATATTGCTCATAATAATGTTGAATTGAAATCATTAGAGGAAAATTTCCAAAAAATCATCAATGAAAATCAACAAGCTGAATCAACACCAATTGAACAACAGCTATCAACTTCATTTAAAACACCAATCAAAATCATTCAAGAAGACGCAACACAGGATGTTAAATCTGCCTTGAAATTTGATGAATTTGTCAATTATACTGAAGATGAAGAATCTGATGTTTCCACTGAAGGTGAATCAACATCGAAAACCAACACTACAACACATTTCAAAAAACATCCATCAATCTTACATTATAGACATGATGAAAAACATAATTTGGCGTTCCCAGATGTTTCTACATTCCCAATTAGATTCGATCCAATCATGAAGAAAAAAAATCAAAAAAACGTCAGAGCTTTAAATAGAAGAGCCATTTTATCTGGTAAGGCTAGTGAAATGGTTGGTACTGGTATCACTGCTGGTGATTTTGGTATGTTTTAAGGTGTTTTCTTCATTTCTTTAATTCCCCATATATACATCACACATTAATTATATTATTATATGACTACAGGGAAATCATGAGATAACATCATACGTGTTGTTATTCAATTGTCATATACACCATTCATTCGTTATTACATTCATATCTGGTTTTTTTTTTATCATTTGTTGTTGCTTTCTTTCATTCTGCTTTTTTCTTCAGTTTTCATATCATATGGTTTCATTTCATGTTTAAATTTCATTGGGGATAATTTTTTACAAGCTTGTATATAGAAAGATTTCATTACATAGGAGTACGTTACTTGATTTAATAGATATTTTACTTGGTCACAACCCCCCTGATTCGTAAACTTCTTGCTTAGACTAATGTTAAGACTCTATCTCGTATATAGTTAGTTCCGACTCTATCAACCCACGGATCACGAGACTTCCACTACCCCGGAATTTACCCGAAACAGGTGCTGCCTTCTCCAGCAAATTTTTCCCATCAGCCAAATCCGGCAGCCAATTAAAATCCTCAATGTGTGATCACCTTTTAATAGTTTCCAGTTTAATACCCATTCCTTAACATATGACCTAGTCAGACCATTAGTTGATAGTCACAAGACAAGATACACATTCATTATTATTAACAAAGGCCAGTGTTCAAACACTAAAACAACACAAGGTTCCAAGAACTTCCTTATCAAATTTAGACAAGACCAGGCTCGCTAAACCTGGAGCCTCCACATTTTTGGTTTTTTTTTATACCTCTGCATTTTTACAGGGTTCAGCATTAAAGAACAGATTTTCATTCAATTTTCTTTTGATATCATAGAAAAATGACAATTTCCTTTAAACAAGCTTTAAAGGATACATTCCTACCCATTCCACCTCCAAGATCTAAGGGATCCTCCACAACTGATTATGAATTGGCACAATTTGGTGATGATAACGATAAACCTCGGGCTTTCCAAAAAACTGAAGAGGAATTTTATAACACCGATAATCTATCATTAAGTGATGCTTCAACTTTAGTACCACAAACTCAAAGAAGATTGAAAAACAGACATGTTCAATTGATTGGTATCTCTGGTGTTATTGGTACTGCATTATTTGTATCCATTGGTTCGGGGTTGAGTAGGGCTGGTCCTGCTTTTTTACTCTTGGGGTTTGCAGCTTGGTGTGTTCCAATCTTATGTATAACTGTTTCCACTGCGGAAATGGTTTGTTATTTACCTATAAATTCCCCATTCATTAGAATGAGTGGTCGTTGTTGTGATGAAGCATTTGAATTCATGGCTGGTTGGAATTTTTGGTTTTTAGAATGTGTTCAAATTCCTTTTGAAATTGTTTCTGTAAATACTGTTATTCATTATTGGAGAGATGATTATTCTCCAGGTATTACATTGGCTATTCAAGTTTTGCTTTATTTCATCATTTCTATTCTTGCTGTTAAAGTTTACGGTGAGACTGAATTTTGGTTGGCTATTGGGAAAGTTATCTTGGCTGTGGGATTAATGTTCTTCACATTTATTACAATGGTTGGAGGAAATCCTAAACATGATGCCTTTGGATTCCGTTATTGGAACCATCCAGGTGCTTTCAGACCTTATTGGAATGAAGGTTCTCTGGGTTACTTCCAAGCTTTCGTTGCAGTTTTATCACAGGCAAGTTTTACCATTGCAGGTCCTGATTATCTTTCCATGGTTGCTGGTGAAACTATCTTACCAAGATCTAAAACGTTACCAAGAGCGTTCAAACAAGTTTTCTATAGATTAACTTTCTTGTTCCTCGGTGGTTGTCTTTGTGTTGGTATTCTTGTTGCTTATGATGATCCAGCTTTAACTGCTGCTATTAATGATAGTAGACCAGGTGCAGCTGCAAGTCCTTATGTCATTGCTATGAATAATTTAGGTATTAAAGTGTTGCCACATATTGTGAATGGTACATTGGTGATTGCAGCCTTTAGTGCTGGTAATGCTTATACATATTGTTCCTCAAGAACTTTATATGGACTGGCATTAGATGGTAAAGCACCATATATTTTCACTTATTGTAATAAAGCTGGTGTTCCAATCATTTCAGTTATTGTTTGTTTATGTTGGTCATTCTTATCTTTCTTACAATTGAATAATAATTCAGCAGTTGTGTTGAATTGGATAATAAATTTAATCACAGCTTCTCAGTTGATTAATTTTTCTGTTATGAGCTTCACATTTATCTTTTTTTATAGGGCTGTTAACGCTCAGGGGATTGATCGTAACAGTTTCACATTTAAGAGTTGGTATCAACCATATACTGCCATCTTTGGATTGATCTGTGCATTCACTATGATTTGGGTTGGTGGCTATAAAGTTTTCATCAAGGGGAATTGGGATTATGAACAATTTCTTTTCAATTATTTAGCTGTGTTTGTCGATATTGGTCTTTATATTTTTTGGAAGATATTGAAAAGACCGAAATGGAAAAAAGCCACTGAAGTTGATTTGGTTAGTGGTTTAAAAGAGATCGAAGATCATGAAAGAGAATATGCTGAAATGTTACAACATGAAGAGAGAATGGGTGCAAGCAAAGTCAAAAGATTTTTCGATCCATTAATTGGATTGTTTGTTGGTAAAGATTGATAGTATCATCTTCCCCCAATTGCGATAAGTCATACGGAAGTCGAAGCATCAATATAACAGAGTATAGACATACTTATGTATTTGTATTTATTTATATTTATTTATAGTTTCTGTAATAACTAATTATGTTTTACCGTTGTTGAAATCATTATCTTGAACCGATTCCCTTGTAGATTTTGTTTATTGTTTATTTTTATGTACGTTGTTATGGCGATAGCGAAGATTATGCAATCGAAAAAATTTTTGCCCAATTTTTTACCCCCTTGAAAGCTCAAAAGTTAAAACGGAAAACAATAGTTTAAAAGGAAACTTGTTACTGGAGGCCGTGCCTTAGCTAATGTTCAAAGATCTCAATATCTAAATATAAGGGATTGAGGTACCACTGTGTACTTATCCGTAAGCCAGCCATTTTGCCCAGCTTGAAGCAAAGTCTTGAGATAAATGTCAAGAGTCCGTGCAGCATCAAGAAAACAAGAGATCTTCTTGTCAGGTACCGTTCCCGCAAAATCACCGTTCTTCCTCTTTCAAGTGATTCGCAATTGTCTGGTATTCCTGCTTATACTCGCGCGGAATTAGAACATCTGTGTGTATAGTATTTTTCTCCTTCTTCGCCCATGGTTGGCTCTCTTTCCCTTTTCAATAAGGTACTACTCCATTAGGCAAGAGTTTAATTATAGAAGTGAACTGATGTTTCCTCAACCACGAATCTAAAGCGTACATACCGGATTCGAACAGAATTACGATGACAAGGTAGGGTTTATTATGGAAAGACTGCTGGAGAATACCAAGATGAAGAGTACAGAGAGTGTGGGTGAAGGATTGGAAGAACTCATTCCTCGAGACAAGAGGTTGTCCCGCTAGTTTCCCCCAGCTTTCAAAGCAATCATTGAAGTGTGGACATGCATAATAAAGAGAAGGAATCACGACTCCCGACAGTGCTGCTTATATGCTGGAAAAATCAAAAGCTTAAGATCCCACTTCCGCAAATCTAAACACTTAATAGTTTCTTTGTGGTAGGGCACTTTTGTATGTAATCAAATCCTTTTTAAGAATTCCCACAGGTGACCAATTTTTGACCCGAAACTTGAAAGGTTATAAATAGTGGTGATATTTCCCCTTTAAATTCATCTTGTTCTCTTTCCCTTCTTTAACAATATAGTTCAAATCACAATCGCTTTAAGCCATATATTACGAAACTTTTAACAATGCAATTCAAATCAGTCGTCGTCTTAGCTTTGACCTCAGTCTCAGTCTTTGCTCAATCCTCAGCTCAAGCCATCTCTCAAATTGGTGACGGTCAAATCCAAGCTTCAACTTCAACTGAAGAAGCTAAATCAACTGCTCAACCAATTTCTCAAATCTCAGATGGTCAAATTCAAGCCTCTACTGCTACTGAAGAAGCTAAATCAACTGCTCAAGCTATTTCTCAAATCTCTGACGGTCAAATTCAAGCTTCAACTGCCACTGCTGCTTCATCATCTGCTGTTCAACCAATCTCTCAAATTTCTGATGGTCAAATCCAAGCTTCTGCTTCCGCCACTGTTCAAACTCAATCAGAAAATGGTGCTGCTACTTTAGGTGGTGCTGGTTTAGCTGCTTTAGCTGCTGGTGCTTTATTATTAGCTTAGATCTAATAATCTGACTTAATAAACTTTTGAATTGAAAAGTACTACTTATTCTACACTTTCGTTTGATACGTCCAATCTTATTATAATTTTCTTAATATAAAATTTGGGATTTAATCTTTATCTTCCCATTAAAATACCCTTCAAAATATATTAATCTTTTAATCAATTTATCAATTGTAGTCCAGATCTAAATCAATAGAACAAAAGATTCTGGGCATCTTGTACTAAGTATCTCTGAGTGATGCCTTTCCGTAATAACTGAAAATCTTCCGTATGAATATCATTTTTAAGTACTGAAAATCTTTAAAATTGTGGATGTCAAAAATCTAAACAAAAACAGTAGTCTTTCCCTAAGGAGGTCGAAGATTAATTGGTACTGAGACTAACATGATATTTCAGAAACTACATAGTCATACACAAAAAGTTCTTAAAAGGTAAAGAGAATGTTGTTTATTAGAGCCATTCATTTGTGCACTCTCTTGGTTTTGGTTCGCTAATTTAGCAATCAGTTTTTTTTATCAACTTTCCTTTAACGCTAGTCAAGATATTCACTGTAGGCACCTTTTGTACCTTTGAAAACAGCTTTTTTTAAACTTATCTTCCGATTAAAAGCTCAAGATTTTTGAACATTCATACTTTTATCTATACAACCGAGACAATTTAGAATCATTTAATTTACCCAATGTAGTAGGCAACCCCTTATATATACAATTTCCTGATCTGAACAATTAAAACCACCTGCAGATGATGAGACGGAACTAGACCAGCTCTGAAAGAGCTCAAGGTTTCTCCGATTGTACAATCTGCTGATTAGACACAGAGAAAATGAAAATTTGAGTTATTTTAGTCGAAATTACGTGATGAATTGAAGTTGAAGTGTTCGAGTCATGGAGCTCTAAAGCTTCTGGCCAGGCCCTTGTTCGATTTCAGTTTCGATTGGAGTAGTTGATCGGTTTGGGCCATTTCGCGATTGGACCCAGAAAAGCACTATACAATCAATGTATATGGCTGATGTGAAAAGTAGGTTGAAATTATGGGATTGTATATTCAATAGCATAAAAAGAATCAATAAAAATACAAATATTTATTATTAAATAAGTAATTAACTAAAAAATCCTTAATTTATTTTGAAATCTAAAAAATTTTCTACACAAAAACGGAGTGAATATAATTTAGAAGAATTTCAAAAAAATGAAAATAATTATTCAAAATTAATTCTAAATTTTTTCCCTCATTTATTTCACTTTTTAAGCTATAAGTCTAGCTCTCACAATGTATCGAATATACAGTAAATTCACACAGATGTTAAAGTACCTGAACTATTGATCAAATAGTGAATTATCCTTCTATCATTATTAATCTTATTATGTGGCTCTGGCCAATATCGCGAACGTGCTCTACAAATAATGTCATTCCGCGAATTTTGAAGGTGTCGATCTAAATTTGATACATTGTTAAATCTCACTTTAAGATTGACATTTGGTGACATTTTAGAAAGTTATTGGATTTGAATTTTATTAGATCTTGTGGTGATAACACTGTTAATTCCTACCAAGACATTCTGCTGGATATCGAGAGATACTGCTGAAGTGTCCTATTGATTCATTGAGCAAGTGCTGTCAGTTTGTGCCACTCCACAAGGATATCGAACGATTGCTGTACGTTACAGTGGTCAAAGTGGCAGGTTTTGGAGATCAAAAACACAACGAATCCCTTGATCCAAAATGTCATTGAAATCGTATCTAATAACATACATAATAGGTGGCTTCACTCTACTGCCGCTGTTGATACTGAGTGCTCTATACTTACTCTTTGTTCTGCTGCCAAAGTACATTGAAGACAATGTTGATCTGGATGAGAAAGATGATGACCTGTCCGAATTTGCTGATTTGGAGTACAAGACTCTCAAAATGACGGAGTTACAAGAAAAACAGACCAGTGGAGTCAAGGCTTATAAGGCAGGTTGGGTTACCGTCACCAGAGAATATCATACTTTTGTTAGTAATGCGAACGATAAACAGTTGGAGAATAAAGAAACAGAGTCTAAATCCGCTTATACCGCGTTGTACAGATTGGTAAAGAATAACAAGAAGTCAAATCAACCAAATGACACTGTTGACACATCAACAACTAATGGCGCCACTGCCGCTGCTAGTGCTGCAAATTCTCCCAATGGATCTTCAGCGAATGTCAATACCAAAAAAGCTGTTCGTAGAAAGAATAGATATTTCGGTGTATTGAGACATGGGAATTTATTTCTTTATAAAGATGAGAACCAAAAAGACGTTCAGCATGTGATTGTTCTATCAAATAACATTGTCACACTGTGGCCAAGAGATTTAAGGGATGGTGAGTTGTTCACTAAAAGAAGTGCCATTTGCATCTTGAAAAGACAATCAAGAAGAAATTCCGATCTACCGCCAAAGGAATCAAGTGCGTCCCTCCATAACGGACCTGATGTTGATTCCACCTTGGACATGTTAAAAACTGGTCATATCCCACCTAAAAGTATGGGATTCTTTATTTATTGTGATACAAATTATGAAAAGGAAGACTGGTATTTTGAATTGATTAAGGCTACCAAAAGAGATAATTTTCAACCAACTGGAACTGACTTGGATTTATTAGAACCATCAATCTATGCCAATGCTCTACATTTCAAAACATCAGATATGATCAATTTGATTCAAACTTTACATTCATCAGAAGGTCAATTACAAACCCGTTGGTTGAATGCTCTTATTGGAAGAATTTTTCTAAGTTTACAATTCACTGAGTATTTTGAAAATATTGTTAGAGTCAAATTATTGAAAAAATTGGCAAAAATCAATAAACCTGGGTTCTTAGATGAAATTAAAGTGAAGAAGATTGATGTCGGTAACTCAGCTCCTTTTATTAGTTTCCCTCATTTAGAGTCATTAAATCCAGATGGAAGCTTAAGATTATCAGTGAAGTTTTCATATACAGGGAAGCTTTCATTGCAAGTTGCAACCAAAGCCAATATCAATCTAGGATCGCATTTCAAAACTAGAGAAGTCAATATCCTATTGGCCGTGACACTCAATAAAATCGAAGGTCCATTATTGATTCATGTTAAACCCCCGCCTTCAACTAGGATTTGGTATACTTTTGAATCAATGCCAACTTTGGATATGACCATTGAACCAGTTGTTTCCCAACGTCAAATCACCTATGGAATGATTACAAAAGTCATTGAAAACAAATTTAGAGAAGGCATTAAAGATTCTCTAGTTCAACCACATTGGGATGATATTACATTTTTCGATACTTCAGAAGAACTTTACAGAGGTGGTATTTGGGATACGACTAAAAGACCTGATAACAGTGATACTCATGTTGTTTCTGAAACCGAGGAAGAAGAAATCTTGGAAGGAAATGAAGAACTTGGTGAGGAAAATGATGTTTTCGATGAAGGTTCTGATGGGAGTATCCCCAAATCTTCTGGCTTTGATTCAAAATACCCTTCTGATGACATCGGGTCCATTAGATCAAGAGGTACAACCTCAGATACTTTAAGATCAAGATCTTCATTCAATGGAAGTATTTCAAGTGCCAAGAAAACAACACCATCTATTGTTACTTCAAGTGAACAGTTTTTATCAAACGGATCTTATGTTTCTAAAGATTCAAGTCAATCTCCTACAAAAGAGGCTAATAACAATTCAGAAGAGACTTTATCATCGGCTTTGGATAAGGACAGATCATTTTCAAGAAGTTCAACTATGCAGTTACTGTCTGATGAAGCTACAGCTGGTAAGAAAACAATTTCAAACTCTATAAAGAAGATCGGGAAGTGGTACGAAAAGAATAAGAATGCTTCATCAGCGACTATCAAGTCAAATCAAGAACAAGAGAAGGCAACACAAAAGCCTTATGCACCACCTGAAATGATACAATC
The DNA here is from genome assembly GCA_030571095.1 of Hansenula sp. yHMH451. Lineage (NCBI taxonomy): Eukaryota > Fungi > Ascomycota > Saccharomycetes > Phaffomycetales > Wickerhamomycetaceae > Hansenula > Hansenula sp. yHMH451. The sequence continues at coordinate 410,660 of JAJLXE010000001.1, forward strand.
AAGAAGAAGAACCCATTCCAGTAATGGTGAATCTCCAAGGGTACCAAAAAGATCAATTAGCAACAACACTCTGAATTCCCAAGATAGTGCTGCTAGTGGATTGAAAGCAGCTCCACAGGCACACACTTTCCCTGCTGAATATCTGTATGGCTTACAATCTAAAGCTCCTGATTCAGAAGCTGACGTCAGACATGCTTTACCTTCTAAAATCCCAGACATGAAATCACCATACGAGCCTATCAGTTCTCCATCTGTTTCTCCTCCAAAAGAGCAATCACCAACATCTCCAAATAAAAATCATTTCCCAAGGCGTAAACCAGTGGAGGAGGATTTTGCGGCACAAGTCCATTCTGTTCCACCTCCATTACCAAAACGTGATTTTTCGCCTCCTGCTACGATTCAAGCTGAACATGAGATCGAAGATTCTGAAGATGATATCAATAGCTCGTTGAGTACAACAGCAGCTCCACCTTTGCCAGCAAGAGAAATTCCACAGATTGAGACCCATGATGTGGAGGGATTACCTGCTCTGTACCAAGTGGAAGAACCGAGATTGGAAACGACCAAACTGAAGCAACATGACACTACCCTTTCTGATGATAATGATTATGAAGCTGATTTGAAAAGAGCTATTGAAGATAGTCTCCAAGACGAGGAAAAACCTACGGACGAGTGAAGACACAAACCAATTTTGTATATACGAGTTTATGAAAGAACTACTATCAATTACAGTTCGATCAACATGCAAAAAATTATTTATTCGTAAAGGTCATTATTTCTATAGCTTCCAAATCACCAAAATGCCATCCAACCTATATACATTTGACATAAATTCTCCAGTGAAGTCGCCTGTTGAATCAAAAATTCAGCCTGACCTTGCGTACTCATTGGTAAACCTTCTTTATCCAAAATGCCTCGAATCTTTCTTCTAATTGTGGATAATGCCGATTGTGGTGTATTTCTTGTCTTTCTTTTATGTGACCAATCCATGATTGGATCATGTAAGAAACTTTCTAAAATATTCATTAATGTCGTTTCATTATTTCTTAAAAGTGTTAATGTCACTTCACATGATTTCCTAAATGAACCTTCAACCCCTGTGATACCAAATGCATCAACCATATTTTTGGTCAATCTGAATGGAACTCTTTCTGGAACTGTTAATTCCAAACCTTTTTCGAAAAGGCAGTCAAAATCGACATGTAGAATACCACCATCCTTTTCATTAAACAACAAGTTCTCACCATGACGATCACCTAAACCCAACATATAACCCACCATAGACATTACAGCAGTGGTTCTTGTATAATTGTTTCTAGCATCATACCAAGAAGATGGATCAGGGAAATTCTCAATGAACCAATGATATAAAACAGGTGGATAAATATCCAAAATATTAGTCTTGAACAAGGCTGCCTTCTCAGAAACATCACAATCTTTATCCAATATTTTCTTAATCATGGCAATATCCAACCCAAGGTTGATATTTGAATAATGAATTTTCAAAATATCTCTCATTGTACGGCTATTTTCAACCCATTCAATAATACCATGGTTTTCATTCAAAGGGATAACAGCATATACTTTGATATGTAATTTACGCTGCTCAGATTCAAAATCCCTCTTTAACAAATGGTCTACCATAGTAGTGAATTGCATCAACTTGGCATCCTTTCTCAAATCATCATTCGGTTTCACCAAAATACTATAAGTCTGACCATTAGAACCTTTCAAATACAAATGTCTAGGTTGTTGCATTGAAGATAAAACATCCACTCTGTTTTCAAATCTGTTAATGGTAACTCTTGAAGTGCTTGGGAATGGATTATGATACTTTAGGGCCTGAACTGAAGAAGGTAGCGTAATATCAAAATTAGTCTTTACTGGGACCACTAATGGACAAGGAACACATGAATGATCAAAATTGAAATCATCTCTCAACGACAATGGACCTTTAACTTTTGGTAATTGTTTCTTTGACACTTCAACCAACTGTGTAAAAAGTTTCTTAGAAGCTGATAATAAAGTGGCATTACTAAAGTTAGCATTTCTAGATTCAGAACTTTCAAACAAGTCTAATATCCTTTTGGCCTTTCTTGCTCTTTCAGATTGTGTAGACTTGTACTGTGCTAGAACTGACCAAAGTGCATGAGTTGGATATTCTTGAACCACCAGATGCGAAAGCACAATGATGATATGACTTGTGCTTTTATTAGAGTGCAGAATTCTGGACAATAATTGAGACAAGACAGTGTACCATGTGTATCTTGGAAGTTTTTCTGAACATTTAGTAATATCTTCATTGATCAATTGTAAGTTTCTTCTTCTTTCAGTCAGAACTGTAACTTTTGATGAATCAGGTAAATCAGCTGTGACTTCTTGAATGTTTTCAGAGAAATCTAACCATACTGTTATAACCTTGGGTAAAGCTTCATAAAGATATTTTATACCACATTGCATTGCTTTTAAATAAAAGTTGATAGTGCGACGCTCATACTCACCGGATATGTCTTTGATGTTGATTTTATCACCAACGGTAGATGCTTTCAAGTCCAAAAGTTTATTGTAGTATTTACCAAGAGCGTAATAGTTCTTTTCCCAAGAAGGATCTAACTTGATAGCTAAATTATATTCTTCAATGGTTTTGGTAGAACTGCTATTGTTCGAATAGTCCAACCACTTGGTATATTTCAGTTGAATTGCAGACTTATCTCTTGCTGTTTGTGGCTTTTGATCATTCTTTAGATCTTCTATAAACTTCAAAGCTCTTGAATGGTCCCCTTGAGCCCATAGTAATTTGGCATATTCAAGATCAGTATTTGCATTCTTCAACCGAATGGCATTCATGATAGAGGACGTAGCAAGATCAATTCTATTGTGCTTTCTTGCAATTTTTGATTTTGATACCCAAGTATCACTTATATCCGCGTGGTTAAAGTCATGTCCTGAGATCTCATTTGCAATGGTTCTCATTGATGAGATATACCAATTAGCCATAAAGTCATTACCAGTGTTTTTCATTCTCGTGTCCATCAAAGCAGCGGTATTGCTGAATGTATGTAAATTTCCTTGAAGCGAGATGCTGTTCATGTCACTCAATGAATGAAGAACAACAAGCATAGAACGACTTTTGTTCAAAGTGGCAGGCCTATTCATACTCAAATGTCCACTTATTAGCAAATATGCACTTTGAAGAGATGATTTGAACTCCACTTGAGATCCGTCTTTCCATTTCAAAAGTGCTTTTCCAATATGATAGTTGACAAGTAATTGAGTGTCATTAATATTATTAGAGTTTTCAAATTTCTTGACCCATTTACTCAATTCTTCAAGTCTCCCAGACAGCATAGAAGCTTCCATACCGATATTCAACCAATCCTTTTTTACCTCTTGTTTGTCAATCGTCAATAGACTATCCAACTTCTGAAGTGTCTGATCGTAAAGGTTGTGGTTATACAATGAATTCAATAATCTAGTATCAGCATCAAGATTTAGCTCTTCACCACCGATGGTACCTAGAGCCTCGAAACAGTCTTGTGCCATCTTCCAGTTATCACTGTATTCAAGTTCTGTGATTCTATCACTCAAACTTTTAGTGGAGAACTTCTTCAAAACCCCGTCTAGAGCGTCAATATCATTGATATTGGCGTACATGCTTTGTAAAGTATTGAAATATTGATCACCAAAGTCGTTATATGACTGTGTTCTGTAGCATTGTTCCATGTAAAGGATTGCTCGGTCAAAAGAGTTGGATTGTAACGATCTCTTAGCCATCAATTGCTGAGGAATACAGTCTAGTAAATGTGTTACTGTTTCTATAGCGGGATCTGCCTTCTTAATATTCTTTCTTTTCAAAAGTTGCTTTCTAGCAAATATCCACTTTCTAAAGTAATCCAATAGATTGAAAATTGACTCATAACAAAGTCTCAAACTATCAGTTGCCAAATGATGAACTTGATCAAAATCTGTTGACAAGACAGACATGATTTCTGTTTTGATGGATTCCAAATGTTCAGTGTTCCCAGATTGGATTACCAAGTTCAAAGCAACGTATGGTAATATGAATGTACAGAATGATAAATCTTGATCTTTGACAAGAGATGAAACAACAAAGAAGATTTGTTCTGCATGATTATTCTTCGCCCTTCTCAATAGGTCAAAAGTAAACTGGCGTAACCATTTTGAGTGATCTTTTGTAACATTATAAATTGGGTAGTTCAAAGGCTCATAATTGCTGACACTTGCGTTATATCTGGATGACACCAAAGGGGTCAAGGTAGACTTTGATATATCAGTGAATTGGTTCCAAAGTAAAAATTCTTGAGTATTTGGATCCAATTTTTCAACGTTGATATTTGCCAGTCCACAAAGCTTCAGATACTCTTGCATAGAATATGCTAAAAATAATTGTTTTCCTGGATCTTCAGAAGCCCAAAATGCAGGAACAAGGTGTTGATCAATAAATTTCAACAAGAACCTCACAGTCTCCTTTGGATCTTCAAAATCAGAAGCAATGACCATTTGATCTCTCTTTTTCTCAACCTCAAACTTTGTAGGATCTAGAGCACCAATCAAACCCAAACACTTAGAACACTGAATTGAAATATCATCAACAGACTTAAATTTGTGTAGCGTATCTAAGAGAACAGCATATAAAGTTGACATTACAGGTGCAAAGCTTGGTTTCGGTAGGTAATTTGAATAAATTTCAGATTGATATTGAACTAAAAACCTGCTTAAATCTAAAAGCGCTTGCTTCACCACCAGCTTGTTGTCATTACTGCATCTTCTCTTTAGGTCAAACAAAAGTAGCGTTGGTCTCTCATTTCTCTTGATGACATGGTAAACCTTAGTATAGATATCTAACAGATCATCGTTGTCAGAAAGGGAGAAGAAACAGTGTACATGTTTGGATCTGAACGACTCAGATTTATCGAAAAATGCATTCAAGAGAGCCTTCGCTTCAAGCTTACATCTGTTATGAAAACTATTCCATCTCTGCAAAACGATTGCCAATGAGAGGTCTAAAATTGTGACCAAATGTGTTTCCTCCAATTGCTGAATCAAAATTCTCCAACATTTTAAACAGGACTCTCTCAATAAATTGACATCCAAAGCCGCCTGTAGACAAGTGATGATTTGAGGTAAAGCAGACACAATTGAAGAGCCAGATATCTGAACTAATAATTCGACGGCATTCAATGCTTTCAGTTTCTCAACGTAAGGTTGCAAACCTTTAGTGTCATGAATAGAGTCTGAAAATTGCTGGACAACACCCAGGATATTACGTTCAAGGAAATGAGTTAATGCCTTCTTAGGTGTTTCTTTTGAGACGATTTTGAAAAGAAAGTTGATAGCCCTCTTGACAGGTTCTTCATTTCGCAGCTCCATAGAGTACATTTTTAGTAGTTCCCATACAACGGGAATTTGAACAATCAAATCGACTAATGACAATGACTTTAATTCTGGGCAAACATTCGATAAAATACTGTGAAGTTTCCCCTCTGTAATATCTGTCACATTTGTCAATAACACAGCAAAGATTTTGGCCCTATTTTCTAAAATCAGCTCAATTTTCTGCTTCCCTGATGCTCTCGCAATCTCCCCTATAAGGTCATTTTTGTAATAAGTCAATAAATACGGAACAGTATGTGACCCAGTTCTGGCTAATATGGTAGAAACAGGGACACCAACCAATTCAGAGATTCTTTGACCCATGATCGGTTTGGAAAATAGCTGTTTGGCAATCATCAAACTTAACTCTGGCATAGATGGAGATAACAATTGCCATGGTGTTTTTTCTTTTGCAGATGCAATCATCTGAAGCTCATGGAATGCAATTGATGACTGAAATGCGTTTTGTGTACCTAAAAAGTCTATGAGTTTGAACAATATTGCATTCAATCTTTCGCCTTCAGAGGCAATAGCTAATTGACCCCAAGTAATGATTGTGGATTCAGATAAGTATAGTTTTTCATGGATTTTGATGCTGTTTAGAAGTTGAAACATTGGATTGGAATTCGAATCGTCATCATTTGATTTGGAAATGAAATAAAGTGGCATTATTCTGGAGGCTAATAATCTAATATCTCTATTAGTAGAAACAATTTGTAATGACAAGAACTTGTAATATTGGCAGCTTTGCTCAAAAACAGGTGGCTGATAATGAGAAAACATCTTGTGTATAGCTACTAATGCAGCCATACATAGCACTGTATCATCAAGAAGTAATTCATCACTGAGGAAAAATCTTGTGAACAACGAGTATGCGAGCTGAATATCTTTATTTTTACCTAAATCATCCCGATATTGAGAAATATGATCCAAGTTCAGAGAAGATTTATTGCACTTGCGACATGAGTTTGTATTTGTGTCATAAAAGCCGTCATCATTCAAGCAAAAATAGTCACCTAAAGAAGTTATAACGTTGTAGGAATGAACTCTTGGTGAGTCTTTATAACTCTGAGGTGGCTGCTCTAGCAACCTCTTGAGAGAATTGATCCACTGGGATGGTGAATCACAATCTTGTGGTAAACCAAGCCTTGAAATTTGACTCAAAGCCCTTAACGACTTCGGCTCTTTTGGAAACTTTTTAAATAATATTGCCAAACGAATAGCTTCCAGACTTGAGTTCTGAAATTGGCTTGAAGATTCAATGAAAGCAACATCAATATGATCTTGACAGCACATAGAATGAATGAAATCAAAAGTCTTTGCTAAAACAGTATTTGAAGAGAAGGTCCTTATGACCACTTCCCTTGTTGATTCAAATGATACCGAGTTGAGAAACAAGTCAAGGTTTTCTGTATCTAAACAATGACTTAAGGACTTGAGTAATGCAAACGATAATGTCAATTGGGTAGTAGCATCTGAAACTAATGTTGAGGATTGAATGGTCTCACAACAGAGTTCCATAAAATGCTTGAATCTTGAATATGTTATGTATTCGTTATTAATTGTATAGTTCAACATGCTTGTTATTAGGTGGGATCTTATGACATCAATAGTTTCTCCATTTGAGGTTCGGCTCAAACCTGATATGATGTAGTCTAATTTTCTAGCTGAGGACTCAAATTGTGGATCATAGTAAGAGTTAATCATCATTTTGCTTCGCACTTCTTGATCCGTCAATAATGAAAGTAAGTTCGTAGATATCGAAAGGAGGCTTATCAATTTGTCTTCAATTGATGTTTTAAATAGGTTAGATAAGTAAAAGTCAAATGTGGTAAGGAAGAACTTCTTGATGTCTTTCTTATAGCTGAAGAGACGTAGTTTAGTTGTTATGATATGAATTATTGTTATGACCGTTTGTTTGACACTTTTCACCAACTCCAGCTCATTTGTAGCTAAAGATGGTATCAAGGAATTTAAAATCCACTTATATATCACCATATCCTCATCATCAGCTACCCTATTGAGTAGTAGTGGTTCCTTTTCACAGATCATCTCTATGGCGGTCAAGCATTTGGAAATCCATTCTGTCTGTGTGATTCCTGCATGCATCTGGGTTAGTTGTTCGCTCATATAATCTGAAATTATTGAAACTTTCACTTACCCTTGGGTCTATGGTTTGATTGAATACCATGTTTGACAATTATATTCAACAGCTTCAGCTGGGTTTCAGAGGAATCGCCTTCAGAGCCACCACCCAAAACTGTATTGACAAGCTCATTCAGGGCATCCACGGCTATTGTAGTTCCATGCGACATTGGCCTATAAGGAAAAGAGCCATGCATACACCTTTCAGGTATATTCTTAAAAGTATTTGTTCGCTTCCTAGTCTTCTTTCAAATTCAAGTATTAGACATATAAATTTTCAAATTGTTTACCTTTCACATACGCGAAACTTAGATCTTGAAAAAATCATCAACTTTTACGTGAAGCCTTGAGTGCTCCATTATACAGAAGGTCAATGATTAGCTACATTTTACTAGAATATGATGTAGTGCAAAGTAACAGAGGACATAATGATTGTACATGTGTTTATTTATAACTCTTGATAAAGAGTGATGGATGATATTGAATGCTTCTTGTCTTTTGTTCTCTACTTTGATCAACAAATTGGACTTTAAAACGAAGTTATAGTATGCTGGGATCGCCTCAAATGTAAAGCTGTAAAAGTGTGATAGGCAGTTAGGTATATGATCAATTTTAGTGGTGATTTGATTATCCCATAATGTGTTGGATCAGTAAATGGCTTGTGGCGATGTGTATGTGTATAATGGAAATAGAGGGAATTCATCTGGCGGCGTCAAAATTAACCAAACGTCTTGAAAATGAGTTAATATTTCTACCGGATTATTGTTTAGTTTCAATGCTACTTACTTGAATAACAGAATGTGTGGTTCTGGGGCTGCATTTAAATGGATTGTTAGTGAAATGGTCACAAGATGGAGATCAGAGTTTATACTCACCATGTGTTTCGTAATGTTCCCAACCTAATGATTGAGTGATTCCCAAACCTCTCCATTCATCTTCAGTTAAGATTCTCAAGGTACCGGTCTCACTGTTGAAGTAGTCACTTGGAATAACTTTTAGCATTGCCTTTGGGAGCATAACATGACTATCAAAAACTGTTAGTACACAGAACAAACCTCTCGAATTGAGTTCATTGTGACACATTTCCACTCACCGGTATTCATATTCATCATCTGAGTATCTAAAGCGAACAAGTTAGTAATTATAATTCCTCAAATACTCTGTAATCTTGCTAGTCCAAGATCGTCCTCTCGGTTAACCATTGAGAGCAGGCACACGTACCTTGGGGAATAGTGGATCGAGTCCTGGAACTCGAAGACCCTAGCACGCTCCGAGTCTGTTAGCTGACGGCCTCTGAAACTCATCCTGATCTGCCTCGACACTCAACACTGTCCTCTTCGATGACTTGTCAAGCTCCTAATTGACACCAGATCCTCATCAAAAACCTCTACGCGTATTTTTTTCCAACGAAAACAAAAACAGTGGTGTGTCCCTGTACCATAAAACCAGTTCGAACCACGCAGGAAGAAGCTTCGAGCCCTTTTTCCCAGGGTCTTTCTCGCAAAAACAAAAAAGCATCGAAAGACTTGAAACAGGCATGTTTCATAATAAGACAGTTGATCCAGCATTTTGAAACAAGTTGAAATAGGCACGGTGAACCACAGAAAACTCACTTTAAAATAGTTTCCATACCAGTGCTGTCTCTCTTATATTCTAACCAGCTTGTAAGCGAAAAGAAACCATCTCATCAAGAGCTTTTATACTCAGATCAAGTTGTACCTCATCACCAAAAGCTAGCCCAAGATTCTCGCTTTTGACACCGTGAACTCAAATTTATATATAGATCTCCAACAATCTCCACCAAAACACACAACATCAACAACAACAAAAACACAACAGGGATCAGGTTTCAAAAGCTAAGCAAAATTAAAGATTTAATTTAAAGTTTCAATACCATATAAAACAAAGCTAGAGAAGATATTTAATACCTAAGCACTAAATCATATCTGTGTTTTCTTTGCTCTCTGTTTTATTGATCTGTTATATGTTTCAAATATGTCAAATGATCTAGGCTCACCATATATTGGTGTCAAGCCCGCACTATCGAATAAGGCAACTGCTGGTACAAATACAGGTTTGGTGCAACAATATGTTCAATCAGGTTATGATCAAATTTTACTCTCCATCACAAATGCCAACTATAGAGAAAAGTCAAGAAAAGTGTTCCAGAGAGCGAAAAGTCTTATAGATATTTCAGTACCATCACCAAATTTATCAGATGTTAATATCTTTGCTGGTGATCACATTGCAAATACAATAGGCTTGTTGTCAAGTTGGATAGAATTAGAAAGTGATGATGAACTAATATCTGAATTCTCAAGACAAGTATTGATGAAAGAACTTGAGTATGCCAAATTCATAGGATTAACACATTTAATCATGGCACCACCAAAAAATCTTTTGAAATTGGCTAATTTTTCTAAATCATTAAATGATACATTAGAAGCAACAGAGGCTCACCATATAACAATTTCTATTTCATTACCTCTTTGTGAAGAGATCTTAGATACAGCTCAACCAAAAGATTCATTAAGTACTTGGGATATGTGGAACTCCATAAGGACAAACGTCGATTATAATCCAAGGCTGAAAGTATCATTAGCCATACCCAAGAGTGGGATACCTATAAACGTTGTTGAGAGATGGTTTGCAGAACCGGTCTCTGTGCTATTAATGTCGTCATCCATATTCATTTTGAATAATAAAGGATACCCAGTTCTTACCAAATCAATCCAATCATTATTGCATCATTTCCATATTAAGAAACCAATTTATTTATTACATGGATTAGAAAAAGTTCCTGAAGAAGTTGAACATTCTTCTTATATGACCTATATCAATTATATCCTGGTAAGGAACCAACCACCAATGGCGGAGATTGACAAGATTTCCAAACAACATCAAGACGTGTTATTACCTCCATTACAACCATTGGGTACAAATCTTGATGATTTTACTTATAGCATATTTGAAAAAGATGAAGTGAAATATAATTATTACGGAAGGGCTATTTATTGCGCATTATCTGATTTAAAACATTTACACACCATAAACATTGCCATTGCCGGTGCTGGGAAAGGTGGTTTAGTACAAGAAGTTTTCCAAGCGGCGAAGAAGTTGGAATTAATAGACAAAGTATCAATAACTGCTATTGAGAAAAACACATCTGCAATAATTTATTTGAATAAGAGAAATTTTGATAACTGGGAGCAAAAAGTTGATATCATCAATTGTGATATGAGAGAATGGATGCCTAAAGAGAGTTATAACATTATTGTTAGCGAATTATTAGGAAGCATGGGCTGTAATGAATTATCACCGGAATGTTTGGCACCGTTAGAGCAGTATTTAGACCGTGTTAATGGTGTTTTCATCCCTCAATCATACAAATCATATATAGCGCCAACTTTCACACCGAAAATATTCAACAATATTCGTTCTTCAAATAAGATTGAGGATTTCCATAAACAATATGTTGTTAAGCAATTAGAATCATGTCTCTGCTCCACTAAGATTAATGAACTTTGGTCTTTTGAACATCCCTCAATGACAAATAGATCATCAAAGAGAAGGACAATATCGACTTTCAAGATTCGTCATAAAACGGTTATCCATGGTATTTCAGGGTTCTTCAGCGCTGACCTTTACAAAGATATCCAACTATCGATACGCCCTGATAATCATACACCTGATTTAGTATCTTGGTTCCCATTGTTTTTCCCACTGGAGGAACCGTTATACGTTCCTGACGATACAGAATTAGAAATCTTTATCACTAGAGAACTCAAAAATGGCAAAGTTTGGTATGAATGGAGCTTGGAAAGTTTCATGTATCTTGTTGTACCTGGGGAGAATTCTAATGAATTCCAAATGCGTGTTAGAACTGGTGGAACAAAATTACACAATCATAAGGGAAAGGGATTCTTTATGAGTTTGGAATCCCAAGCATAGTAATATTAGGAGTTTACCTTGAATGTCCAAAAGGGGGTAAAGCACTATTTACTGTCTTTTTAATGAATGTTAACTTGATTAATTAAACCTGTTTGTATCTTGAGCATCCGAAACATTTTCTAGTAATTGTTGCTCCTTGAGAATTCATAACTAGGAGGCCTATAACAACAACAGCAACAACCATGTTAGGCTCAGATCATGCAACAGGACTCTACATCATTTTATGTGCCGTAGCCTGTAGGTGTTAGAATTGAAAGACCATGCTATTGTCCTCTAGGATTCCAGGGAAGATAGGTGTTAAGGACAAGGATCTACGATTGTTGTGTACATAGTTTAATGATTTGCCAATGCCATTACATGATTTGAGATCTATCGAACAATCCAAAGTAATTAGTGGCCGGAGTTTGGGTGTGCTATATGTACGGTTTCAAGCTTTCCAACCCATCAATGTTCGATTAACGTCCATTAAGGCTCTTGATAAATTATTGGCCTCTTTCATAAAGTCTTTGCTTTTAATATGACACCACATTATACCCAGGACTTGGGGAGAAAATATTGCTCAACCATTTTCAACGAGAAAATTTCCTTTGGTGGGTAGGGCTCCTGAAGTTCGTTAATTGACTCATGAATCAAAGAAGCCCTAGCCCACTTCGCTTCCAATGAGTCCAATGTCCAGAGCTCATATGGGAAGACGAACGTAGTTTCAAAACAGAAGTTGCGAAATGTTTGTTAATACCCAACCGGAACAACATTTTGTTTTTTCCGAAATTTTGGTTGAAAAAGTATTTTTAACCGCGTGATCGACTGACACCTTTTCTTGAGGCTTTCTGTGACACAAAGACAAAGAGCAGAAGAAACGTTTTGTGTAGTTCCACTTGTTTTCTGAGTGGCAGTCGGCACATGGATATGGCTAACAGTGTTGAGGATCGTGCTTTCACTATGTTGTTTAATTTAGGATAACATACTAGAAGAACTAGCGGAGTTGGAAGTTGACCCTATATGAAACAAAAAGAACTGTCAGTGCTCTACGTACTTTAGACAACATCCAATATTATAGTGGGCTGTCTTTATTCGATCGATGTTGTCGATGGATCAAGACTTCCAAGGCTTCTTTATGCCCATGTCAAAGTTGAAGGGAGCCTGGTTGTTCTTGGTTCTAATGAAGTTTGGGTATATCAATATTATCTATGGTTAAGTGATTGATCGTAAATGAAGAACGTACGGAAATTATCAATAGTACCTACCCCCATAGGAACACAGTAGATAGAAGTAGAGATCCAGATTCATTGTCGGCCCATTATGTTCGCACTGCTAGAATTGATCTTTACATGTTCACCTTGTGGAAAAGTTAACCAGACCAAGTGTAGAAAGATCTGAATCATCTACAGCACTGGATATTCACAACTATTGTAGGAGTTTCAAAAATAGGACAGACCAATGTCGTAAATTTCGATACAAAACAGAATGTCCTCCATCACATATAAGGCACCAGAATTAATCCGCGGGGAGTGGTTTAAAGTTACAGAGTAGTTCGGAGCTTGAGTTGTGCTCTTGGTCCTAAAGATGAAACAAATGTCTATATGTTCTCGATTTTTCATAAAACAACTCTTGAACGCCAATTAAGCCAAACCAATATAACTAAGAGCTCTCGAATCCTCGATCTTATTGTTTATCGTCCCATTCTCAAATGCTGGTATATAGAAATAATTATGCGTACGAATTTTGTGAAAGATCGAATCATGTCAAGTATGAAGAGTCCGCGCATCCCGAAAATACTGACGTGTTTTAATTTTACTTGTAGCAGCTGCTAATTTCCATCTGGCTCTATATGCTCTGGATTCTGGAAGATCTTGACACACTAAACTCGGAAAAAAAAAATAGCATGAGTTTCTTTTTCGCCAAAGTGAGGTGTTCTCGGAAAAACCTTGGGACACCAACAACGCTTCTTTGGGCTGTTGTGTATGGATATTGTTGGAATTAATTGGTCATTCCACCACTCGTTATGATGGTCATAGTTCTCAATAACCCATTGTGTAAAGCTTTGAAAGGAAAACATTCTGTAGCATCCTTTATTGATTCCATTTTGGATTGTTTGTTCCTGAGCTGCTAAAACAGTGTGTAGTTTTTCCGGAAAGACATGAGATCTGTCTCAGTTTGTCCGCGAATAAGTGCCAACCATATAGACATTCGAGGATGTTCCTAAGGTACTTCCTGAGTATATAGACATGAATGTTGGATTTGTCCCTTTCGAAGTCATTCATCTTTGGTCCTTTTGATGGTGTTTTTCGCTTTCAAGACGAGAAGACTTTACGCATCGTGCTATAGTTGATGTTGTTCATCTACAAAATCATGATATAATGTTGCTAGATTTCCAGCTTAGTCGTACTGTTCAGGACTCTTCGGGCCCCAGTTGGACAAGGACATTTGTGGAAAACCACTTGAACATACAGGTTGTGTCGTTGAGGTTGGTGACCAGAGTGATACACCCAGCTTAAGATCCATATGACACAACATACTAATAGGACAAGAACAACCATACTACACAAAGTCTACACCGACAAGCCAATTTAGTTGGACTAATAAATATCATGATAATAAATTGATCATTCACGTGTGAGTTGAACTTTAGTTTCGCCATGAATTGTTGGGATTCTCGGATTATCTGGGATTCTCCTATTCCTTACTTTGTGGTGTAAAAAGAGGAGATCCCCTTGATCTAGCTTATATCAATTCATATGTACTTCATCTCTCTTCATGTAGGGTATATGAGATTCTGGTTAAGGAACAACCAAGACTTTAAGAGCCGCAGTCCGAAAAAAAGTTATTCGAAAATTTATATGTGGTTACGTAAATAGAAAAGCTAAGAGCAGAAATTGGATTACCAATGTAGACAAACGTTTCGAGATGAATGAACCCTTCGTGGATCAATTGTAAACAATACTAGATTGATATTAGTATCAATTGAAACCAGTATTGAAACCATATCACTTTCTTATTTTAGACGAGTTCAATGCAAACAACCCGTATAAAACGGATTAAATTCGTTGGGTTTTCCCGCCTTTCAAAATATGAACAGCTCACAATTACATACAATCATACTACTTTTACAAAATTCTCAGCTTTTTCTCATAGTTAACAAGAGAAAATTCGCGAAAACACTTTTGAAATTTTTTTTTTATTTGGCTGAACAATTTTGTCCAAACAGAGAAAATTTTTTCGAGAGTCATTCGCGATATTTGCACATGAATCTGTCAATCTATAGAGTACGGCTATCTGAATTATCTAGAAAACAATAGAATGGACATTGTTGAATTGTAAAAAAGTATATATCGTTTCTAGTTTTAAACAAATAAGAACTAGTGGAACCATATTCTTTCCAGATCCGCTAAATACGATACAGAAGCTGTAACACAATAGAAACTTTCCATCGTATAGTGGATCGTAATGTACTAAAGAGGTTAAAGTAAGATGAAGTTTTAACGGAGGGGGCTAATACTACCCAAAAGAGATGGAAGCATTTTGAATTGTAGTTCTAGTATTGTAGATGAATTTTTCTCCACTTGGCCCATTAATACTGTACATCCAGGAGAAATAGGGTACATAAGTTTAGATTCAATTGGCCAAAGTGGTGATAAATTCTCAAGCTGGAACTTTCACATCCGGCGCTGGGTATAGATTTTCTTATTTAATTTTTCATCTGGTTGATGTAGTTGAAGTTTGTGGTGAAGTTTCTTGGATGTCTCGGGTCAACCGACTTCTCCTCTTTTTAAGTTGGAGACAAGAGTTTCACCAACAACTTGAATTTCAACATCCCTAACACCCAAAGGCGAACAAAACCAAACTTGTGTATATACTTGGATTAAAGGATTCTATATATATTGTTTCTGTTCAATCGCAAGGTAAAAATAGCGAAATTGGCGTTGTTCTTCTCAATTGGGCTTGTAATTGTCAAATTTTTATGGCTACCTGGAACTTTTCTCAGTCATAACTCGCAGTGTGTGATCAAAACCTTTAATTGATCAGAGATTTCCACTGCGAAACAGAGTAGCACACCTATGAATAGAGAATAATAAACTCACCTATTAATACACTATAATTCTAGAACAGAGGGTTTCTTGTTTGTAGTGTCTTGCAATGTCTGAGCAACTAGCAAAGAGCAACCCCCCATAGTTAACGCAAACGTCAACGCCCATGTCAACTCCATCAACTCCAGCAACTTTGACGAGAAAGAACCCCTCTGCGAGGATGTCTTGTCCACATCGAGTTTTGTCCCAGCGGAAAAATCATCTGCTTTTTGGTGAAAATCTCAACGGCCACGAATTTCTTTTTGGCCCAATTCGGACGCGCAGTTTGATGCATGTCCAAAAGTGTGATTTGGATGCGGTTTGCAACTTTGTTGTGATTCAGATAACCTTTTGGACTGAATATGCTTCAACGATGTGTTTATTGAGCCATCTTTCGGTATAAAATAACTTGGGTTGGCCCTTTTTAACAATTCTTATGCTCTTATCTAGTTTGATACTCATCAACAACTATTTGTTACTGCAAACAATCAATAGACTCTTCTTAGTAAGATAATCCTACAGCTACAGGCAATTGAACTTATCATATTCATTTCATTTTATAATATAGATCTTCTTTGGGATAATATTATAATCTTGATTAGTTAAGTCAAAGCAAACAAACAATTCACAAACGTTAAACAACATAATTAATAAGGTTTTTCCATTTCGTGGCCCTTATTGATCTTAACCAATTCCTATCAACAACTTATTTATATATTAATATCCTTTACTTCCCTTCCTTATTCCAATCCCAATGGCTAATTTCCAAGATATTAACACTTTTGACTGGAATTCAATGTTGAGTGATATCCAACAACAACGTTCAAACATGGAACAACAACCACAACAAGCTAACCAAATCCCTAATGCCATGTCTGCTACTACTCCATCAAAGCAAGATTTTTATGCTGTCAAGCAAACTCAACAACCTTCACCAGTTAGTTCTGATGATAATGAAATGTGGTTTGATAACTTTTTAAACAATGATGGTCAATTGAACAATAATGAAAACAGACAATCAAGTACCACAACCACAACTACTACTACATCTCCATTAGAATTTAGTTCACTCTTCGATGTTGATGAAAGAGATGATCGTGAAAGTATATTTTCATCAAATGTTACAAGTCTTGATAATTCTCCATTGATTAAAGCTGAAGATATGACACAACAAATCCCAAAAATGGATTTAACTTCACAACCAATCTTAGAACAACCAACTCCTGAATCAATTGACGAAGTTGAAGGTTCTGTTGAAGATGAACAACAAGGTGCTTCTTGTTCCGCAACCGATGCCAAAAAACCAAAAAAGAAGAGAGCTCCAAGAAAAAGATTAACTCCACATCAAAAACAAGCACATAATAAGATTGAAAAAAGATACAGAATCAATATCAATGCAAAGATTGCCGGTTTACAACAAATCATTCCTTGGGTTGCTAGTGAAAAGACTGCTTTTGAAACTGGTGACGGAATTAAGATTGAAAGTGATGGTGAAGTTCCAAGATTAAACAAGAGTATGATTTTGGAAAAAGCTACTGCTTATATCTTACATTTACAAGAGAGTGATGTTAAGATGAGAGAAGAAAATGCCAAAATGAGAAAAGAGATTGAAAGATTAGGTGGCAATCTTGAGTTGTAATGTTGATATGAAGATATGAAAAGATTTGAAGAGAAGAGAAGAAAAGTTATGTGTTCCAAGTTTTAAATTATTTAAAGAATTAATTTTGTTATGAGCTCCCCCAATTTTGATTTTATTATTTGTTTTATTGTGTTTTTAAAAAATGAAGTACTGGTTTACTTATAAATAATGACCAGCACTAATACTAGAGATGTTGACTCTTTTAATTCAACAAGTTTATTGGTTTTTTTTATATTAGATTGAAGGTGAATAAGATTTTAACACTTGAAAATTTGAAGAAAAAAAAATTGAATGAATCAAACTACGGAGTATTAAGCATACTCCAATACTTGAAATTACTACAACTTTTGAAGTTGCTGCAAAGATGTTGTTTTCAAGTTTATTGTATATTTTGAAATGAATTATGGGTTACGTGTTTATAGATTATAGAAATGAAGTGAGTTTTTGCTTTTACAAATTTCATGTAGTTTCACAATTGAAACATTTCAATCATATATACCCACATTCTTTTTGGGTGTTCTAATAACACTTGCAAGACTAGAGAAGTTTAGAGAAGGAAGTATACAAATGTCGTTGATCCCGATGAGATGTGGCACTAACCTATGTGACACCTTTTTTTTCGCGAATGTATTCTGTTGGGGTTTGATTATTTTCTATGAGGAGAGTTTGGTTTATTAAAGAGATTCAATGACTGGAATGTTTCAAAAACATAGCAAAATTAACAAGTTGAGTGAATTGAATTTGATTATAAGTGAGTGGTCATGAATCTCCTCCCTTTGGATTCTAGAATTGTCATGAATTTACTAGTGATGTTAGTTGCGATTTTGTTATCGTCATGACAACTCGATTAAAGTGAGAGCACTTTTCATTTCAATTGATTCACTTGATTAATTCAGTATATCGTAATTCTATCCTAGACTTGATAAATGACCAATTTCAAACATCACAACCGATCAAAGAAACATAGGTTGCTTCCTTCTATTGTTGATCAACCGATTCAAAACTTTACTGGTACCAAAATTGAAACAATTTGTTTCCAAAATGAAATTATGTCTGAGTTGTATATCCTAAACAAAGTTACTGTATATAGCTTGAGTCGATAGTTGCAAGGTCTTTCTAAGCCAAAAACGCAAGTATATGAAAATATGAGAATGAGAGCATACTATAGTGAACAATAGGACGGGTTAAAAAGGATTATGGCTTTAATTGTGTTAGTGTTAATTTTCATGTACAAATCGTACAATTTGCATGCAGAAAGTATACCGCATTGTAAACTTATCAGTTATCTTGAATTGAGGGCATATTCAAACAGTTTTTACAGCCACTCCACTGATAACTCAGATGATCTTGATTCTGGTCAAGTATTTGCATGGGATAAGTAAATGTTATTCTTCATCATCTTTGTCCAAGAAATGTATATAGGTTCCGAACCTCCAGAAATTCAACCAGCTACATCTCTTCAACTTTATTTCTCATAACGGTGAATGTTTAGTACCCATTGAAAATAATTGATGTCTCAACTAGTCACAATTGGCTAAGTAAGTGAAGAACACCATTAAGAAACCAACCAGTTGTAAAGAAAGCACTGAAGATCATCAGGGGTTTCCCAGCTGAGAACTTTCAAACATCTTTACCTCAACCAATCATCCCTGGTCTTCACCTTTCCTTTATTGTATCCAATTGCTCACATATTGAGCATGAACATCAAACAGACTGATGAATCTACACATGGAAAAGATCTTTTCAGCAATTCGCTTATATCAAATGTATATACTACCAAGCAGTACACCATGTGAAAACTCGAGCGATAACCCTTTAAAGTTAGAAAATGATCATTCTCTACTTTCTATCAATCATGGATGTTCACATGGCTGCTTCATGAAACATTATCGAATGTATTATCAATAGAGTTCGTCTTAAAGCATAAAAGTATGCCCGCAAAATGTTAATCTTCAAATTCACTGCAATTTAATTTCCAGAAGTAATAAGGTTGGTATGGGAAATTTGTTGGTAGTGGCTTCCCTTCAGTGGGTTCAGATGTTCATCAAAGAAAAATCAGCCATAAGTTACCTCCACTTACATGGCCTTTCTATTAAAATCGAGTTGAAGATCGTAAAAACTTATCACGGCTTTATGTAGGACAAATTAAATCCTTAGTGTTTACACACAAGAGAAGGAGTGCGCCAGGTTGACACATTCTGTGTAGTATATGAAACATTTTGTACGGTTGGAATTGAAATTGAAGGATCATTAAACACACTGTTGATAGCAAAATTTCAAGTCGTGTAGTTGTTCTGGATGCTCAATTGAGTTTGTTGGTGGTGGTTCGGTCGTAGATGGATTCCTTCCCGTTATCTTCAGCTGCTCCTTAACAATGCCACAGGTACAATTGACTTTCACAACTCTTAGAAATGGCCGATCCTGGGGGTGTTCATATCTCATCAAATCATCTATAACTCGTAGCCCACGATGCTGTGTAAATATCTCTCTATAGGGGGGAATCACTATTATTGTAGATGTATAACCCCTACAACGTGTACATGTCAAGGCAATCAACGAGAAAAACTGCAACTTCAACAGGAACTTGGACAAGATGAGCTGCACTGCATCTGTGATCAGTTAATTAATTAATCTTAAACTGCATATACATCTTTTGTACCGTCCCGAGAATGCCTCCCTTCACCCCCTATTTACCTGGAGCAGGTTGGTTCTCTTGTTGCAGTTGAACACCTTCAAGTCTAGCCAACATTACTTCATCGCCTAATTAGTGAAACAGTACATAGTTACCTGGGCCTTTCATTGCGAAATGTCCCGGTGGATCCTAAACATCCTACAAGCAATTAAAATTTTTGTTGCCTTAACTATGGAGCAGCTTCAGCAACAGCAACTACATTAACTGAAATGTCCAAAAACACATCCAGGGGCTCGGATTAATTAAATCTCTCAAATACAAAAACAGAAAACATCTATTATGTATTGATCTCCAAGGAAGAGACAAATGGAGAAAACATATGGGTATATACAAAGGTGCAGTAGCACCAGAAGGAAAGAAGAAAATGATGCGAGGGCTATAACCACGGAGGTTGATACCATTCCAAGTAACTATATGGGTCCAATTATTGATGTCTCAGTGATGGAATGGCTCAAAGATTAGTCCCAGAAGAATGTCAAACTATCTGGAGTTCCATCTTGAATTCCACAATTTTTACTATAATTTTTACCATCTAATTTTTCACTAATGAATTCTTCAAAGTCACTTATTGAAGTACTAAAGCCCGGACCATCTGAATGACCAGTAATTGGAATGACAGCATCATTATGAATAATTCTAACAAATGGTTCCTCTTCGCCTTCACACTCTAGTCTCTCGAAAACTAAACGAGCACCCATTGGCGCAATGTTTGAAATTTTCCATAAATGGCTAAAACTTTGATGATCAACTGGTAATTCACCATCAAATATACCTAATGTAGAAACAATGTAAAAAATATCTGTGTCATGAGCAAACGATAATGTTAAATTTTTGGAATCATCCCTAATTAATTTCGAAATTGCATCAACATAAACAGATCCAATTGTTGTAGATAAATTGTTACCAGGCCCTTTTTCATAATAATAGCTTACATCGTTTGAATATGAATAGGATAGTAATTCATCAGTGTTGAAAATGTCACAAATCTTAGAAGTTCCTTCAACATTTAACTCAAACCCACAATAATAGAATAAAGAACCAACAGCATCTGTGGTTAGTTCAATTCCTGGGGATTGTGCATTTAATCTTTCAGTAGTTTTGTTCAAATAATCATCCGACAACTTCTTGATGATTTTCTTGTTCTCATCAGAATCATAAT
Source organism: Hansenula sp. yHMH451 (assembly GCA_030571095.1). Classification (NCBI taxonomy): domain Eukaryota; kingdom Fungi; phylum Ascomycota; class Saccharomycetes; order Phaffomycetales; family Wickerhamomycetaceae; genus Hansenula; species Hansenula sp. yHMH451. The sequence continues at coordinate 431,704 of JAJLXE010000001.1, forward strand.
CAGTACAACCAGTCACTGGAGTTAATGAATTAGCACCCAATGAAGCATCATCTTCATCAATTTCTTGAATATAACTTGAATTATAAGATTCACCAAGGAACCCTTGAGCAAATTTCTTCGCAGATGCAACAACTCTTGCTTCACTTGCTGAATAGAAAGTGATATCATTTCCTTCTTGATATAGATCATCATAACGGTCTCTGAAAACTGCACCATGTTGATATTGATCTAACAAACCGGAATATGGACCTTTACTTGTTTCCTTATCGTACCCATCTTCATCAAGCGCCTTGAACTCATAGCTTTGCAAGAATTTCAAAGGACCTTCCACATCATTGGTGTTGTTTCTTAAACTGGCCAAATCTTCGGTCATCGATTTCCCCTTCTTAGCAGTTGGATACCTTTCACCATGTCTTGATAATAAATTGGCTTGAGTAACTTTACATTGATAAGGAGCATCTCTTTCAATACCATAACCTGGATTTTGAACATAAGGAGATGCAGTGCCTAAAAACCTCAACACATTGAATTGATCTAGGGCCTCTTGGCCATATGGTTTCAGTGAGATTTGCTGGATTGGAAGTGCATCAACAGCTACAATGGATAAAGCCAAGGCCGATAATACAGATGAGGTCAATTGCATCTTCTTGAACTTTTACCTCTAGGCGAACTGATGATCAAGTTGAATAGTGATGATGAAAAACTTTTCAAAAGGTTGGTGGATATTTGGTGCAAACGATCCGCTATTTATGATAATATTCCTTGAAGTAACAGACTTTCTGCTGATTGGGTAAAACAGTTTCTAGAGAGCTATCGGCAGTGTATTGGTGAGAAGCATCAGTGTAATAATTTGATGCCGCCAGGATGTCCATGCATCAATTTGTAAGGGTCTCTGACTCTTTCAGCTGTTGTAACCGGTTTTGAGCTCCATTAAAGCTGGTGAAGTTTGTTGATTGGTTAGTTGGAGCCTTTAAATTTTATGGATTTACACGTTTTTGTTGATGTTCGCTGCAAATGGACGTTATTAAGCCCGATTCAGCTGAACTCGTGGTCGGTGTGAAACGTTGAAAACACATCTAATCGATCGAATTTACGCTGTCGAATGAGTCAACGGACAACTTTGGAATTGTGTGCAATTGATGTATGTTAAAGGAAGTTGACTGTAGTAGAATTTCGTGTTTGACAACAGAAGGAGTGATGACTATCAGCCGTTTAGCTTAAATGTTCCTGAATCTTCAAAATTAAAGATGGAGGAAACAGCCCTCGTTGTCAAAAGCAGCCATGACTAGCTCAAATTCGGTCGAGAAGCACATAATTAACAACACGGGCATGACAGAGTCATAAACTATCTAGTATTGGTGCGTGTAATTGTAGAGCAATACGAACATTCACCAAAGTTCCTGCACTATTCAATAGAGATTAGGGAATGTACCCGCTCAAACATACAATACCCAACTGATGCAAAGAAATCAGTATCATTTCAACTTTTTTTTTATTATACACAATGCTATTGAGCCCATCAAGGACCAACTCACTATTTATCCTTCTTACGTCTGATAACTTTATCAGCAACAAAGACAGTTCTATCCACAACAGCACCAACAGTTAAAACACCACCAATGGCACTGATAACATTCAAAAGGAATCCACTCCACGATGTACCGTAATCTTCTTTATTTATTATCTTTAGTGGAGACATTTCGAAATGGAAAAATAACCCTGGAATACCACCTCTAGCATGGAAAGTATTTGGATGATCTTCATCACGACCACCAACTAATGGACGGTCATGGTAAGTGGAGCTGAATTGATTAGTTTCCAATTTAGTACCATTCAAATATTCATATCTTGTTGGAACAACTTTCAAGAAGTATGTGTATAAATGATCTCTACCACCCTCTGTAACTTTGTGTCCGTCTAGTGGATGATTTGAAAGGTCCAATGTATCTGAAGTATACTTTGAGTTGATTTCCGGTCCAAAACTGAAATGATTGATAGTATGACGGAAGGCAAGATCCTTAGTCTTCCCATATAATGAGAGGTCGTGTATATGTCTATTTGGTGCACTGTAAGAAGCACCTGGGGCAAAATGAATATTACCATTAATTCTGTTCAATTTAGCAGTACCTTTAACCCTACAACCTTCACCAAGACGGTCGTTGATCTTCTTCACATAACCTTCTCTTTCACATTGTTCAACATTCTTACCATCAAAGAAAGCCCACCCAGCTGAAGCATATGCCTTACGAACACTTTCACAATCATTACAACAGATTTTCTCTTCTTTTGGTTTATCTCCATTACCATTTTGATCCTTAGCACCATAACATGGACCACAGTAGTCAGCTGGCATAGCAGCATCTGAATGGCCATGATCATCACCAATTTTCATTTCTTGTTGTTCTATTTCTTCACCTGTATCTGTTAACCTTATCTTTGTGAATCCATAATTTGCAATATCTAATTGTAAATCACCACTAACATCCATGATATCCAATGACATGATATCACATGGAAGATCTGGGAACGTCACGTCCAGATTTATGTCAAGCTTCAAGTTACGATCTCTATCAACAACTAATTCAGGTTCTATAGAGATCTCATTGAATTGTCTCCATTCGCTTAAAATCAGTGTAAATAATGTCAATATACACGTCACTGTGATCAACCCACCAGATGTAGTTTTTACTCTAGCATCCTCGACGGTTTTGGAAAATGCATCGAAAGATAAGAGGCCACCTTTCTTAGCCATTGTCAAAGTGGATTCTGCTGTACTTATTTTCGATCTCTACAGCCTCTCGAGATTATAGCTCTTTTTGAACACGAATGATTTTTTTTCAAGAGCTCCGAGAAATCAATTTTGTCCACGGGGACACAATCGTATAAACCTCTAACTAGGCACTACTGCTTACGATTTATATGATTTTCCTGATTAATTAATATGAGGACTAACCCCATGAATGCTCTATAATTATGACTTATATACATTATTATCTCTTAATTGTAATATTTTAATGCTTGGTTTCAAAACCAGTGACCAAATCACCAGCAACATTTAATATCTCATCGAATATTGCTTGTTTGTTGATCTTCACCTCATCTTTAACAACAGGTTCGACATTGTAGCCCACTTGAACTTTAAATTTGGTGTTTTGTAGCTTGTTCGGTATGAATAACCCGGTGATGACATTTTCACCAGATTCTTTGATTGTATGTAAATGATGAGAAAAGATGATTGTGCCTTGGAATTTCAAATTCAATTCTTTAATCAATTTGGAAATTGGACTGAATTTTGATGTAATTTCTGATGGGTATGAATCATTGGCGCTCAACAAATTCTTAAAAGCAGATGTGCTTGGTAAAATACCTGATGAAACAGTCAATGGAATTGTTTTCAATTTAACAACAAAATCATAATCACCTAATGATGGGGTGAATAATAACTCTAATGTCTTTTGATTTAATCCGTTACTATTTATCAATTGAATAGCAACCTTAGACAAAGCTGTCAGTCTTGTAGCAATTGGTAAAGAAACATTGTTAGACCAAGTAATACCAGATGGGTCAATTTTAGTACCGACAAAGAATTGAGTTTTCAAACCATTAGGATCTTCCTTACGAACTTTATCAAAGTTAGATTTGATTTGTTGATGTGATTGAACTGTTAACCTGTCAGAAAGCTTTGATAGAATATTGGCTTCTTCTTCATCTTCAGGTTTCTTACTCAAATCTAAAATTAGTGGTTCTTCTTTCCAATTCCAATGTGCGATAAAATGCAAGATTCTCAATAACCCATTAGAAACGGATGATGGGACATCAAATTGACCAGGATCGACAAACGGTTTCAATGCAATCAGTTCAATTAATTCTTCAGTCAAATGGGATAATAATAGTTGATCATCTAACCATTTCTTGAATAAACGCACAGTTGGTGAGTAAAATTGATAACGATGTGCAATTGAAGAGATTGTTCTTGTATGAGTCACGGAATCTTGATAGTTTTGTTTGAAATTGAAATAAATAGAGTCCAAAACTTGCTTTTTCTCTTTTTTGGAATTACCAACAGCTCTCAAATACAAAGTTTCATCTCTTTCTGTTAAAACACGTAATCTAAAACCAAAACCTTCAGGGGTCAAGACATTCAAAGCAGTGATATCAAAATTATATGGGATCAGATTTTCCTCTTTAGTCAAATAACATTTGTAAACAGTTTCTTGAGTTAAAATGTCATGAAGTTTCAACAAGAACGCAGTCTTGACTTTTTCTAAAGCTGAAATTTCATCTGGCCATTTAGTTGAGGATTCAAATTGTAAAACAAGGTCATTAAAAAAGTCATTATTTGAAATGGCAAATGGAACTGGCTGTAAATATGATGTATATCTCAATGAAGGACTGATAGGTAAAATGGACTTGATGGCTAATGGTAATTCTGTCTTGATCAAAATCTTGTACAAGGAATCATAACTTCTGATCAATGAATTGTATGAGACAGTTGATGTGACTGATTGCTTAGTGGAGGAAGGTAAATTTGGTAAAGGTAATAATTCATTAACATTCTTGATATTACTATGAATCTTTAAATCTTCTCTAACATGAGCTTTCAAAATATAATTGATGATGGATAATATAATTGGTTCCTTATAATCATTAGACCAAATGACAGAGTGTATAATATTACCATCTTTAAATCTTCTTAATGATGATTTGGCTCCCCAGAATGATCTAAATTGTGCACTATCTTCACTATCGCCTGGCCCTTTTGTAACTAATTTTTCAGATTCTTGAGCATTGACCAATATACCAATATTAACATTGAGGTTGGACGGAGTAGATGGTTTACGCTTGGATGTCTCAAATTCTTGAGTTCTATCAAATCTAACATCAATCCCACGAACACGGTCACCTAACCCATACCTTAGTACGCTTGAGATTTTATTAGCAATATAGTTTTCATAGGTTAAAAATGTGATTTTCTCAAAAGGACCAAAGCTTGGGTCATCATTATGTGCTAATTGGAATTTGACATTGAAATCATATTTCAAATATTCAATGTTGGAGTTTTTCAAAAATAAAGTGTCAAATCTATCAACCACAACGTCATTTAATAAACTTAGCGTTTTCTTAGCATGATGGACTAATAATGTATATGAATTTCTTGTAACTTTATGCAATATGTTCAACTTAGTTGTCTTGTCGAAAATAGTTGGAGTATTGAAACCTCCAGAAATGTATTTTGTTGTATCACTTGAATCGGAATAAAATTGTAAATGGCCATCAGTTAATAAATCCTGTTCAGCAATGTATTTGATAACACCTTTGAACAATTGATAACTGGAGAACCCATGTAACAATATTTTATTACCATTAGCACCACCACCATTCAACAAGGCAGCAGTTAAAACGGAAAATTCAAAATGACCAAAGCCACCAGCGTCCATCGTGGAATCCAAACCTCTTTGGGATAACCACAATCTACCCAATATACAAGCTTCTTTGAATTGATCAGCAGATTTCTTTGTCTTGTATAAATATTTCAAGTATTGGTCATAAGAGGTCATAGTCAAGATAGACGCATTGTATAATGGAGTAGCTGGTAATTCTAACTCTTCAATCTTTTGCACTCTGATACAGTTCTTATTAGGCAGCAGCTTCTTAGGGTCGAAAACGCCAAATGGGAAACCAACTAGAACATTGACTGAAAATCTTGTCTTGTGGAAGTTGTATTCAGAATCTAATTTATTGTTTAATGCTTGAATTTTCAAAACTGGAGTCAGTATATCATCATTCAAATAAGTATATGATAATTTTAAAAAGTCCAGACCTTCCTTATTGAAGATTGATCTCAGATTTTCAGTTAAATAACCTAAATAGAATGAACGTTTATGTAGTGCTCTATAATTCAAGTAGTCTTTAGCTTGGAATAAACTCTTTGGCATAGTGACATTAACGTCGATGGACAATCCATGCGGAGATTGAATGGCAGTTTTCAAACCAAAAGAACCAACAATAGATGTATTCTCTGGATTTTCGAACCCGAATTTGTAGTTGATATTAGTTGGTTTTGGATCATTATAAGGAATAGCAGTTTTCTTCTTTTGGAACCAAGATTCGGCTTCTTCTAAGGTTTGATCTTTGAGTTCTGGGATTGTTTGAATTAAATCATACAACTTGTGCAAGAATTTCTCTATTTTGGCAACCTTTGTGTCTTTCAATTTAATTTCCTTGATCAGTTCATCAATTTGAAGCTTGAATATATTGGATTTGAATAACTCTGCAGTTTCTCTAGCGATTTGAACTTCTTGAGCGGACAATGCTGCCTTGTTCTTTTTAGTTATGGTTTTATTCTGTTCTTCTTCTTCTTCTTCTTCATCATCATCGTCATCATCATCCTCTACTTCTTCTTGAAGGTTTTCCCCGTTTTCTTCTATGCTATCATCTGAAGCATCGTCCTCATCGCTGTCTTGATCGATATTTTTTGTGATCGCATCTATGATTTGGGCTTTAGAAAGAGAGGACTTCTTTGAAGGTTGAATATCCTCGACAAATTCCTGTTCTCTTGTTCTCTTGGACATCTTGATTCGAGGTCTTCCTTTTTAGTTCAAGCACCTGAAAGATTTATATATATGTCTCTTCCTTTGTTAAATATGCAAACAAAAGACAACAAAAACAAGCACCAGCAAAGGTAACCAAATACCTTATTCCTTCTGGGACGGGAACTATAATACAGTGGTTTGTACAAAGAGATTGGAATGATTCCTTCCCTCTAACAACACAACCTGGTATCTAATGCGCTTTCTAATAAACACACAGCTCTTCTTACAGACCTGCTAAAACAATTTTTTCAAACTTTTCTGCAAAAGCGTGGAACTCTCAGCACGAACCCGTGTAAACTTAGGCACTAACTAAAATCAGAAAATGTGTGGTGTCAAGATGTTTTAAAGTCCCTGACCGGGGCGTCAAGCCGGAATTCAGGCCCGATTTCGCGGGAAAAAGGCGCGAAATTTGTTAATTTTCGCGGTTTTCGAGCTCCATAAAAAATTAAAATCGATGATGTTTTGGTCAAATTATTTGTGGAAGCTCTCTTCCCGGTATTAATCTTTGAGCTATTTTGCCTGACTATTCTTGTTGGTGTTGGTTATTCAGAAATTGTAAAGTTACTGAAGATTTTGAATTCTTGATTGAATTGTGAACACAGTACTGTTTTATAGAGGAAAGATCAAACTTTAACCGGATTGCCCTTTTGCCCCATCAATATTTGAAAAGAATAATACCTAGAGATGTTGTTTAGAAGTATACTGAGCCTTCAGTCTAGAAGAATAATATCAAGAAGGGCTATATATCCTAATCCATTAATATATAGATCGTTGCATGCCTCATACATCAGATTTCAAGAGCCTGCTAAGCCAAATGACTCTCCAGTCTCAGTTAAGCCAGTCGAAAAGAAGAAGACATTATGGGAAAAAGTTAAACATGAAGCAAACCATTACTGGGATGGTACCAAATTGTTGGGTTTGGAAACCAGAATTTCATTAAAATTATTGTTAAAGAGTGCTGCTGGTTACGAGTTAACAAGAAGAGAACATAAACAATTGAAGAGAACAACACAAGATGTTGTTAGATTAGTACCGTTCGCTATGTTTGTTCTTGTTCCTTTCGCCGAATTGTTATTACCAATTGCTTTGAAACTGTTCCCAAACATGCTACCATCTACCTATGAGTCCAAGTTGGATAAAGAAAAGAAGATGAAGAGATTAAGAAAAACCAGAGAAATTGTTTCTGAAGTTTTAAGAGATACTGTCCGTGTTAGATTGCCAAGTTATGTCACAGAAGACCAAAAGGCAGATTTCAGAGAATTTTTCCGTAAAGTTAGATCAGGTACAGAATCGCCATCAAGAAACCAATTATTAAGAGTTGCTAGATTGTTCAAAGATGATACTGTCTTGGATAACTTACAAAGAGCTCAATTAGTTGCTGTTTCCAAATATATCAACACTTCTCCGATCGGTACCAATCAAATGTTGAGATTCAGAATTAGATACAAATTATTGAAAATCAAACAAGATGATAAGGCTATTGACTATGAAGGTGTTAACTCTTTATCTATAATCGAGTTACAGTCAGCTTGTGCTTCAAGAGGTATCAAGATCAATGGTGTTGCTCCTCACGAGTTGAAAGATGATTTATCAATTTGGTTACATTTGAGATTGAAAGAGAAGATCCCTTCAACTTTGTTGATATTGTCTAATGCTTATACCTATGGTGATATCGAATCAAAAGAATCATTATATGACGCTTTGCAATCAGTTTTGAGTGCTATTCCAGATGAATTGTATCATGAAGCTGAAGCTGAAGTTGCCAAGGATGATGTTACAAATAAACAGAGATTAGAATTGGTCAAGGAACAAGAACAGTTAATCAAGACTGAAACTCAGCAAGAAGATGAAAGTGGTACTGTTGTTCAAGTTAAAGATAAAATCAACTTGGATGATGCTGACCGTTCATCAACTCCAAGAGCTCCACCAGCAACCGAAAAATCTACTGAGTCATCAACAGAAAAGAAATAGCGAGAGAAAAGTAGATCTCACAATTAATTATTATCATACATGTATATATTAGATCGATATATAAATCACATAATTCCATTGCACATTAGAATTCAAATAAATGAACTTATGATTCTAAAACATTTGAATCTTCAACCCAATCGTATTCCAAAAAGACATCAATCAATTCACCAACTCTTTCATCATCTTTAGGCCATCTACCCTGATCTTTAACAATGTATGCATCTAATCCCAAAATACCACCAATGATTTCTCTTGCGAATAAATCACCTCTGGGCCAAGAATGAACGTCCTCGACAATATGTCCCATCCCACCGGTTAAGTTGAACCATACATGGAAATATGGTGCTTCTTTTGCAATATTATACCTAAAGGAATCAGGAAGCGAGCTGCTATGCCCATCTGTCTTGATTATTGCCTGATGCTGTTGATCCAATTCTGAAGTTTGTTCCAATATAGCTTGTTTGAAAAAACCTGGTACTGAAGATTCCAACTTCATAGGAATAGGTATTGCCATTATGGCTGCATGATTATGTTTCCTTACTGAACATTCATAAAAAATGACAGCTTGTCCCAATGTGGAGTAATAAAACTTTGATAACGAAATCATATAGTTCTTTATTTCGACCCATTCATCTTCATCACAATGTATGGTATTTTGGACATGATTAATTGGAACAATCATTGTGGCAAACTTCACGATTGAAGGATCAGGGGGAAGTGATAAATAAACCTTTTCACCCATACTTATCATTGGACATGCGTAATCATTTTCCATACATAATTGACAGCGATCCAATACTTTTGATAATTGCTTTGCCTGTGATAGTTCGATATTTTTCAAATCTATGTCACCTTTTTGAACATATTTAGCAAGACCTTCTGAGCGATCATCTTGATAATCTAAATCCGTGGAAAATTTCTTATCCTTAATAATATTTTGAATGTCAGATTTTTGCAATCCACTAGTTGTTTTCTCTTCACGAACCATATCTTCAATTGTCATATCGTTCATATCCTTTGAGTTTGAACCATAGTTACTTTTGAGTTTTAATGCATCATTTTGTTGCTTAACAGTCTCACCTTGTATTTGTTGATCATAAAATTGCGCCTTCAGTTCCTCATACTCTTTTTCTAGGATCTGCAAATCACTTGATTTCCTCAGTTTGGCCTTTAGTAGCTTTGCATTCAATTCGTTAAGCTGTGATTGAGAAATCGGTTCATAATTAGAGGTTGAATCAGCTTCGTGTGATATTTCTTTAGTGTTTTCTTCCAGTTTCCTGCTCTCAAGCGAAGTTGAGTCTCTTTCTCTATAATCATTACGATGACCTTTTGAATGGCCATCTCTATTGTCTCGATCTCTATGTCTATCTCTATCATCTCCTGAGCTTCTTTCACGATCGGATCTATGGCTATGATGGCGATGGCTGCTGTGACGATGATGGCGATGGGGTCTTTTATCCCTGTATCTTGAATGCTGGTCACTTTCCTTATGATCCCTCGAGGAAGCACTTCTTTGTCTCTCCTCTGACATGATGAATGGTGGGTCCTTAGTGCTTTTCCAATATTTTTGATAGATGAAGGTTCAATTTTTCTGTCAAAAAACTTCATGGGCAAAAAAAAAAAAAGTAAACATCATCGGACTTCCAGTAAGCCAAAAATCTCAAACATCACAAAACAATGGCAAGATATTGGTGTAAGCAGTGTGAAGTGGTGAGTATGTCTAAACAAGGATTAGAGAGGACCATTAACTAATGATTCTTTAGTTTGTTGACGATAATAAGATCGCCAGAAGACATCATGAAGATTCCGCAAAGCATAAAGGCTCCGTGATACGATCCATATCAAAACTTCACTATAAGAATAAAGAAGAGAATAAGAGAAAGTATGAAGCCGAAAAAGAGCTAAGGAGTATCAATAGAGAACTAGGTATCAAGACTGAATATAAGAAAAGGGAAAAGAAAGAGTCCAAAGATGTGAAGGATGATGAGACTGAGGATGGGAATAGTAAAGAAGAGGAACAACAACCACAGATTGGAGAATGGTCAGTTGTCGAACCTTCAAAGGATCAAATTGTCGAAGATGAACAAGAACCAAAGGTCACTGGCCAACAACCCAATTCATCCAAGAAATTATCAGCTGGGGATTTAGAGACTAAGAATTGGGATCTTTCCACAAAGAAACAATTATCAATAAGTGATTCAGATGAAGAAACAGTTCCCAAAAAGCCTACAATGTTTAAAAAAAGGAAACTACCAAAGAAATAATGACTTAACTTAAAAACATAGAAGGATACTACTCCTTTTCACTTCTTTTATTTCATGCATGATGGTTATTATTTATATATACATGGTTTTGGTTTGTAGTTACAAAATGATTTCATCATCATTGTCTTTCTTGTGCTTCGTTCTTCATTCTTCTTTTTGTTATTTTATGTATAGGATAGATTCAATTTGGGAAGTTAATGGATCAATGGAAAGGTCTTGAACCACCTCTAACGAATTCCATAACTTTCCAACCTTCAGTTTCTTTATCATCAACATTTTCAGCAATTCTGGTTAAAACCATAGCATAAGAACTCATAACAATATTTGATTCTGTACCAGCTGCGATTTCACCAGTTTTAGCCTTTCTATATAAATGAATTTCTTGAGCTCTACAACCAACAACCAAAACTGGGATACTTGAAGGTAATAATTTTGCACTAACGATTTCAACACCTCTAATATCCAAGATTTTACCATCAGCAAATAAACCTTGTTCAATAAAGATTTTTTGTTGAGCAGCGTAAACGTTAAATGGAGCTTCAGAGAACCAAGTTTTCAAAACTTCTTCTTCACCTTTAACATAAGCATCTAAAACTTCAGGAATGATATATTCACGTAATTGCTTTGTGAAATCTTCTGTATTGAAAGATGGATCAATTTGTTTAAATAATCTAATAACTTGAGCAGATTCAGTTTCAGCGAAAATCCCACCAATTTTTTCAAAAATTGTTCTAATTGTTGAAATTAATGGATTTTCAGATTCATCCCAATATTTTAATTTAAAATCAGAAACTTGACGACCAACAGTAGTATTAGTTTGGAAATCTTCAATTTTTTTACCAAAACCTTCACCAGTTGGTTTGATATCAGTGGCCACAAGGGAATTTCCAGCTCCTTCATTAGATCTAACAGCTTTTGGTCTTTTCCCCGATGCTAATTCTTTTTCTCTTCTTGCTCTTCTTGCTTCTTTACTTTCAAACCCACCATATCTTGAAGCAGATCCATCATCTAAAACTTCAGCAACATCTTTATAAACTTTTGTTTGTCTAACTGGATCAATGGCCTTATCTAACCCATCAACAGTACGCTCAACAGTTTTTCTAGTATATTGACCAGCTTCTGAATCCCAAGCTGTAATTGCCACTTTTTCAACAACTTCACCAGTTTTCTTAATACTTCTTCCTATGACTGTAGTTTGTGATTGTGCAGCTTTATAAGCCTCACGGGCTTTTTTATAAGCATCTGATTCACCGATTTTACCAGTTTCATCTTGTAATGCTTTTATACCATCTTGTAATTCTTTAGATTTTTTCCATTCTTGTCTAAAAGTTTCTGTAAAGATTTGTAGAGGGGATTTAGGTGGGGCGTTATTTCTAGTGAAAGAGTTGTGGAATGATCTTGATATCACTAGGCTACTGGCCTGTGTTTTTCTCAACTGGTTCCTCAACATGGTTGGGGGGTTCACTGTTTCTGGATTTAGTTGTTTTGTATCTGTCTTTCGATCATAGTCATTTTGAAGCATCCATCGTTTTTTTTTCACCGCTTTTTTTTTCAACATCCGGAGAAAGAATCATCAAGCATTTTTCAAGCGAGTTTTGAAGGGGAATGGTCAATAGAGTAGTTTATTACCTAGTATGATTGTTTCAATATTGATAACTTACATTTATGAAACCATTTGAGTTATTTTTTGCTTAAATATTTAAGTTTTCAACGTTCTTTATAGCATATTTATGCAAATCTAGTAATCATTCAATAAGTATCACGTGAATTTCACCTGATAATCACATGATCTGTTTGGTCACATGACTCTCGCTAAATAATTATGACCCTAGTAATAACCCAGACCCGTGTTTTCGTAATTAATGAATTTGAACATTTGACTACTCATCCTTGCTTTTAAATTGTCTATTGTAGAAACTGGAGATTGCGTTTTATTATTTAGAAGCTTTCGTCAACTGTGTGATCTCTGAATACAAGGGTGGTACGAAGTACTTGTTCGTTAGGGGCTGAATCGGGCATATCTTCTTAGCCTTGAATGGATGAAATCCGAAGATCTATCAAATTTCAATGCGCTCGATAGACAAGAGAAAAACACGACTAAGGACGAATGCTACAAGTATATTTTCGTATGCAAATAATGGTACTGTATTAAAGTGGAACAAAAAAATCAAAACAATAATGAAGAAACCGTGGAAGCTGAACTGAAGTGAAATGAAAATGAAAAGCATTTAAATGAAATCGTAAATTGTCGTCAAGAGTAAGTAGAAACATAACTGAAGTTTATTGTAATTCTGTGATGTAAGTCAAGAGATGAACTTCTGGTTATATACCATTTTTTGATGTAACTCTAACGTTATGGGCTAAATGTGGATAATCATCTTCGTCTTGATAAACGATATTATCAGGGTTGAATTCTGTGGTTGAATCAGCTTCTTGTACATCACGGATTATTTTAACATTTTGGATCTTTTCAGCAATCTTATCCACTGTGGATTCAACTTTTGAGAAAATATCATCAATTTGATTAGCTTCACGGATATTTGATGGTATAGAATCCAAATAATCTCCATCAGTGGTAAATAAATCATGTTGTAAGTCGTTTTGTAAACCAAGTGTCAATTCTTGTTCTGAAGAATGACATGGCATGAAGAATGATTTTGTTTCAATCAATTCAAATGAAAGATAGACAAATAGGAAAAGTGATAGAGCAATGGAGATGTGTAAAAGTCTTGTTTTCCAAGTTTCTAAGTGTGATAGTTTCTTATCTTGGGCCTCGATGTCAACTGCTTCAGCAGTGCCCAGTTGTTTCTCCTCGTCTATGATCTTGTAAGACATTGTATAAGTAAATGCTTTATAATTAATTAATGAATGAATGTATTGTTTAATGTTAAAAATGGGAAATTACACAGAAGACAATATTGGAGGGGGCGACCATTGGCTTTATATGAAACAAAGGCAGAATCATCATAATATTAGCGCACATGGCCATACAAGCACCTGTGCATTATTAAGTAAAGTTCATCACGTTCTTGAATCTTCCCAGTTCAAAATTGCGTACTACATCTAGTACCGAGATTCAAAGGGTAGACTTAAAGTTGAGTGTTGTTGACTCTTGAGTAGGCCGCGGTACATACTACACACCTCACCCAAATTATAAGCGAAGAATAAACTCAGCACATACATGTGCATCCAAGTATTTGCAAATAGTGGTGGTTTTACCTTTGCTTATGAATAATAATAAAGAATACCAGATGTGACAAGTCTTTAGGTGTCACGCCAAACAACTTTTATCCAGTACTAGAGCCTTCCAGTCACTTACGTATTCATTAGCTAAGTTTATTGATCAACAATTCATTGAAATGCATTAAGATCTTTAAAACTATTTTTCTTATACATAGACCACGGCTATAAATATGTATCTTCATGTAAGTGGTTCAAACAGTCCAGTTGTCAGATTTCCAAGATCATTCGAACTTTGAAGGTTGAGCTTTTGAAGGCACGAGCATATGTAAAATTAGCTTTGAAGGCAGTCACTTGATCGTTCAAGGGAACGGGAGAGTTTCAATAGTGCGCAAATAATTGAAGTGGCTTGTTCCCATGATTCTTCAACTATAAAGATGATGCACAACCTCTGATATCTGAATAGATCAAATGAGAAGTTATATCGTAGAGCTTATTTATCTTTCATTCATATATTTGGTTGTGAAGTAGCCGTGGTAAAACACTCCAAAAAGATGGACATTAGCCCTGAATCCCGTATTATGCAAAAATACCAACGTCCTTTTGACTTGCTAGTACAGATTGATCAAAGCAACATAAGTAACTTAATTGTCGACAATCATGAAGCACATACTAAATGAAAATGAAATGCGATGATTAAACGATTAACTGCGTACAAACACCTCCTGCGTGCTCTAGACTATGAAAATTTATTTATTGCCATTTGCAACCATTTTTAAAACCAGGCGCTACACTGAAATCCTCATAGTATGGCTATATATGGAATCTGAATTCCACTTCACTGAAATGGTTGCACAGAGGATATGGCCCCTCAAGCTTTAACTATTGGCTTACAATGTTTTGAGGTTCATCAACTAGCTCCCACGTTAACACGGAGCCAAAAGTAGACCAATCTGGGTTAGAGGTCTGACAATGTAGAGCCCAGCAATTCATTTGTTAGCACGACAGCAACCTAACCAATCCAACGGCCCATACCGTGTTACAATGTTACAATCTCCAGATATATTCATGTTTTTTAGCACTTTAGCGTCTTTCCAAGTTTTTGACCGACCTTGACGAATAATTTAAAATTCAAATTGAGACTAGTACAATATCCATGTCGGCGTTTCGCTGGTGCCTAAAGGCAGAAAATTGGGATTAAAATTAGAATTTGTGGAACCACAACAAAAGCTTAAGCTCCTTGATTATGCGGAATGCGGTGAGATGTTATGTACTTGTATGCGGGGCATCACTGAACTCAACTCTCGAAGAACAAATCAACAGGTCCCAAAAGAATCCGTGGAATTCTTCCATGCGATAGCTGAAGTGAAGTCTCAACATGGGTCCTGTATACATCCAACCTCACAGTTTCATGAACACAATCGACTGGAGTTTGATGTATTAACTGGACCATTTGATAAAAATCAATATCACATACCGGCATCTCGTCACCTTGAGTACCAGTCAGTCTAAATCAAAAGCATACAACACTCTTAGATGTTAGAACCTATCTCCTTCAGTATCTAGCTAAATAATAAATTTTCACTCGCAGAGAATGTAATACGATCTAGAAAGCTTCAGGGAGTGTGAACTGAAGTCAGGACACTGATTGGTCACTTGAACAAAAAAACAATGTAAATTCCATCGACTGCGTCAATGGAATATTGTTAGTTATATATTGCAATAGGACAAATAAAACACCATAAGGACAATCATAATTCATCTCCTGTGTTAACTTAAGCTATCAAGGTCCTAGCTAGCATTCTATAATATTTAAGTTGAAATTGTGCTTTCGGTATATCCGTAAATATGCAGGTTCAAAAAAATCTGTAGCACATTTCAAAGCTTTTGCTATTTTTTGGCGCAGGAAGAAAGTTTAAAGCAGCGCGCACCAAACCCAGATGATTGTCATATGTGCAGAAATGCGCAGACTGCGAATCAAAGTACATGCACACCAACAAAATGTCTTCTCTGTTGCCTCAAATTTTAGAAGAACGCTACAAGTTTCAACTCAGGCTACATGTTACATTTCCAAAATATGAGACTTCCAGGCTGGATATTATTTTGAAAATAAGTGAAGGCTCCATGAGAGCGACCATTTCTTGTTCAAGTGAAGCGCATCAGTTCACTGTTTGCCTTGAGTATTCTGCTCGCTCGCTGAATTTGAGGGCCCAGTTGGGGCTTATATATGCCAGACCTAGGGTGTTGGGTCCTAATTTACGGAATTCAAATTTCAATGTGCTGCTCGTGTACAATAACCGTACAGTTAAACCGACATACATCTACATATATCCTGCACGCTGTACCTGTATATTTTCTTCTTCAAGGTAGTTGAGACTTTTCTAGTACCACAACAAAGTATCAAAAATCGAAATCAAAAAAAAGCTGAGTTGTTTCATCATGACTTGACTTTTTACACTTTTACCATTCGCTTTTCAATCAACTTGGCCAACTATTCATAACCAAAAAAAAGATTAAATATTTGATTCGACGGCAAGAGAGCAGAACCTCAAGCACCTTGCACTTGATACATCTGAAAAGACTATATTTCTATTCATCGACATATATCTGAAATAAAAATATTCATTTGAGGTTGGTTACAAAGATGCCTAAACATTCTTTAATTTCACCACAACAACCAAGAATTAAAAGAAAGACGCCACTAACCCCAAATATTCCATTATCACAGGGTTCGTCCAATGGGCAAGCCACAACAGTACAACAGCAACAGCAGACAGGACAACCACAACCACAACCACAATCACAACCACAGCAGCAGCAGCAACAACCAACGATCCTAGTATCAGCTTCAATAAATGAATATGAACTGGTATCGTCACAAACTTGGGCACAGATTGGGTCTTGCTCTTTAGGATTGAACCTTTTCAAGCTGGCCATCAAATCGTTCGATAATTCTTTGAGACATTTACCAGATAATGTTGATTCAATAATTGGATTATCTCAAGCTTTAAAGTTGGAACAAGGTTCTGCCTCATCTATGGGCTTCAAGCAATCCACAGAACTAATTACCTCGGCCATTCAACAATTTAGGAATTTGACAACTGAAACGAAATTATGGAAAGAGTTGAGTGTATCTCATTTGGGATTGAAAGAATTTGAACAGGCCCATCAAGCTATCACAAGAGCTTTAAGTTTTGCACCAAATGATACTGACCTTTTATATCTAAATGCAGAAATTTTACTCAAATCACAAAATTATAACTATGTGAAACATATCTTACACACTATTCTATCAATATATCAAAACAAAGCTACAGAACTAATAACACAATCAGATCATGAAATAATTGGGAATACACATGCTAAATTGGCACAACTATTTATTTTGGAAAACAATTTCAAATATGCTATCAATGAGTTTAGAATGGCCATTGCAAGCCCATTACCTTCCTCGCATGAAAAATATGAAGAATATGCCTCAATTTGGATAAATTTTGCTCTTTTGAAAGAGCGTTTGAATGAATTTGATGAAGGTTATCAAATTATTAACGATGCCATCAAACATATCGGAAGTATATCGAGACTACTGATTGCTCGTGCTTATTTCTTATTAATTCCACAAACCAAATTTTATGATCCATGGGTTGCCATCCAATTACTTGAGAATGCTATTAATCAACAACGTCGCTTAGAAGAGGAAGATCAAACTGATTTCCTGACTTGGTATATTTTGGGTCGTGCTTATTCCTTGGTGGATTCACCAAGACAGGCTTATGATACTTTCCAAATCTCACTAGGGAAGGGGCCAAGTTCGCCATTGCCTTGGCTAGCTGTTGGTTCACTTTATTTGAAATTGGGGCAATTACCAGATGCATTGGCTGCTTATTCACAAGCTGCTAGACTACAAGTTGAAGGTCCAGACGCTACAGTTTCTCAGATCATTGCCTCTGCTACTGCTTGGGATGGGTTGGCTTGTGTCTATGAACGTTGTGATGACCAAGCTAGAGACGCTGCTGATGCTTGCTTGAGAGCTTCATCGTGCTATAGAGCTGCTGGTGATATGAGAGCTAGTCAACAAGCTGAGCAGAGAGCACATTCATTGACTGCAGCTGCAAGAGGCGAGGCTCCAGCTCCGGGCTTGAAAGGCCCACCAGATACCCCAGTTGTGCTTCTGAGAGACTTGATAGGTTTATCTTCTAAGGAAATTACAGAATCATGTCAAGAAGCTCAACCACAAGCTACTCAACAGCAGCAGCAATCACAGGCTCCACAACAAGCTATACCAGTTCCTCCGCAATCACAACAGGTTCAAGTGCAGCCACAACCTCAGATCCAACAACCAATTCAACAGCAGCAACAACCTCAGCAACAGCAACAAGGTCAACCTCAGGCTATAAGATCAGTCCAAAACACACCAAGAATGGACACACCAAAGCAATTCCATCATTTGCCATTACCAAGACAATCTTTAGCTGGACGTTCTAGTACCCCAGAAGTTGGGGATGGTTCATCACCACACCAAGCCGGTACACCTCAAACTACGCAAGTACACCCTCAACAACCACAAGCTGTATATACACCAATTCCAGGAGCTACACCGGTTTTACAAAACCCACCACATAACATCCCACCTCAACAGTCCCAAACGCAACCATCTCAGCAACAGTCTGGCACCCCATCACAATCACAACCAACTGGTTATGTAATTGATGTCAACCATAGAGGTGTTCCACCTTATCAAGGTGCTCAATCTGGTATAATAATGTCTGGTCCTCCACCTCCACATGGTGGTATTCCAATGCCAGCTGGTCCTCCAGGTTTAATGACCTCTGGTAATGGGCAATATCCACCACCTCCACCACCAGGTTATGCCTATGTCAATGGTTCTGCACCAGCAACTGGTGGGAAATATGTTCAATGGAGATGAATCTTGAACAATTCCTACCAGTGTATTTTTTGTCTATATTTTTTTTTTTTTTTGTTCTTTTTTGGGAGTATTTTAATCATTTTATCAAATCATATCAACTGTCACTATTATTTTTGCATCATGAAGGGGAATCAGAAGAAGAAAATCCAACCGTATTATAATTACTATGTTTCAGAAACAATTTCAAGTTTAATTTCAACAAAAGAGAATGGCTATATATTTAACTAGCTACGTACATAAATATAATGTTTATCTAATGATTATTTATACAGATCTATGATCTTGTAAAGACGATCGTTTGGCATACATACTAATATGAGACGTCTCAGGGGTATCAATGTGGTGAGTGTTGGTAACATGATCAATGGCTATATATATATTGGCAGATCGAGAATCAAGATTCTAGACCTTAGACTCCTAAAATTAACCTACGATCCCATATGAATCTGACCCAATAAGCTCAATTTTGAAGTAGTTCAACTAAACCCCTAAGATGTTTGCTCATACGAGCACTTTACCTTGTTTTGATGAGTTCTGTGCTTTTAAACGCGTTCAAATCATTGGAAACCCCCAACTCCTTGATCTGAAAGGAGTTAAAAGCTTAGATCTTGCCAATAAAGGGCTTCAAAAATATCAAAATCTGTTAAAAACCAGTTTTAAAAGGTACACGAAATAGCCAGAAAAAGTTTTTCGGTTCTCGAACGCGTGAAAATTTTGAGATGCATCGCGCATAAACGGCCGATCTTGATGTTGATCGATTCCCTTATAATCGTAGTTGAATATATATATATGGGAAATTGGAGTTATACTTGATTTTGTAATTAGTGAGCTGTGAGTTGAACTATATATGCAAAAAGTTTTCAAATTTCAAACTTTGTCGGCGCTCATATATATACCTCAATAAAGTACATTTTGCTAAGGCCTTTAGATATAATACCAATTAAACTTCAGCTTCAAAAGATTTAAGATAACAATAATAGTCAATAATAAGGATGCATAGAAGTACAAGCCATATAGGGTCGTTGAACGACTATAAACCAAAGAACTTATGGAAATCGATGCGTCATTCTAAAGAAAATTCCGATACATCAAGCACTAGTTCCCCTGGTCAAGAGAATATTAGGCATAAAACTATGACAAGATCACAAACACTATCTAATGTAAAGAAAAGATCCAGTATGATAATATCAGAACCTACATCTATACGAGGAACTGGGTTAAGACCATTATCAGTGATATCTTCAAATTCAACAGCTGATTCATCCATCTCCCCAAAGGAACGTGAATTTTACGCCTCACTACAACTGCCAAGTTCTGCCACCTCATCTAAATTCAACAACAGACATAGATCAATGTATTTCACCCATGGAGGTGATGATGATGAAGATTCATTAGATTTTGGAAGATCGCCAACTGCTTTAAATTTCATAAACATGGATGAAGAACCAGATATGTTGTCATCAGCTCTTGAAGATTATAAGATTTTCACTACTAAAAAATCAGAAAAATCAGCACCAACTTCAACTTCAAGTACACCAACAGATCAAGTTTCTGAAGAATACACTAGAGAAATGAGTATTTCCTCATTGCCATCCTTCAGTTCTGCAGCTACTATTGATTCAGAAATATCAGTTCTGCATGTTTCAAATTCCCTTTGGATAGGAACTACTATAACGGATCTTGAAGACGATGAAGAGAAGTTCACAAAGTTGAAAGATGTTGATTATTTCGAAGGTGTTGATCCTCAAAGTATATTTAGTGATGAATCAATTGTGGAAAGAACTAATAGAACATCTTTGATTTTCGTATAACTTTATTGCAATCATTTGAGGAGAGGAAAGAAAAGGGGATGCGGTGCTAATATTATAGGAGGATTAAGAAGGCAAGAAATCTCAATGGGAATAATAAGAGAATTTATATAGGATTAGGTGCTTCTTACTGGTAAAGAGGTCTATGCTATTTACTAATTTATTTAATGACACGTTATGGGTATAAAACCGAAAATTTCTTGTAAAAGTTGAAACGTATAAGTGAATCAAATCGCTAAGGCGACTCACTCTTCTCCTGTCAATCCTGCTCAGTGTGTTAAAGATGACCCCTGATGCCAGTTTAACACAAGAAGAAGTGTCAAAGATGTTTATAATGGAACGACAACAGGCCAGTGACTAAAACATCTATGAATAGACGTTCTAGCCAAAGATCATCCTGAGACAATAAATTGAGGCTATCTCTAACAATAAACCTTTTGTACTGAAAATCCTTAAAGATCGAGATTCAGTTAATTTGGAGGAAATTGTGGTGTTTACCGGTGTATTTAGTATGAGCTGCGGCTTTCCGAAATGGGAAGACTAAATGATCACTGAGTTGGTTAAAGGATCAGAAAAGTGTTTGAAAGGAAGTACTAGTGATATCCAGTTAAGAGATGGTATGTTGTTAAAGTAATAGGGAAAGTTTATGTAAGAGGAGTACCCAGCTTTGCAGAACAATAGGCATCTACTTAGCTAATGAGCACGGTGGGAGCAGCGCGCTCTTGACAGAATATCGCTCAATCTGGAGATTACGGATTGGCCACTACTTCACCAGAGTGAAGGTGGATTGTTAGCTAGTCAGTAGCTGGGTATGTGGCTCTGTCTTGTAAGGTGAACTGAGATGATCCTTAGAGGAGGACCAATGGTGGAGTGATTCAAGTTATTTTTTTGTTGCGGGCTTTCATGACAGTTTGCTCCTAAGTTAGCGAAATGGAAACGATGTTGATTTGATCATATGATTTTGTTTAAATGTTCAAAATATCTGCACTTTGGCTGAGCCTATAACCCATAAGAGGCGAAATAATCCCGCAATATTGCTCCAAAGGACTCGACTGGTTCTGTCTTGAGCACTGAAGTTTTCCCCATTTTTCATTATGTGTCAGTTTGAAATTCACTATAGAAGTTTCTGGAGCCTTCGCGGCACTTCAATCCAACATTATAGATGATCATTATACTACGCTAGGGAAAGGTGTGGAAATTGAAAGAAAGTTGAACGTGAATCGGATAGACAGGATCTTTTGTGAGCAAGAGGTGTATATAAGCAGTACAGGTTTGCCTTCTCATGATGATGTTCAAGTTGTCATAACCAACCAACAATTGTTTAATATCAATCACAAGTTAAAACAAGTCTACAACAAATCATTAATTTCAACTTAAAATGTCATTCAACTCTCCATTCTGGGATTTTTTTGATTCAATCAACGATGAAGTTGACCAATTCAACAGATTATTAGCATCAAATGGGTACGATGATCGTGTCAAAGTCTCACCATCAACAAAAGCTGTTACTCAAGGTGATACTTCGACCAACTCACAACAAGTTTCCAAGTCTAAGTCAGATCCAGTAGACAGAAAGAACAAATCTCTCATCTTTCCAAGTCTGTTCAACAATCCTGGTTTCTTCTCAAATAGTTTCGACGTTGTTCCACCAGTTGATATCTTGGACAATGACGACGATTACGAACTTCATATTTCAATCCCTGGTGCTCAAAAGGATAAGATCAATTTAGATTTCAACGCTGATAAGAATCAAATCACAGTCAGTGGAGAAATTCCTGAACATAATAAAGATAAGCATTTGAAAGTTAAAGAACGTGGGAGCGGTAAATTTGAGCGTCAAATTTCATTACCTTCAAGTCCAAAATTAGACGAAAATAACATTAAGGCAAACTATAACAATGGTGTTTTAACATTGAAAATACCAAAACTCTCAAATGAGAAATCAAACACTCGTCGTATTGAAATTTCATCTTCCGAATCATGGAGTGATGAAAAAACTGATGAAGAAACTAGATGAAAAAACTAGATCCTGAATTTGATCTATATATATATATATATATCAATTCGATCACCTTGTTTATTGCTTCAGTTGTATAAATGTAAATAGGCTAATTAATACTATCTTAAATTCGATCCTGAGGATCATCAATGAAGTCGATTCGAATATTAATTCATTCATAGCTGTAGAATCAGGGGTTCACATAGAATTAAAACCATATATTCCTTAAACGCACTATCACTGATGATTTCATGATCCTTCAAGATAAGTTGCAAAGAATATAGTATATTCATTCGAATATAGTAGGCTCATTGACTTCAACTAACTGATTTCATCTATACTAAAATACAAAGAAAGTCGAAAACAACAAAACGTTTTGCACGTCGAGCTCAAAGTGATGACTTATTAATTCGATTAAAATCGATATAAGTGAAACACAATGATTATCACCAAGTACAGATACGGGGGACCAGCCCAAAACAGCTCTATAACAAATCTTTTGTTCTGGATGAACTCTTGATATTTAATTCTCAATTATTTGGTAGCTTGACTTTTTTTTTTTTTTTGAATATATAATCTTGTCTATTTATGGTAAATTGCTATACACACGATAAAGTATACACTTTTATTCTTTTTCTCTTTGATGAAGTTGATCTTTCAGTATGTATATGTTGAAATTTGTCCGTTTTTGTTGTAGACCATATTAGAACACTTGTGGGTACTCCTTGTTGGATCTAGCTGACTTCCATTTCTAATATAATAGAGATGAAATGTTATAATTATATTAAAAGTTATCTTTGAATTCATTGTTGATTGAGATATTTTATATATAGCACATTTCCCTTAATTTTGCTATTAAATTGTTAAATTTTGGTATTGTTTCCCTTAGGTCTTGACTTTGACTGATAGATCTAGCTTCTTTTTTTTTTCTTTTCTATTTTAATTGTATGAATTTAGACGAGCATCGAAATGTTTGACTTGGTTTCTATAATATATGCTAGCTTATTAGTTTCTTGAAATGAATGAATCAATCCCTCTATGTGGTATTCTAGCATTTGACCATCCATTGGAGTGGTTTATTTTGTACTAGAATATCTTCTTTTTCCTCTCAAAATGTAGACAAATTCGAGGAATCAAGCATTTGATTATATGAATTTCTTAAACTAAAGCTTCAGTCATATTTTGGAAGATTTAAATGTAAATTTGACATTTTAAATTGTTAATTTTATAATATGGTCAACAGTGATATTATCAATAACGATAAAGAGTAAGTAATGGGTTGAAATATCAATATGTATTGACAATAGATACCATATAAGTAAGAAAGTAAAGTAAAAGGAGAATATAGATATGAACTTATTTATAGGAGAAAGTAGATAAAAGGGTAAGGGATGTTACAAGGTTAATGTGAAAGGGTATATATGTATCAAAAGGAAATGCAACAAGAAACTAGACATAGCTCTTAGTAAGCGATAACAAAAGTATTGAAGTGTTTACATTAACACTCTCCCCATCATTAAAAGAAAATAACATAAGCTTAAGAAAGAAAATAGAATAATAAAATAGTAAAGTAATAGTATGAAAAATCATAACCAGAGTAATTTAAAATCAAACCATGGCCCTTACTGCATGTGATACTGTTGCTGCTCCTGCCACTTCCCATCCAAGCCATCAATAAAACAAATGGAAATGGATCTTGCGAGGAAAATGGTGTTGATAATAAATTCGCGGGCTTTTGTTGTTTGTTTACTTTTCGGATTCTATAAGCTCTTCACTGTTTGGTGTAGTCGGGTGGAATCTGTGATCACAGAGAAGATGTACAGACGCCCAAGAAGCGGGAACGGTGCTAGTGCCCCCTTCAGACCTCTACGTATCAATATACCCAGCGCCTTCAATCCAAACAGCCCCAGCAGTGGTACTAACAATAAAGAACCAAATGAAACATCAACCAAGGAAAATATAGAGCCTACTGAAGACCATGGGTTGACTGAGAAAAGGACAAACCCCGTCATAGGATTCAAACCTATGGTTCCCAAGAGAACTCTTGTACCAGCTACCCTTGATAACGAGTTGAAAAGACCCCAAAGAGACGCAGTACCGGGACATGAAAGATTCTTTGAAGTGGTCTGGCGCAAACAAACCATGAAGAAGAATAAAACCTGGGATGGTGATGGTTTCATCATGTTGACATCATCTCATGTTTCGCTTCGGTCAGACGAATCCGCACATTATAAAGAGCTAAAACGACAACCAAATACTTCAAAGTTCACCACTGACGGCGTCTTCTCCATGGGGAGTTATGAAGTCGAAGTCACCAATGAGTTCACAAGTGCAGATGAGGTTGAAAAATTCAAGTATGATGCTAAGATTGGACAGGGGTCCTCTACAGAACCTTTGGTTCCAACTCCTATCATGAAGCAAGAGAGAAAGCTTCCTGTTACCATTAAGAAAGAGCCAACTAATGCCAATAAACAATTCAAAAAAGTCGTCGCAACAAATCCTAAACCGCTGAAAGGTGAATCGCTATATGATCCAACTGCCGAAGGTGCTATTGTTATGAAGAAACGTCATGAATATGAGACAGATGTTGTCGTTGATCCTTTTTTGGGTAGAAAACTACGATCTCATCAAATCCAAGGAGTTAAATTCTTATACGAATGTGTTATGAACCTTCGTGAATTTGATGGCCATGGCGCTTTATTGGCTGACGATATGGGTCTCGGTAAGACCCTTATGACCATAACTACCTTGTGGACACTTTTAAAGCAGTCGCCAGTTGGCTTTGAACAACCTGTTGTAAGTAAAATCTTAATTGCATGTCCTGTCACTTTAATTGGAAATTGGAAAAGAGAATTCAAGAAATGGCTACCAATGAATAGGTTAAATGTGTTAACATTAAGTAGCAAGAACACATTAAACAAGGATAAACAAGATGTCAAGAATTTTGCAAGAACAAAAGTTTATCAAGTTCTTGTTATGGGGTATGAGAAAATCTTGAATATGAAGGAAGAATTGGAATTGACCAAATTTGATCTTTTAGTATGTGATGAAGGTCATAGATTGAAAACAAATTCAAATAAGACTTTACAGGCGTTGAATTTACTTGGAATCGAAAGGAAAATTTTATTATCAGGTACGCCGATGCAAAATGATTTATCAGAATTTTACAACATTATAGATTTCATAAATCCTGGAATCTTGGGAAATTTCAGTCAATTTAAACGTAATTATATGAATCCAATCCTGAGAGCAAGAGAGCTAAATTGTGTCAATCCTGAAATCAGGGAAAAGGGAAATGAGAAATCTCAAGAGTTAATTGATATAACAAAACCATTTATATTAAGAAGAACTAATTCAATTATGTCAAATCATCTACCTCCGAGAACTGACATTGTCCTTTTTTGTCGCCCTACAAACCTACAAATCAATCTATTTAATGAAGTTGTCGGCTCTTCCAACTTTACTTCATTACTAGAGAAATCCACATCAACAAGTTCTTTAGGTTTGATAACAATGTTCAAAAAAATATGTAACTCCCCTTCTTTAATAAAAGATGATAAAGTTTTCAAACAAGTTTCAGAGATCAATGTTCTGAATCAAGTTACAAGTGGAAAAATTCAGGTCTTGATTGAATTATTAAAAGAACTTTCTGAAACAAATGAAAAATTAATTCTAGTTTCAAACTATACACAAACTTTGGATATTCTTCAAAATGTTCTTTCCAAATTAAATTTGACTTACCAAAGACTTGATGGATCAACACCAAATAAAGATAGAGACTCAATTGTGAATCTATTCAATACAAGTTCATCAAAGTCAAACTTCGCCTTCTTGTTGTCTTCAAAATCAGGCGGTGTGGGGCTAAACTTAATTGGTGCTTCAAGGCTTATTCTTTTCGACAACGATTGGAATCCATCTGTTGATTTACAAGCCATGGCAAGGATACATAGAGATGGTCAGCAAAAACCTGTCTTCATTTATAGATTAGTTACAACTGGTTGTATCGACGAAAAAATTTTACAGCGTCAATTGATGAAGAATAATTTATCTGATAAATTTTTGGACAATAAGAAGAGTTCTAAGGATGATCTCTTCGACGCAAGTGATCTGAAGGATTTATTCACATTAAATTTGAATACAAAATCAAATACTCATGATTTGATTGATTGCGATTGCGCTGGTAAAGGGGATGAAATTATTCCTGATGAATCCGATGATGAAGAAAATAAAATGTCTGAAACATCAATAGAACCTGCAAAAAAATCAAGCAGTTGGACCTCAGCGCTGGATATTAAAAATAATTCAACTGATGAAACCTTGGAGAAATCTAAAACGATGAAGAAATGTCTAGTTGATTATAGACATATAGATCCAGAATTGATTATCAATGGGAATGAAGATATAGAAATTGGTGATCAAGTTACAGAATCAGTGATTAAAAAATCGCCTAATCTAATTACATTTCTTCTTACAAAAGTTAATAAAACAAGTCTTTAGATGTTCTATATTGAAAAAAAAAATGCATATTCATACAAACAACTGTATTATTGTTGTTGTTTAAATCTTGCCTCAGCAGCTCTGGCTCTTTGTTCTCTCATCAATCTCATTCGTTGGTCATCACTTAGCGAATTGATATTTACTTGATTCATGCTAACACCACCTAAAACTCTATTCCCAGAAGCACTATTACCCTTTTGTTTTTGTAAAGATTCCTCCTTCTTAGCCAACTCTTCCTTGATCAATTTCTGTTTATCTTGTTCCTCTCTTTCTTTTTCTTCATTCTCTAATTTCTCAACCTCTTCACGGCTTATTGGTTTCCCAACATGAGCTTTTTCCCAATCTATAGAGTCCTCACCAATTTCATATCTTGCAATTTGAAAGGCTTGTCTCGTTTGTTTATTTGCACTCAAGTCAACAGGTGTCTTTCCAGAAGAGTTCGTTAATGTTGGGTCAGCCTTGGCACTCTTGATAAGAATTGGTATAAGATTTTTGATGCCATGCGCAGATGCAAAATGAAGTAATGAAGGAGTGGAATAATATTCAATTTTTGGTTCCAATTGGAAGTTGACAGAAAGCTTATGCTTCTTCAAATATGCCACTAGTACTGGGCCTCTCGATTTTTTCAAATAGGTTATTAATTCAGTGGTATGTCTCTCTTCTGGTGTTATTTCCTTTTGTTCCTTCTCTTTTTGGATTTTAGATTGTTCAATTTGTTCTTGTTGTTGCTTCTGTTTTAGCTTTTTCTCATCAATCTTTGGTCTCTCAGTGACGTTCAAATAGGTTAGACTAATCCATGCTCTTTTCAATTCAGAAGTTGTAGCCCTCTTAGTGGTAAATGGGAAATTTCTTAGTCTTTCATCGCTGTTTTGTAAAACGGCATTTTCATAACCTATGATGATATTTCTATTTGAAGAACCATTAGCTCTAATAAAGATTGAATCACAACTATTTAGTTCTGATTTCCAAGACTGCAACAATTCCCTAACTTCATTTTGCAATGCAACTTCATTATATCTACGAAGTGAAGAACCTGCAGAATTGGCCTTACCTCTTGCGTTATCACTAGCACTTTGAGCACCACCTTGTTTTCTTCTTGTTGTATAACGATGAAACGACTTATGCGCAACCATATCAACACTTTGCTCTAGTATCGATTCACCTGGTTTGATTGCATTCCCCTTTGTAGATTTTGGCTGATGGTTTATAATTGCACCTGCGAAATGTCCACCACCAATCATCAACAATGCAGATTTTTTGGGATTGGAAGATTTCCAAGATTTCAAAGATTCTAAAGGTGATTCCAATTCTTTTATGCTGAATAATGATTTATAAACTCCAAATAGTTGATCTTCTCTAAGTAAGGAGGATTTGAACAAGATGTATGGTGATCTTGTTGCCAGATGACTGACTACCCTTTCTGATTCATGTAGTTTCAAATCTTCCAGCTGTTGAACATTTTTTTCGAAGATTGTGTCGAGCTTGTCCTTCTTATATGCATATATGTCCTTGGCCATATCACCTTCTTCCTCTTCTTCTTCTGAATCACCTGTGTCTGATCCTGATATACTTTCATCTAAATCACCGGCCAATTCTTCAAATTGCTCTTCGGTCAATCTTGGTAAGCCCTTCAAGTCTCTCTTCAAGTTGAATCTATGCAGATCAGACTTGTAGTAATCCTTGTTCTTGATCTCCCTCTGTTCCAATGGCGTAGACCTGGTCTGTTCCTCATGCTTGTTCAAAGCTTCTGTGGTAAGCTTTTGTGGCAAAACTTCCTCAGTAGTTGAGCTATCGAAGTACATCAACTGCAAAGAGTCTAGGACTTTCCCTGACAGATTGTAGACAAACGTCTCATCTGGAGCATAGCTCGATTTTGTGGACATTATCCTCTGTGTCTCAGTGTCGTTCAAATTCTTTGATGTACGTTGACGAATAAAATTGATGATGATCTTGAATATGTTTTTTTTTCAGGATATAATGACGAAAAAGCTGAAAAATGAATGTTGAAGCCGAATTTCTTCATTCCAAGAGCAATAAACTAAAAGAAATTTAATTTTAACAGGTTCTGTGATTTGAGTAATCTACATGTATCTCGTTCTTTAAGTAAAAAAGCGACACTTCCTCATGTCTAATTTGATTCGTACGAGCTATCTCATATCGACAAATGTGAATAGTGAGGGAATCTACTTAGTAAGGAAAAGTCTATAAATTTATCCCTATATTCAAGTAATGAACTAATATATATATATGAGCAGAAACCACGGTTGAAGAGCTTGACAAAATCTATTGGCTTCCAAATTTATGACATTCTTTCAAGAAGTGATGAATTTTTTCAGGTTCCATAAATGGATGAGTACCATGACCAAAATTTATTATATAATTTTGTTTACCACCACCGAAGCCTTTGATCATTTCTTCAACTTTTGAAGAAATAACTTCATCTGAACCATAAATAGTACCTGGGTCCAAGTTACCTTGTAAAGTGACTCTACCTTTAGCAACCTTAACAGCTTCTTCAGGTTCATATAACCAATCTAAGGAAACGGTATTATAACCTGATTCGCATAGATCATCCAAGGCATACCATGAACCTTTAGCAAAGATCGTGATTGGAATTTTCTCAGTTATGCCTAGACTTTCCAATTTCTTTGGTAGTTTAGCAGAAATTTGTCTGATATAAGGTAAGGAAAATTCTCTGAATTCCTTAGGACCTAATTCACCACCCCAAGATTCGAAAACTTGTAACATTTGAGCACCAGCTTGAACTTGATGAGCTAAGAAATCAACAGCAACATCTGTTATTCTTTGTAATAATTCATGGGCAGCTTTTGGATATTTATAAATCCACTCCTTTGCAAATCTAAATAATCGTGATCCACCACCTTCAATCATATAAACTAATAAAGTCCATGGACCACCTGCAAACCCCAATAATGGAACTCTACCATTCAACTTCTTTCTTGTTAAAGTAATAGCTTTGAAAGCCCAATCTAGTTCTTTAGTAACATCGACAACTTTATTCAATTTTTCTAAATCTTCTGGTTTTCTTAATGGATCAGTGAAATGAGGACCTTGTTTATCGATCATAACAACATTCATACCCATGGCTTGCGGTATAACTAAGATGTCACTGAATATGATAGCAGCATCGATTAATCCATCGAAATGATCAATTGGTTGGATTGTAATTTCGGATGCAATTTCTGCATCTCTGCAAGTTTCGAAGAAATCACGACCACCTTTAACTTCATGATATTCTGGTAGATAACGACCAGCTTGTCTCTTTCCCAATTATTAGTTCATATTTTGAGGTAATCTTCTGAAATTAAATTACTCACCATAATCCAGATTGGAGGTCTTTCAACTTTTTCACCTATAATCTTCGGGTTAGCAATCATATACGAGCCTAGCCAACATTGAAGACTACGGAAAACTCACCTCTTGCGGCTCTCAAGATCAAATCATTTTTCAACTCTGGGAATTCAGACATGATTAACAAATATTATCAACTCTAAACTAGTCTATTCTTTATTGAATCAACGATTTATCGTAAGATTAGTTTTTTTTGCTGGGGTGCAATAAATTCTAAGCATAAAAAACTTTAAGAAATCTCGAGATTTTAATGGCCCGGAAAAAATGGACAGATTAGGTTACAGGACACAGAGGTATATACTTGAAGAATTTATCTATAAAACAATGTGTATTAGTTTATTAATATGAGAAGACGAGAGCAAGATTATTCAATGTGTTGATTTTCAGGTTTATCGTTCCAGGATTCATGAGTGACAGCCATTCTTTGATGGGAATATAATGGGGGTTGCTTTGGAACGTTTCTTCTAAGGAAATTTCTTTGGAAATCGTCAGCAAATTCTCTAGTTTGATAAGAAGCATGTTTCCAAATCGGCACGTCGAATATTTCATCCAACTCTTCTAATGTACGACCTTTAGTTTCTGGAAGGAACAATAACACAAGGAAGAATCCAACAATATTCCAAGCAGCATAAAAGCAGAACCCACCAGTAGGAGTAAATGATTCAATCATTGAAGGCCAAGTTATAGCAATAATGAAGTTCCAGAACCATAAATTACCAATCAATAATGAACTTCCTAAAGTTCTAATATATAACGGGAAACATTCTGAAGTGTATGGGAATGTCACAACACCTGAACCAAATGAATAGAAACATGTGAAAAGGTATAAACCTAAAGTGATTGCACCAACACGACCTGATTTATGTTCTTCTGGAATCAAGAATGAAAATCCTGTCAGAAATAGGAAAGCAGACATGAAGGGGAAAGTGATTAATAATAGAAATCTTCTTCCTGCTTTATCAATTGTGAAAAAAGCTGGGATTGCAAACAAAGTATTAATGAATCCATAACCAACACAAACACCTAAAGCACTAACTTCTGAATAATTAGCTTCAACAAAGATTGTAGATGCATAGTAAGCAATAATGTTAATACCATTAAATTGTTGCATAAATGTAACAATAAAAGCTGCAATTAGGGCATTTCTATTTCTTCTAACAGTAAACATTTCTCTAATTTTAACCATTGTTGGGGTATTTAAACCAGCTTCTTCTTGTAACAAGACATATTGGTAGAAACAATCTCTTGCTGCACAAACATCATGATTTCTTATACTTTTTAAAGATTCATAAGCATCACGATAACGTTCTTTACCCATTAGCCAACGAGGAGATTCAGGAATGAAAGGGATTTGGAATAGGGCTAAAAATGCAGGAATCATGGCAGAGCCCAACATAATTCTCCAATTTAATCCACCACTAATCCCATGATCACCAATAGGTCTAAAGGCAATTGAAAAAACATAACCTATAGCAATACCAAAAGCAGTGAAGAATTGCCACAACATAGCCAGGGCACCACGGATTGGAGCTGGAGCAGTTTCAGAGGCATAAACTGGGACTGTTGCGGATTTTGGACCAATACCAAAAGCACCTAAACAAGCACGAGCAATAAATAAATGATACCAAGTATTAACAAACCCTTGCCAAAAACAAGTCAATGCTGAAACTAAACATGACCAAAATATAACCTTTTTACGACCAAATCTTTTATTTGCAGGATCTGTAAATAAGGTCGCAACAAATGCACAAAACAAATAAGGTGCACTATTGACTAGACCTTGTAACCATCTATTTCTATCGGTATCTTCACCAATCCCCAATGCCTTTGGATAAAATAACTTGATATAATTTTCTTGGGATTTTCCAAGGGTTATGAATTTCTCTATGAACAACTTCTTTTTCTTCATCTGATAAAAATGACATTCTATTATAACCTTTTGGATTTCTTGCTAATGCAGCACCTCTTGCGAATAATTCTGGATCTGGTAAATCATGTCTTTGAGCAAAATTTCTACCCATATTCATAACTTGTTCCTCATCATAATGAGAAAGGATATTATCATCAGAGACTCCTTCCTCTCCACTAGGATTTGCCTTCCCATTATTATAATACCCAGATTTTTCAGATTTCAAATCTGGTGAACTTGAACCGTCATCACCGAAATTATCGACATTTCGTTTATTCGAATCTTCGAAAAGGGCATTTGAAGGAGGTGGAGCCTCATCGTTATGTATACTTAATTTTTCATCCATATTGTAATTAAACTCTACACTATATTGTGGAACATTTTAATATTTATGCGGATCATACGATTTAAATACTTTTCCCATAAATCATAGCAATCATTATTACGTATTTCGAATTCACACTAAATTTTTTGCAGCTTGACAATAAAAATTTCCAGTTCAATGCGTATGGATTTGTGTGCGTACCATATATGGTATACGTTGATGTAAATAGCTACATGGTCCATTACCAAGGTCGGTTCGTTCCAAAAGGGGAGTACATAGCATAGTATTCTATATAGTTGTTGTATATCACTGTTTCCCTCCTTTCAACCAGTTCTTTCCAACTTCTTGGTACTTTCAAATCCATTTTAGTTGATGTCCTCCGGAAAATTCCTCCAGACAGTTTTTCGATTGCTGCATAAAAGACAAGAATTACGGATTAACTACCTTTCAAAAACTAGTATCAAACAACTTTATAATATGAAAACATTTCATCGTAGACAGATCAAAAGTATGATAGTCATCTTTTAATTTCCTTAACTATGGATAACTCAGCCCTTTCTTAAAAGATATCTCACATTCCCATAATAAAATCAAGTTCAATCATCTAAAAGTGTCGTAGCAAACAACTGGAGAATACATATTGCTACATCCACCACACATAACCCAATTCATAAAGCACAAATTAAAGTGGGAATATGTAAAGAAATAGGCTATATAAAGGTTATATCGGTACCTTTTTCTTAGTATTTCTTGGTAACAGTTTCAAACAGTTTTGATTATTTGTGGAGTTGTCAATCATGAATCATTCACCCACTTTGTGAAGATCATTAACAGTTTAATCTAGGCTATATGAATTCAAATTGCAAAGACAAGAACAATCATGATTGTGTTCGTGATTACTAGGTACTCTATCGCCATTAAGTCAAGTCGCCTATTAAACCTTTCATCTATCAAGTCTTTCATCAGTTCTTTCACAGGGTTAGCAAGTTCCCATAGCTTACTCGACTATATTTCCATACTTATATTGAGATGTACAGTTTGATCTTCAATGGATGAGAGAGGTCCTGACAGTTTTTAATTACCATGGAATTATGCATCAATAGATTTACGTTAATGATTTATTAATAACATAGATATTCATTATACTATACATTAATACATATAATTCATAATATTGTCTCTTTTCATATAGATTTTTAGTCAGATTCAATTTTTAATTTTTTCCGATCACCATCATCTTCAAATTCTTGTAATTTCCTCTTTAATTCATATTCACGTTCTTTATTTCCTTGATCTAAAGATTCCAATTCTTGAATACGACTTTTATATAAATCATTAACTAATTCCAATTCACTAATTCTTGTTTTGAATTTAGAAACTTCTTCTTCATAAATTTTCAAAGAAATCACTGGTTCTGAACTTTCTTGTTTATTTAAAGAAAATGCACTTGGATTTGTTATTGAATGTTGTGGACCAAAACTTGGTGATGAATACATAGTGCCCGAATTATGATTAATTATACTTGGTAATTTCGTACCAGTTGTTGGATTTGTTGTTGTTGATGATGATGCTGTTGTAGGTTGTGTTGTTGTACTTGTCACATTTGATGTTGTAGGTGGAGTTATTGAATTTGGAGTATGAGAACCACCAGCTAGGGCAGTTGCAGGTGAAAAAGGTTTTGATTTTTTAGAATCACTTGGTTGAAGCGAAGAAGGTTGAGGTTCATGATGAGACATTTGATCCAAGACCCCAGCTGCAGCTGCCACATGAGCTTGTGCCAACTGATGTTGATGAACTTGTTGCTTTGGAGTGGTGCTTAATAATAAAGGAGATGTGATTGTATTTAAATTAGGAGCATATTGAGTAGGAGCAGAATTCGGATGGTGTAGGGGCACTTGCTGTTGAATATGATGAGGCAAATGATGATGATATTGTTGATGATAAATATATGGGGAATTTGTAGCAGTTTTAGGAATTCCCAGTTGTTGTTGAATTTGTTGTTGATTTCTTGGTAATAACGGTACAAGAGCAGGAGATTCACCCCCTGGAGCAATTTGTCCAGCTAATGGGCCTGATAGATGTAATGTTTGTTGTAATTGATTTTGAGATGGTGGAGGTGGTGGGGTTTGAGAATGTTGTCTTCTAAGATTATCAATTTGAAATTCCTTTGGAGGAGTCTTCTTGCCATTGTTCAAATCTGGAGTATTTGGATCACTATTCCCCTTTGAAGTAGTGCCACTGGCATTATTACTACTTCCTGATTGTTGATGCTGTTGATGTTGTTGTTGATTTGGATGTTTTACTCTATTTCTTGATTTAATAACATCTGTTTTGAGTGAAATAGGTCTTGGACGACCATGTAATTTCAAAAACAATCCACAAGCATTACAAAGGACTTGGCCAGTTTCATCTCTTCTCCATAATGGAGTTGTAGAAGTTTTACAATTCTTACAAATTGGAGTGGATAAATTTGTCTTACTTGTGGTGGCACCATTTGAATTTATATGGGTTGTTGTCTTCACATTTGGATGTTGAGGGTTTGTAGGTTGTTGGATATGTTGTACTTGTACCGCTGCTTGCTGCTGCTGTACTGGTGGTTGCTGGTGATGCTGATTCTGTTGTTGTTGTTGTTGTTGGATCATGGAAGGTATTTGCAACGGAGGTAATTGATTCTCATTAGATTGTTGTTGCTGTTGTTGTTGGTTCTGATTTATTGGGGGAATAGTCAGCTTGTTTGGATAAGGTCCCGGTTGTACAGGCCCAGATGGGGCTTGTGGCACTGGCTGAACAGACTGTTGATGTGTCACTTCAGACATGATCTATAATGTATCTTTTTTTTGATTTTGGGGTGGAGCCTGTATCTGCTTATATCTTTAGATCTTTACTGATTAGAAAACAAATGTCAGACAGACGGACGGGCTTTATATGAACATTAAACAAGCGAGCGGTTCTTCTAGCAGTGGCTGAGTAAGTGTTTTTCTGTAGCTATCTATTCAGCGGTTGTCTTGAGTGGTGGTCAACTTTATGGATATTGTTGATGGTGTTGTTGTTATTGATGTTTTAATTATAAGGAGATTTAAAGATTAAAAAAAAAAAGTCGAAATTGAAAAATTTTTATCTTATCGAAAAAAGGTTGAGAATTGTTCCCAAAACGGAAAGTGTCCTTTTTGGGACGCCGTACGGGGCGTTTTGTCGGTGTCTGGATTTACGCAGAGGTATTCCAAACGGCTCTGCTTGCTGACAGGGGATCCCTGAGTAAATTTGGTCATGGCTCCTGCCTAGCGGTTTATTTCTGGGGTTGACGTCAGAGTGTAAGTTACATAAGCACATAGTCAATACTGACACTTGTGATTGTAGTAGTTAATATGGCAGTGCTCACGTGACTATGACTAAACTTATAAATACAATATACTAAATGAGAATTGTGGATATATAAAGAGATGAACCCATTGATTTGTGGTTATAAATGGTGATGTAGTCGGTATCGATCATGTCCTTCCACTACAATATTGAATCTTATGACTTCCACACCTACTTCAAACTAGATGATTTCTCTCAATCCGAATATGCAAACACTTTCAAGGATTCCATATCAAATGAATTCCATGATGAACTGACAAAAGGCTCGATGAGATTATTCAAGACTTTCAACACTTCAATAGGCCCGCATCCTCAAGGTTACGGAATGTTTGAAAGTGATACTAGGTCCCCTGAAACTTTCCTAAAACTATTAAACTATTATCAGAAGAAACATGGTGAATTAAGTGTACTAATCCATCCAAGATCCGATGATGGGGATCTAATCGATCATACCAAGAATGCCTTATGGTTAGGCGAGAAATTGCCATTGTTATTACAGAGACTATAGCGATAAACCGTTTTAAGATCCATTGTCGATCCACTATTACCATTCCATTCTGATCAAAATTAAGTGGAATGTTTTGTTATATCCGGACATTTTTAACATACGATTTCAGATCATCTGCAAAAAGTAAGATCCAATCTTGTTGGCATAAATATAATCTCCAAATTTATGAAAAGTTTTTCATTTTGCTTACTATGTAGAAGTACCAAAGGAAATTCTAGAGCTAAGGAGTTATCCCGCCTTAACGAAGAGAGTACGTTCAAAAGCTTCGATACACCATTAAGCAGATGTGCATTGGGTTAAAAAAAACTATTATTTCTCCCAAGTTAAGTACAATATACAATTCAATAAGAATTCCTATCTAGGAAAGATTCATTGATCATCAATTTTTATAAATATAAGACCCCTGTTCGAAATCCCAGTTTCAATTCAATTTTATTCAACTCATTTCATTAAAAAACATATATAAAATGACCAAATCAAAGATTAAACCAAGAGTTACACCAACTGTAACATGGAGATTAAAAGTACTTCATATTCGTCATACCCATTTAGCACAATTAGAATCACAATATTCTGATGAATTGATTTTAACTTCACAAATTAATCATTCACAATTGAAAAGTTCATTACAGAAAACTATTAATAAAAATTTCAATTCATCAAATATAGCTAGACCTTTTTCAATTTTTTCATCAAGTCATGAAGTTGATAGTCAATCACAATCAAATTTGTTAAATAATTCTTCAACAAGTACATTATTAACAAATTCAACAACAGATTCTTCATCAAACTCAACAAGTGTTCAAACTTATACAAATCATTCTTCAACAAAATCAGCAAAATCAAGCCCAATGCTACTGAAATATAGAAATACAATTAATGGTGCTGATTCATTAGATGATGAAATATTGCCCTCTGTATAGCAATCAGTTTATGCTATTGGGTATGGTGAGTTTCAATTCATATCAAATTGATCCAATTGATACCATGGAATAATCTTTCAAATTGGAATTAGAATAAAGTTGACTGGGAATAAATGCAATGAATAATGAAGTGTTTATGTAGTTCAACTATTTTGTATCTAGCTAGTGCCATCATTATATCATCTACTGAGTATTGATGAATAAATGCGATTACGTTTTTCCATTTCAGCCTTTCCAAAAGGATTTGCGATATAACAGAACATTCCAGCCAAAGCAAAAATTCACGACAGCTACACAGCAATAGCTAAGACAAGGTCAATTCATTCATAAAAGTAATTAAAGAAGGTAATTTTATAAAACTTTTACAAAAAAAAATATTTCTCTCGGGTGTGAGTCGAACACACGATCTCAAGATGACTTCGTTTCCATTACAGTCTTGCGCCTTAAACCAACTTGGCTACCGAGAGGAATTTCGAAAGTTTTTAGCACTGTGTTTCCCTATTTCTGTCATATTGGTAAGGACACTCAAATTTGCCGTTTTTTGATATATTTGATGATTTCAAGTGATATATATGAATATTTTACTATTACATTCAGCTAATAGTATTATTGTGATT
This sequence comes from Hansenula sp. yHMH451, assembly GCA_030571095.1. Classification (NCBI taxonomy): domain Eukaryota; kingdom Fungi; phylum Ascomycota; class Saccharomycetes; order Phaffomycetales; family Wickerhamomycetaceae; genus Hansenula; species Hansenula sp. yHMH451. The sequence goes on from JAJLXE010000001.1 coordinate 469,960, forward strand.
ATACTGGTATATATTTCAAAGCCGAAATCAAAGTTTTAATTTTCAGGTTACAAATATTGCACTAATTGCAAATTCATAATTTGAAATGGAGATCATAAAAAATATTGAAAATCCTAAAACTTGACTCAAAAGTAGCTTGTTTCTCATATTTGACTTATCAATAATGGAGGGCGTGTATTACATGAGGTCCACTAAGGCAATTTTAATCCTTCAATACTCTTAATTGATTGAATTCTTATATAACAATGTAGCCTTAAGGCTTATCGACCCTACTTGAAATGACATGATATTCTTTTAATATTCATTTATTTCAATCAAAGCTGGAACTTTGCTGTTGAATAGTAACAATCCACAATTATGCATCAAATTTCAACGAATCCAATGATTCCCGTCTATTCTATTTTTAATTGAGTTAATTCAACTCTTCCTTTTACTCCCCCAAAGACCCATCACAGGGCTCGAAACCATCCAAATATATCATAATGATAGAAATCCTAAATCATTTGATTTCTATTTGAATTTGAACAAACAAGACTAAATGACCAATTCTCCAGACAGGGCGTGTCCAAAACTAGGGGATCTTGACATCGCTTCGCAGTTAGAACCCAGTACATATGATTTTGATAAACTGCGGCAAGATGAAGAATCCAGATCAGATTTGTTACTTGAAGCTAAAATACAAAAACTATCATTGATGAATGATATATCTCAGATACAGAGGTCATTGAATGGGCTGAAAGAACCAAAGTATAGAACTGGGAAGATAGAAGCTATTGAAAGTTTTTTCCAAAGTGCCCTAGATAATGTTAGTTCTGAACAAGATAGATCAAGTTTAATAACTAGAGGTCAAATGATCTTGGAATCTAAAATCTTATCATTCCCATTGAGAGTTTCTGTGTTTAATTTTGCAAATGATTATAATAAGGGGTTGAATCAATACTTCATTACGTTAAAAGAAGATTCAATATCACAGAAAAATAATCAAATAGAAAGGGAGATTAATCAATTGAAAGATTCAATTTCAATAAAATCTGAAACTTTAGCTAAATTTGAACAAGTGATTGTTGATGAAACTGAAAGAATTGATAAATTAATTGACCTGAAGAGAAAAGAAGATGAAGAGGAACGAATCAGAGTTGCAAGGCAAAAAATTGAAGAAGAAAATGCTAAAAACGTTGAAGAATCTGAAAAATTAGAAAAAGATCAAGAAGAAAAGAACAAATCGATCAATTCAAGAAATGAAGAAGAGAAAAAGGTGGTTGAAGCTAAAGACACCATCAATGAAGCATTTTCCCAAGGTGATCCATCAACCCCATTGACCATTGATGAAACAACCGAATTACCTCAAACGACACCAGAACATGAATTCAATGATGTTATACACACTGAGACAGTCAAGATCAAAAATGAAAAAAATAATAAAGTGGATCAATTTATTCAATTACAACGGGAATTCAAACGAAGTAGTTTAAATGATCAAAGTTCAACTACACAACAAAGAGGGTCGATACAAGAATCACATGCTATACGAAAGGCCAATGAAGGAAAAATCTCTTCAGAGAACGACTACAAAACTCATGATGGCACATTCTCTGATGAATTTGGGTTGGATCATGACGATGATGATATTCAACGGATTATTCAAGAAGCACCACCTTCAGCTCAACCAACAAGGGTTAACAAACCATCACCAAGTTATCCAGTAACTGAACATACTAAACAAACTCCAACTCCAAGTTTCTTATCAGCAAACTCCAATCCATCAATCATTCCATCCTCATCCTCCCCCACGGAGAATATTAGCCCTCTTTCACCAAATGCCCAAATAACCCAACAACCACATGGTTTACCAAGACGACGTAGTGAGTCTCCACCAATACAACAGCAGAACCAACGCACTGATGGGAATCAAAAATCTAAACTTTCAACTAGTAAGCTATTCATAAAGCCTACAGATCCACGAGTTAAAAGAAGGAAAATGAGAGAAGTTGGACATGTTCTAAACACATCCTCGAGGAACACAAATGATGATCTATTTGGCTAAGACTCTAAGTTGGTTCTTGAACATTGCTATTTAATTTAATGAAGCTCTTTACGATGAAATTGTTGATCATTAAAGATCATTTTGTAGATGTTTGACGTTTATGTCCGAACCAATTCTCTTTTCCTTAAAAAAACCTTGAAAATTGTATATTAATCATCTTTTTAATACCTTCGAACAACTCATCATTATACAATATTCAAATTGCAAAAGAATATTCATCCGACCAATTACCACCATGTCATTTATTGCCACTGCATTGCGTCCTGCTGTCTTAAGAATTAGACCAAGTAGTACAATCCGTTCAGCATATAGATTCCAATCAACAATCACCGAATCATCAAATTTAAAAGATTTTAAAGAATTAATCAAGACTGAAAAATTATCAATAACAGATTTTTATGCTACTTGGTGTGGTCCATGTAAGGCTATATCACCAGTGATTGAAAAATATAGCGAAGAATTTCCTGATGTTCAGTTTTTAAAAGTTGATGTTGATGCTGCTTCTGATATTGCTGTTGAATATGGTATAACTGCAATGCCAACATTTGTATTATTTAAAAATGGTGATCCAATTGGTAAAATTGTTGGTGCTAATCCACAAGTCGTTAGACAAGCAATTGAACAATACCAATGAACTCAATATGCATATCTTTAATTTTTTAAAGATTTATATATATGACCGAATTTAAGACACATTTACATTCTACAACATTTATGTTTTAATATTTTTATTATTTTTTTGTACTTATAAAAGGGATCAACCCTGGTAAATATAAATATATATATATAGGCCATTCAAACTCAACGAAAACACAACATTCATATATTCTCTTCCCCACAAATTCTCAATTTTTTTTAACTTAAACGAAACGACAAACTTTTTAAATACCTCCAATTGTTTTTTTTTTTGATGTTTTTCTGAGTAGTTTCTTCTTTAGATAACTTCTTTTTCTTTGTTTTTTTGTATATGTGTGTTTTCTCTGGTTTTTATCAACTTCAATTTAGCAAATATTAGAGAAACAACTAAAGTCCATAACGATTATATTGTCTTTATCTTGTATATGACAATAGTAGCATCAATATAATTCCTCTTTTCTTCTCAGAGACCAATTCCAATTCAAAACAATTGGTCTCTTTTGATAATTTCATACTTTTCATTAATTTGTTCATAACTTTCATCATCCAATTTGTCCATGCTGATTCCATAATCTCGCTTCCAATTCACTTTTGGACATTTGATGCAACTTCCTTTATAGGATATTTCTTTTAAATAATCAGTATTAGAGTTAACTAATCTTGATAAATCTTTTACATCATTTGTTTCTTGTATAGTCCTTTTGAAATGGGATAACTCATGAATGTTTCTTTCAATATCCTTCAATCTAGATTGTAGTAAAGACAAGGAACTTTCCAACGTGATGTAATCAATATTTGACTCTAATGGGTTGGATTGGAATTTTTGTAACTTATCCACACCATTCTGATCTTCGCATTGAACAACAGGGATAACATCAACCATGGCCCCGTTCTCAATCTTCCTCTTCTTCAAAGCCGAACTGTGTGTTGCTTCGTCATGTTGCGATACGATCGGATTAGCCATTCCAGGTTATATCTTTGTTATTGTTGATAGTAGTTGGAGTTACCAAAAAGTTGGTGATCTTTGGGTCAAATCAAAATTCGGGGGTTCGACTGCCTTTCAAACGTGATGCGGGATCCACTGCACACTGTTGTTTGGTCTGCTTTGTGATTTCTGTTCAAGTGTCGAGTCTGCTGGGGGGTTCTGTTCCTTTCTAGCAGCTCAATTTATCATCCTCAATTGCCCTCTGACCTCTAATTTTGAGAACTTGAAAATGCTTTGAAATTAAAGGAAATAAATCGTCCAACTCAAAATTATCAACACTTTTTCGCTTTGTGGGTTTGAAAATTGCTCCTTAAAAAAAACACAGCTGGACGATTTCGCCACTGAAGCAAGAAAAAAAGAACACATTCGCGGAAATGGCCAGTTTTGACGGGTCGTTTTGACAGATTTTTGGTAGGACCACGTATGCATATATGTCTTAACTTATAAGGAATCTCACTACATTGACGATTGAGTTTAGCTAAATTACAGAAGTTTTTATTAAACAGATATAAACCAGGAGAGAGAAATATTAGTTGTCCTATGAGACTGGGGCAAGGACGTTGTTTCTGAAGAAGTAGTACTCGTCTGAGCCGGCCAAGAAGATGTTACCTTGTGGGGTGTATTCACAAATGACATAGATGGTTCTACTGTCAGATTGCTTCAAGGCACAACCTAGTTGAGTGGATGATTTCCAAACCAATTGCGTGAAATGACCATAGTCTTCAAATGTACCTGAACTGCTGGCTGGATCATCATAGTTATAATAAACATTTTCATCATACCATAGATCAACAGCTTGAGTATCAGTAATGGTACCATAGGCCAAGTTCTCACCATAGTTCAACCCAGTACGAGATGAATGCACTAAAGTACCAGAGCAGGCATTTGATGAAGTCCCAGATAATTCATCAATGTAGTCATAACCATAGTCAGCTAAAGTAGAGTTCCATGTGAATAATGGAACACCATGTTTAGCTCTATATTCATTATGTCTTGCTAAGATAGCAGCCTCAAAAGTTGATAATCCACTGGTTGCAGCAGCAGAGCTCGAAGTTGTGGAGCTTGAAGTGGTTGAAGAGGATGATGAAGTGGTGGAGCTTGAAGTTGTGGTTGGAGTGGAAGTGGTTGAAGTGGTTGAAGTAGTTGATGATGAGCTTGAGGTGGAGGTGGAGGATGAGGTGGAGGTTGAAGTGGAAGAAGAGGTAGTTGAGGTTGAAGTTGAAGCTTCAGCAAAAGCAGAAGAGCTTGAAGTAAGAGCTAATGAACTTGAGGTTCCTTCAATACTGGAAACACCATCTGTAGAACTGGATTCAACACCACTTGTAGAGGCGGAATCAACAGTTGATACACTTGAACCAGCACCGGCAGCATCATCAGAACTTTGAGGTAGTTCCACACTTGAAGAACCATATTGTATACTACTGTATGAATCTGAAATATAACTTGAGTTTTGGTATGGGGCTGAATTGATTGATGATAATGATGAAGATGATGGAGAACCAGCACCTAATGATGTTGGAACTGAAGAAAAGGTTGGGATTAAGGTTGGGAAACTTGAACTTAGAGATGATAAGAGATCACTGCTGGAAGGGTTAGCTAAAGAACCAGAAGAGGCACCAGAAGGTGTTATAGATGATGTAGTAGCTGAATTATCCGAAGCACCTTGACTTGTTGAAGAAGAACTCTTTGTGAAGGCTGTATATGTAGCAGTACCTGTGAATGAATCAGTACTTGTGGATTGAGCCAAAGCTTTGGCAATCACCAACAGCAGCGATAGCGAGTATGTGGTAGTTTTCATGTTAACCTATGGATATTTTAGTGAGTGTAGGTATTTATGATTAATTCAAACCAAGTGAATGAATCTTAATTTGAAGGAAAGTTGTGAAAAAGCTGGGATTGAACATCTACTTATTGAAATCTTCAAGCTCCACTGACGAGCCGGTACTAGAAGCCAGATGCCATTCTTGCCTACTACCACTCTGAGTGCCAAACAGTAGTAATGAATTAAATTGTGTGTTCGTGTTTACGTTCATATCAGTTGAAATCGCAGAAATCTTCTTGAAGGGGCTGGTACATATGCTTCATGCATTGCGGGCATCTATAATACAGCTTAGCACAGGAAAAATGTTCATTACATGCAGCGACCCACATCTACTAGTTCTGAATTCGTGTCACCGTGCTCTTAATTTTCCAAAGTGTTACCGGATTAGGAAAACATTTTGCGCAAAAACCAATTCTATGTAGTTCTCACCACGGCAACTTTGAGAAATGCAGAACTCACAAATCCGAAAACAAAATCTTTCTGCCAATCGCGATTAGATCTAAGATTTTATGCTGGCTTGTATCCCTTTGGAGAATATGGTGTAACCGTTCCTTCACTGTGTTACTGGCTCAAATACCAAAAGCGTGCTGAACACGTTAAAAAGACTGCTTAGTATCCTTCACACTAAAAAGGATTTAGGAGTTGCTGCGTCAACCTTTATGAAAACAAACAAATATTCGGTGGAAGATGGATAATTATCTCAACTCTCATAAAATTGTTGGTTGACCTTTGTCCTCGACGCATTGATATTTTATAGATCGAATCCATGAAATTCTACCATGCAATCTGGATCTGTACTGCTATTGCACTGAATTGGGTTTCATGGAATACCTTGGTCGTTGTATAGCTATGTCTTATTCAACTAATTTTTCTTTCGATCATTTTGTTGGCTTGTAAGTGCAAGTAGAAGTACAACCCCGTTGTGAACAGGTTTGAAGGTCTTAAATGCAAGATTAGTTGATATGCGTTCCATTTCGAGAAACCGAATCACGAAGAGAGGATTACCATTTCTAACAAAAAGGAAGGAAAGATTCGCTTTTTTGGGTTCTTTCCAATTAAATTCATCGTGACAGATGCACTTCTCCTGCCTGCTCACCTTTCCCACCTCATGGGAAGGTGAATTCGATGATTCTTCATGAGTGGTGGAATTTATTAATGGCTGGTTGCAGCTTCTATTATAGCTTTTTAATTCTTTAGGCAATCTGTTATTCTTCTTTGGGGTTTTATTAGTATGAAGCCAATAAACATTTTCTAATATTCACATTCCCCGTAATTCTCTCCAATTCCTTCCAGCTATGTAATCACCAGTCGTAATATCAGTCATGGTGATATCTAGGATGTATCTTGGAAACGTATGAGATCACCGTAATTAGAGATTTGAATTTTACTTCTTTGTGATCCAGGCTTCGTGGATATTATTCAATTCGAATCATCTTCTCAACATCCAACATTCAATTGATCAACTTGCCTGCAGAATAGCTGTAAGCAATTAAGTTCTTTGGTACTTATGACCGCCAAGTCAATCATTGTGGGAAGAAACTGTTGATATGGTTTGTAATTATTAGCTAATTTTCAAATATAAATCTGATTAATTCTATAGCTAAAATTCGATCAAGTAAAGAATTTAATGTTTGGAACCCAGAAATTCAGTATATATACGGTTGCCCATAGACCAGTATATCCTACCTTCTTTAATAATGTTTGCGCTTTGTAGTTTATGTTCATGTTGTAAGTGGTTAAGCCCTGAATCTCGAATTTCTGGGTATCTTCAGGGATTCAATTTAAGATTTGAAACATACCGGTGAGTGAATAATTAACAACTAAATATTCCAGACTTTCAGGGGAAACATTGAAGTTGAAGAAAGAATACACGAGCTATCCAAGTAATGAAAACTGAATCCAAAATGTCGTTGCTATTTAATGATATTAATATTAATCCTTGTTTGGATATTTTGTGAAGTCTTAGCACTCTACAGTATTAATGTACTCTTTAAGAATAACCAAACTCGGAGAAGTTTGCAATAATAGTGAACCGTTCACTAAGTAATATATGAGTGGATTTTGAACTCAACCTGAAAGATCAATAACTATGCCTACATCGGTAATCATTAAAAACGAACTTTATTTAAATATACATTAAGATTATTATAAGGTTATACGAAGACATCAACCACATTAACAGAAGAAACCGAACAAGATAGCAACAATTGAAACGGTAGAGATAGAATTGAGTAATCTATTTGCACCACCTTCAAAAGCTGAAACTTGTGGAGAAGCAGCATTACCAGCTGAAGAAGAACTTTGTTGCTGAGCAATTGAAACACCAGAAGTACCAGAAGATGCTGTACCTTTTCCGGAGCCAGTTGCATTTGCAGCAGCAACAGTAGTTGATCCTTGTTGAGCAGCAGATGAAGCTTGGGTAGTAGTACTTGAAGCAGCTGGTTTATCAGCAGCAGCAGTGGCAGTAGTAGTAGAAGTACTGGTAGAGCTCACAACGGATGAATGAGTTGGAGCAGCATTACCAGTCGCAGTAGGAGTAGTCGAAACACTTGATGCACCAGAATATGGACAATATGTGGTGTAAATGGTTTCAATACCGTTATTAGTTTCTGTGACAGTAGTCAAGACACTTCCAGTAGTGGAGGCAACTGCAGGAGAAGAACCGGATGAGGCTAATGATTCATAGTAATCAGTGTTGGTCACATATACTCTTCCAGGTTTCTCTGAAACAGCACCAGAAGTAGAAGCAGCAGCAATTGGATATAACGAAGTGAAAGTAGCGACTTTACCATCTTGTGTGGAGACAAATGTTGAGGCGAACACACTAGATGAATCTTGAGCAGAAGTTTCAGCAGGTAAGGCACGAATATTCGTTGTACCACCACTAACAGCTTCTGAAGTTCTAGCAGCAATGATTTCAGAAATAGGGCAGTAAGTTGTGTAGATAGTTTCAATGTTATTTATGGTTGAAGTAACGGTGGTCAAATATAATGTTTCACCATCACTAATGGTATTTTCTGGAGCTGAAGATAATGTTTCTGAAGCAGTAGCAGTTGAAGATTCAGTACTCGATATACTTCCTGAAACAATGGCAGAAGATGAATCACTTGAACAAAATGATGGATAGAATGAAAATTCTTCACATGATGACCATGTAATTTCCTGACTTGAATTATCAACTAAGTGATATACTGAATAACAATCTGATGTTAAAAGAACATCTTGACCGTTATCTTTTGAGTAGACAATTTGGGCACCATCTAAAGCCGCACATAAATCAGCATTTGAATTGAAAGAACCCTCGATATCTATACCATCTTCGTTGATAGAAGCAATGGCATCACTGTTTCTGAAATAATAGTATAAGTCTAAAGTGGATTTGAAATCCACTGGTGTGAATAGAGATTGCGCACTGGCAGTTGAGATTAAAGCAGCACTCAAAACACCACTCTTTAGTAAACTATTAGCTTGAACCATTGTATAAGTGGGATATGATGTATGGTATGATTAATTAATTATATGAACGAGTGTAGTTGAATCCTTCAAGAAAAGCTTTCAGGTGATAAAGTTTTCAAGAACTTTGGGAATGAATTTGGTTTTATAAAAATGCCAAAGCTTCATCATATACGTACTTCCTCATTTCACCAAAGCTTTGAACTCTGGCCCAAGTGGTGTTGCAACTTGCATGCCACTTCTCAATCAAAAAGGAGAGTTTATACTACTCTTCAAGATTTCAAGCGTGTCAAGTTACGATTTCTATTTATCTCTGCGCATCAAATGCAAAACCATGCGCCCTGTATATCGATGTAACGTGCTGATATGGATTAAACTTTTGCGCAAACGCTGCCCACTACTATAGTTCCCGAAAAAGCCATTGAGATTACCGGATTAGGTTCAACCAAATACAATTTGTTTGCGCAAAAAGCGAGAGACCACTGTTCGCGCTCTTCCCGATGATAATATAACAGGATGATGGCTGGCTCTATTCACCAAATGGAAACAACATTCGATCGATTTAGTGAATACTTCCATCAGCATCATTGACAAGACATGAGGAAATGGTCCCATTAGTTGATTATTCCCTGTTTTGGGCTGGATGTTTCCGCTACTGAGACTTTCGGGTTTGAGATGATTTCCAACATGTTTCATTAAATGAGATTCAGGGTAGTTCAAATCTCCCAAAAGAGATCTAAGTTTTATTTTTTGCCTCTCCTCTTATGTTTGATGTGGTCTTTGTATCTCACAAGTCAGGATTCACCAGATTTGAATCTTGATTAAAGTTGTTCGGTCTGTTACGGAAGATTCTGGAGCAAGTAGAGCATAAAATTACACTGGCTTTTGACAACAACATGTCGAGGAAATATTTTCTAAGAGCCCGATTGGGTATGTGCTCATAAAATTGAAAACTTTAGTGATGTCTTTACATGGCTTCTTCGACACATTGTTGATGTTGAGCGATCACTAGTGAGATTCTTATTATTTGTAACCGTGTAGAGATGTCCTTTATGTAGACATTATTGCGGTACGAAGGTTTAATTGTTGAATCCCGTCGTGAAGGTGTCAAATCTCTTTCAAGTCCGCTTAGAACTACGCAACCACATCGTAGGTTCCACTTCCCACTGCTTAGCTCTTAGAGGTGTACCAGCTCTAATACCACATACCATGAGAGGACTAATTGAGTATACAATTTGTTTATTTTTGGAACAACTAAAATAATTCATTAGGGAAATCAGCACCGTCTAATCAGTTTCAATTGGCCAGAAAACTCAAAGGGTCCTATGAACTTTAAGTGGATTAACCTTGAACCTTGAACTTTAAGCTTATTGTCAAATATCTCCACCACTATATATCACTGATGTGGTAGATGTAAATGTGAGTATTATCACCAACCCCCGAAGAAATATAAAGCGCAATTTAATCGATATGCTTAAGGTACTAATGCTTCCTCCATTTAATACCTTTAACTCCAAAAACTCGGCAATTAGTTGCGTGCTTATAGATTGCGAAGCTAGAATATGGTGGAAAATGAGGTCCTCGTATGATTGAACTTCAACGATTCACGAGTCATGAGAATGCTATGGAATACACAAAGCAAGTTTAGCCAAATGCTAGTTTCTAGATCTAGCGAAGTCACAGCTGAGAGCAAGATGAGAGATGAAAAGTATCCGCTTCCGAGCCAACATCACCACGCTTGATCAACTACGGTCTGCACGACGGAGTCTTTTATGATGACAGTGATTTGGAAGTGGGTGAAGGTATAGTAATTTTTGCGGGAATCGCGAGACACGTCAAATTTGATACGATCGCGATTCAAAGCCATCTCGAGTGTTGAGCTGCCAGATGTAAACGTCTCGTCACGTACTAATCAGAATCTGCTTCGAAAGGATTTTGGATTTGCCTTGAGCATGAAGACGGAGCAGTCAGATATGTAATTAAAATAAGGGCTCCCGTACAAAAATTGGCGTTTGCTATTCTACGTAGTCATTTATTGAGATGCACTCCAGACAGGTACAGATAGATCGTAATGGCTCAAGTTGAACATTGAAATAAGGAAACAACTAGATCGACAAGAGACCTATATGTCATAGGAATGTCAGGTACTTACTCAGCTCTGTAATGAGTTTCTTTTCAATAGCAAACTCGTACTGGGAAACGTTTGGAGCAATGTCTTTATTCTTTCATCTTTAATGAATCATCAATCATCGAACATTACCGGAATTTTTTATTATGCTTTGTAAAGGAGATTGCACTATTGAAAGAGGATCATGTGGGCCAATAAATTAGTTTCACAAATTTCTCTTTCTCTCTTCAATGGTTCACATCCTCGTACCATCTTCTTTCCAAACCTTTCAAGAAGGTGCTAAGAGTTTGTTGATCCGATAAAACAGACAGATCGTTGTGGTTGCGAAGCCCTGCTTCTGACCACATCAGCGATTTTGAAACATGGCTTTTTAATTAGGGGCGAGGAGTTGATTTCACAATAAAAGAGATCAACTTTGAAAGTTGAAGTCAATTGACACTATATAATCGAATTAGAAACTTGAAGTGACAAGACCCATTCAAGAATGGAACAAATCAATCTTTCAACCAACGGGAAAGAAATCCAAAAGACTTATGAGCAAGTTGTTAGAGGTGATCCTTCAACAACTTGGGTCATTTATGGTCCAGATTCACAAAAGGCTTACAAAGTCAGTGAACAAGGTACCGATTTCGAAGAATTTTTAGAAGGATTCGATGACTCTCAAATTCAATTCGGGTTGGCTAGGGTCAATCCTCCAGGATCAGATGTCCAAAAGAATTTATTGATTGGTTGGTGTCCAGATTCAGCACCTATCAAATCAAGATCCTCATTTGCTCAAAATTTTGCTGAAGTCTCAAGATTATTGAAAGGTTATCATATCCAGGTAACCGCTAGAGACAGTGATGATTTAGACAAGAATGAGCTTCTAGCAAGAGTTAGTGCTGCTGCTGGTGCTCGTTATTCTATACAATCCGCTAGATCAAACGCCCCATCAAGCGCAAGCTCATTCTCCCCAGCTCCAAAAGCTTTCAAACCAAAACCAGCTGAAACTCCTAAACAAGAAGCTTCAAAACCAAAACCAGCTCCAGCTCCATCCAAACCAGAACCACACGTTATCAAACCATCACCAGCTTCAGTTGCTAAAGCTTCAGCTGCTTCATCATCCGCGGATGATGATTGGAATGAGCCGGAAATTCAAGAAAGAGATTTCACCAAGAATCCATTGAAGCCAAATACTTCAACCCATAAGCCAATTGGTCGTGTGAACTTACAAGATGTTATCAAGGAGGAAAAATCTAGAGCTGACCCAAGATTAGAAATTGAACAATTGAAAGAGAAGGAAAGATTGAGAAAAGATAAAGAATTGGATGATTATTTGAAAACCAAATCAGCTTCGTTTGGTTCTAAACCACCAGCTCCAGTAAGTGGATTAAATAAAGATTCCGATAAAGTTGTTGGTGGTATTTCCAAATCTTTCGGTACTCAAAATGGGAAGACACCGGCTCAATTGTGGGCTGAAAAGAAACAACAATCTACGCCATCGACACCAAATGCTCCGGAATCGTCTACATCACAGGCTGAAGAAGATCAAAAGGAGATCGAAGAGGTTAAAGACGAAGTCAATGTTTCTGACTTGAAGAGTAGATTTAACAAGTTAAATGCAGAAGATGATGATCATCCAATTAAAGCTGGTCTCCCATCTCCAGGATTACAAAATGCCCAATCTGAGATAACCAAGGCTCAAGAACCATACGATTTCGATAAACAACAACCACCAGCTTTCAAAAATGGTATTCCATCCCCTGGTATCAGAAATGCCTTCCCAGCTAATGAAAGATCCGAATTTCCAGGAAGAGATGCTGAGCCAGAAGAAGAAGAAGAAGAAGAAGAAAAGGAGGTAGAAAAAGAAGAAGAGGAAGTCAAGCCATCATTGCCATCAAGAGACTCAGCTATTGCTCCACCTCCAGCTCCACCATCAAGATCTGGTAACGCTACACCATCATTACCACCAAGAGCCCCAGTTGCTGCCCCAGAGCCAGAACCAGAACCAGTTGCAGAACCTGACACTGAAGAAGAACCAGCTGAGGAGGCAGGGGCAACTGCTATCGCGGAGTATGATTATGAAGCTTCTGAAGATAATGAAATAACATTCTCTGAGGGACAAAAAATCATCAATATTCAATTTGTCGATGAAGATTGGTGGTTGGGTGAAACTGAAGGTGGTGACAAAGGTTTGTTCCCAGCAAACTATGTTACATTAGAGAACTAAACACTTTATTTAAACAAAAATTGCACTTATTTGCAAAATAAAAGACGCGGTTTGTTTTCAATTGTTGTAGTTGATTTTATGTCAAAAATGTATTGTTTTGGTGATTGCACACCTCATCACTAGCAAAAAAAGTTCTGGAGCTAAATAAAAAAAGAAAATTTTCAATCTTATCAATTCGGACTACTTTTCAAGAACAGGTCGATAACGCAAAGTTTTATATAATACAAGATGGTTACTTTTAGTTGTGAAGTGAGTTATAATGTCTAATCTTTCCAATCCAAAGGGTTTTCCCACTAACATGATCAGGTTTGTAACGAATCCATGCTCAAGAAGAAAGCAGATCAGCATACTCAAAGATGTTATGGTGCTTACTTCACATGTATTGATTGTTCAACTACATTCTCAGGAGGTGACTATAGACAACATACACAGTGTATAACGGAGGATCAAAAATATCAAAAGGCATTGTATAAACCTAAAAAGAACCAACAACACCCTAAACAACAACAGGAGAAACCAAAACCTGTGGAGAAACCCCCAATTGATAAAGTTGAAAAAAAGGAAAAGAAGGAAAAAACTTCCAAAGTTGAAAAACCAAGTGTTGATTTAGCTAAATATAAAGGTAAACAGTTATACAAAGTGTTGAAACAATTATCTAAAGATGATAAGAAGGAATTATTGAAGAAAATTCAGATTACAAAAGAAGGTAAATTGGAAATAAATTAATCAGCAGCATAGATCATAGTCACAGAAAAAGTAATATACAATTGAGCATTGTACAACGGTGTAAGATGGAAGGCTTTCTACGTTGTTGGGAAATTAAGAGAAATTGATGCGTGGTATAGGTATAAACTTATTTGTTTAAACCTCTGTAGATTTTATGATAGAATTGTTGAAGCTGGAAAAGTTAGTATTTAAAATAATAAGGAGAACAGATATAACTCACAGTATCTATTGGGAAAGTTAAATCATCAAAGAAATAATCTGGCAAGTAAGATTTCAAATTTTCTTGATCTTGTTCAGCGTTGATTGGGGTATATATGATTTCCGATGAATCTTCTTTTGGAATGGTAAGTTTATAATCCAGGACTATTGGGATAAAAGGTCAGTATATTCATATTCAAAACATAACGGTGTGTTAACTTACAGCCATTTTTTCCAGATTGGGAACAATCAAAAGATAATGCTTCATCTGTATCTTCAACCTTATGTATTCTTAATCCAACAATCTGTTCAAGCATATCCAAGATCAATTCATTTTGGAATGATTCCTCTTCGTTTGACGATGTTTGACGTTCTCCAGTTTCCAACTCTATTAGACGGGCTTTAGTTTCTTCTAATTCCATTAATATTTGTTGATTTTTAAATGTTAATGAATTTATCAAATCGTCAGAAGTTTTGAATCTAGTCTCTGTTGATGCCTTTAATTCATCAAATGATTGCTCAGATCTAGTAGTCTTCAAATCGTCTATTATAGTGTTCAACTTCAGTGTGTTTTTGGAGAGGAACGTTTGGTTTATTGTTTGCTCAGTTTTCTTATGATCAAATTCTGGTCTCCCTGCCAATGATGGTTTTTTAACTGGAGAAGGGATTCGTGAAGAGATGGATGACACTCTTTTGGATGGCGAGGCCTGCGGGTGTGCAATTGGTTTAGGTTTAGGATTTGACAACGCTTTAGAATTGGATAGTGATTTTGCTTTTAGTTTGACCTTCTCCTTTGTGACTTCTTTGATTGGTGTTTCTTCTGCTTCAGGTTTAAGTTCAGGTTCTGCCTCTGGTTCATTTTCCTTCTCTTCAGTTTCAGGCTCAGGCTCAGGCTCAGGCTCCGGATCTTTCTTCTTCCCACCTCTTCTGCGTGTTTGTTTCTTTGGAGCTGTTCATCAATAGTTAGTAACTCAGATCAAACCAATTGATCACGGACCACAAACACATACGCTCCTCGATTTCTGCTTGTGACACTTCTGGGGACGCATTGTCATCCTTGATGTTTCTCTTCGAGGCCCTAGTGGCCTTCCTCTTTGGCGGCATCCTCAACGAACTCTTCAAGTGCTAGCTGTTGCCCAATTTTGCACACAGATCACAATTTCTTTATACTTAAAAGTTGTTTTGTTTACATTTTTAAAAATGAGATCTTCGCTTAGTCGGAATTGTACTTTGCCACGTGACTGTTTTCGACGACTTACGAGGTTATTTATGTGTTTTTTCTATTTTACCGGAAGTGAGTCCCTGAGTCCGAGTTCCGACTCAGGAGATTCAACGAAAAAGAGTTTTTCAAGTATTCAATTCAGTTCAGTTTAATAATAAAGAGGCCCTTCCATTGAAGTTGAAATCGAGTTTAGCGACAAACCTATCAGAAAGGACAGTACCACCAGTTCCAATTGCAGGTTTACACAGCTCTTTGACACGATGTCCTACAATCAAAGACCAACGCACCAGAACTACCAAAGGTTGAATGAACTCCTTGACGCTATCAAGGAGGAATTCGAAAATGTTAACAATGAAGCCTCAAGCTTCAGATTGCACAAGAATGAATATGACATTAAATTCAACCAACAAACTTCAGAAATGCAACAGATCAGACAGACCGTTTATGACTTGGAAATGGCCCACAGAAAAATCAAAGAAGCTTATGAAGACCAAATCAACAGACTTAAAAGCGAACTGGAGTTAAAAGATAGACAATTGGCTTCCTTTCAACATCAACAACCAAATCAACAACAACAGCAACAACAACAACCACAACCACAACAGCAGCAACAACAACCAATCTTGACCAATGGTTCCAACAACTTACCAAAACCGGCCTTTGGCTTCAACCAAGGTGGTTCAAACGCTAACACTCCACAACAAGCACAATCTCAATTACCACCAGTCCAAGCTCCTCAACATCAACAACCACAAGCTCCTCAACAGCATCACCAATTACCACCTCCACCTGGTGCGCAACAACAACAACAACAATCCTTACCACCAGTTGGATCAGTCCACCAGCCTCCAGTGTCACCAAATCAACCAAAAACTGAACCAGCTCCATTAGCTCCAATCCCAACTCAACAATCTCAACCAATTCAACCACAACAACAAGTCGCCACACAAGAACCAAAACCACAATCAACTCCAAGCAGTGGTGCCGCAGGTGCTCAATTAGAAGCTTCCGCTGCCAATGGTGCTTCCAATGGTTATCTTGTTCCAGCTAATCAAAGAGCTGCTCATAACAAGCAAATTCCACCTTTTTTACATGATTTAGATTCAACTTTAGTTCCAGCTCATTTAAAGAAATTACAACCTGATTATTATATCTTATACAATCCTTCATTACCAAAAAATGTTGATGTTGAATTAGTTCATTCTTTAGATCATTCCTCGGTTGTTTGTTGTGTTCGTTTTTCAAATGATGGTAAATTTTTAGCAACTGGTTGTAATAAAACTACTCAAGTGTTTGGAGTGGAAACTGGTGAATTAGTTGCCAGATTAACAGATGATAACACAGCTGCTGAAAATGGTAATTCTGGAGCCGATTTATATATTAGATCAGTTTGTTTCTCACCAGATGGGAAATATTTAGCCACAGGTGCAGAGGATAAAGTTATTAGAATTTGGGATCTATCAACAAGAAGAATCACTAAATATTTGAAAGGTCATGAACAAGATATTTATTCATTAGATTTCTTCCCAGATGGTAATAGATTAGTTTCAGGTTCAGGTGATCGTACTGTTCGTATTTGGGATTTACAAACTGGTCAATGTTCATTAACTTTATCAATTGAAGATGGTGTTACTACTGTTGCTGTTTCTCCAGATGGTAAATTAGTTGCAGCTGGTTCTTTGGATCGTACTGTTCGTGTTTGGGATTCATCAACTGGGTTCCTTGTTGAAAGATTGGATTCTGAAAATGAAGCTGGTACTGGTCATAAAGATTCTGTTTACTCGGTTGCATTTACCTCTGATGGTTCAGAAGTTGCTTCAGGTTCATTGGATCGTACTGTTAAATTATGGTCTTTGAAACAATTGGGTAACTCTGCCAATACAAGTGCTACTCAATCAAAGAATGTTACCGCTTGTGAAGTTACCTATGTTGGTCATAAAGATTTCGTTCTTTCAGTTTGTTCTTCTCCAGATTCTCAATATATCCTATCGGGTTCCAAGGATCGTGGTGTGATATTTTGGGAAAAGAAGACTGGTGACCCATTATTAATGTTACAAGGTCATAGAAACTCTGTCATTAGTGTTTCAGTTGCCAATAACGCCATTAGTGGTAATGGTATGTTTGCTACAGGTAGTGGTGATTGTAAAGCTAGAATATGGAGATGGAACGAAGTGTAAAAAAAAAACACATTTTGATCAATATATTCAAACTAGTATGATAAGTTGTATATCATGGAGATGTTTTCACACATTCTCTCTCTGATATATATTTGTGATTTTATGTGATTTTGTGCTCTTTTTCCCCTTTTTTTGCGACAACTGGCAGGGTCCTTTTGTTTATGAAGTTTTTTTTTATCCCTTCTACCTATTTTTTTTATCATATCTCTTTTCTATTTTTAAAGTTGTTTGAATTTTCTTTTAATCTCAAATGACTTTGTGTGTTATATATAGTACGTTTGTTGGTTTTGATAAATAATTGTTTTGAACTACAAATTGAAGTAAAAATAAATGTAATTGACTTTTCAATTAATTAATCATGTACCGGTCGAGCTACGCCAAGTCTTTTCTGTATTTCAATGCAAAATTTAACTTTTAATCTCTAATCATAGTATACAGCAAATTATTATTTATTAGCAGATGAACAAACCTTGATTGTATGGGGACTTCTAATTGGAACTTTTTGGGAAACCATTAGCGTCAACTAATGATTCTTTTGTATCTTGTGGACCATCACCAACTTTAGTTAAGATGATTCTTGAAACACCTTTATATAATTCTTCATCTAATTGGAATTGAATTTTTTCCTTAATTGAATCAAATTGTTGTTCAAAAGCGTTCAAGATCTCTGAAGAGTACTTAGACTTCCAACCATCAACTTGATGGAATAATTTATACAAGAAGCTGAAAATTTTAGATTCATTAGTATCTTCATAATAAATAACGGCATTTGGGCCAGCATCAAAAGTATAAGCGGCAACAATTTTACCATAAAAATCATTAATAGCATGAACTAACTTGATGATCTTCTTAGAGGTGTCATTTAGATAAAAGATTGGAGGATAAGAATCAAGACAAGTAGCATGGAATGAATTTGAATCTTTCATTGTTAAATTAGCAAAAGTTGGGAAATCTTTTTCCAAGATTGATTTCTTCATTTCTTCGAATCGTTTAGGAACAACCTCTTTAATTCTCCATTGGAATAAATCTGAAGTATGAACAGTGGTTTGCATACCACTAGTTGATGGAGTATCTTTCTTATCAGCACTAACAACTAAGATGGCAGCTTTCAAATTTGACCAATGGGACAATGGTGCAACTTCAACAGCTTTTGAATCTGACCCATCTTCTAATTTACCCATTTCCCAAGCAACATAACCACCAAATAAAGATCTACAAGCTGAACCTGAACCTTTTCTAGCGATTTTGGAGATTTCTGAAGTTGATTGTGGTAATTTGTATAATTTGGCAATGGCAACAACTAATGCTGAAAATCCTGCAGCTGAAGATGCTAACCCAGCAGCTGTAGGGAAATTGTTTTCAGAAACAATGTGTAACCCCCAGGATGAGATCTTTGGTAAAGTTGAATCGGATTTTTCCAATTCTTCACGGAATGTTCTTAGATCTTTCAAACAATTTTGTGTTCTTTCAGATGATAAGGATTCTTGTTTACCATTCAACCATAGTTTGTCTTCTTTGAAATCTTCAGAAGTAGCAACAGAGGTTAATGTTCTCAAATCGTCTTGGGCCAAAGTCACAGAGATTGAAGAGTTTGTTGGCAAATTCAATTGCTTGTCTCTTTTCCCCCAATATTTCAAGGTCTAATGTTGAAGAATGTTAGTATCAGATCTCTCACCTGATATGGAAACACCTTCCAAAAGTGCTGGAAGTCACCAGTGGAAAGAAAACTTACTGCAATGTTGACCGGAGCAGTGGTAGAAGCAGTGTAAACAACCATCTTTCCCTCTATAATAGGCTTCAAATAGTACAAGATCTGTAACTCTTCTCTTCTCTTGACGCTGGTTTCTCTTCAACGTTTTAAACGAAAAGACGAACGATGGGGGGGCATTTGCAGAACACATTCGCGGGAGCCGTGGTCGCGGCCGTTCCCGCAAAGGTTTCCCTACCGTAGGTGCACATATTGTGCTAAAAGAGTTGCCAATCAACACCATAAGGCAAGCTAAAATGAGCTGCTCTTTGAGACCAAAGCAATGCTTGTCAAAGAATCCATTTATCATTTCCATTAGTTTTACTCACATTTCCTATTTGTTGTCCATAGATTGAAATCTAAACTCTCTTGATCTTCGCTGAACCTGTCAAAAAGATCGCTTTGTAGCCCCGAAAAAAGGAACAAACAAGACAATCAAAACGTAGAACTTTAGCTTTTGTACATGGATCACTTCTTTCATCTTCATTCCCAATCCAACAGGAGAAGTCCAAGTTGATCGGAAAGTGACTGGTCATTATATATCACAATGGTGGGCATGCTACGTTTCACATTGCCCTTGGTCAGCCGTCAGATACGGACCCAGCTGCTTCACAAGACTGGTTGTATCGGATCTTCAAGTTTAAGATTCCCTCGTTGGGTATCAACAGGTCCAACAAAACCTGTCAAAGAGGAAGAGACCCCTTTGAAGGTCGATTTGGAAAAGAAAGTAGCCTTAGACCAACCATTCACTCCAGAGGAACGTAAAATAGCAGCCCAGTTAAGACTGGATGGATTGGGGCCTTTTGTTTCTCGTCTTCCTGAAAAATGGATACCTTATGCCGAGTTGGCAAGATTAGAAAAACCAGTGGGGACCTGGCTATTATATATTCCATGTACTTGGTCAATATTAATTGCAGCAACTACTACGTCTGCTCCATTCTTAGCCACCATGAGCACTTTGGCAATCTTTGGAGTTGGTTCTCTCACCATGAGAGGGTTTGGATGTACTATTAATGATTATCTTGATAAAAACTATGATGATAAAGTATTGAGAACAATTGAAAGACCTATTGCTAGTGGGAGAGTTTCTAAAAAGCAAGCATTATACTTTGCCGGTGGTCAATTAGGCGTTGGGTTATGTATTATTACCTTGTTACCATGGGGTTGTTTCCCACTAGGTGCATTCTCATTATTACTCGTTTGTACTTATCCACTATTTAAAAGGTTTACATACTATCCACAGGCTGTCCTTTCATTGGCTTTCAACTGGGGTGCTCTTTTAGGGTTCCCTGCTATGGGTATCTGGGCTTATAACACGATGGTTCCATTATTTTTTTCCACATTCTGTTGGACAATGACTTATGATACAATCTATGCACATCAGGATAAGAAATTTGACATCAAAGCCGGTGTGAAATCAACAGCTTTGAAATGGGGGTCTCATTCAAAGAAAATATTTACTGGATTAACAGCTACTCAATTGAGTTTATTAGCTACAGCTGGTTATAGTGCCGGTATCTTGTTCAACCCAGGTTTTTTAATTGGAGGCGGGATTTTCTCCTATAGATTGATCAAGATGATCAAAGACGTGAACCTTGACGACCCACGTAGTTGTTGGAATGCCTTCACGGGGAACATCAACTCTGGATTGATCTTCTCTGCTGGATTATTCTTTGATTATATCCTGAAATGTTTGGGATTCTTGTAATTATTTCTAAAAGTCGAGAATTGATTTTGTTGCATATACCGGAAATAACTAATATAGATTTGACATATAAAATTTGTAGAATGTATCTTTCAATCAACAATGGGCAAAGTATCAAATATGTCTGCAAATCACAATAACAATAAAGTCAGGAAGCCAAAGATTCATAATGGGAAATCGTCAGATCGTCGTTTAGCTTCTGGTGTGCGACCAGAATCTTTCTTATTATCACAACAGAACAAAACAGTTAATATAACGTCTATTCCAAAATCCCAATCACCACAACCACAACCACCTTCTAAACCAGCTTACCCACACTCTTCAAACAATAAGAATAACAAGTCAAATTATAAACAGAGCAAAAATTTTAAGAACAAGGGGAAGTCCAAAGATCATACACTCGAGGAATGGGACCCAAAACATTTCAGATTGTTTGTGGGAAACTTGGGTACAGATGCTAGTGATGCACTACTTTTGAAATCATTCTCAGCATACCCAAGTCTTTCTAAAGTGAAAGTACCAATGGACCACAAGGATGAAAACAAAGGTTACGGTTTCGTCGCTTTTAGTGACCCAAATGATTACTTGAAGGCTTTCAAAGAACTAAATGGGAAATATATTGGGCACAATCCATGTGTTTTGAAAAAGGCAAATGATTTGAAAAAATAATGGCATTATATAAAGAACGTTATAGAACTGGACACGGGCCTGAAATATACAATTGTACTATACAAAATGGATTTAAAATGTGATTTCCCGTAGTTAAAGTCTTGTCAAATTTGGGAACTAGTAGTTTTTTCCCGAAAATTTTATAGGGAAAAAACAAGACTAGAATTCTCATCAACAACTCAGAACAACTGAAACCAATCAATTTCAACAAAAGATGAACGTCATAAGAAGACAGATCTTACGATCTCAATTGGTTGTAAGACCGTCTTTCATCTCAAGTCAACCTATAAATCATGGAATCTCTCTATCCAGATTCCAATCATCGTTATCGAGAAAACAACCCCATCCAGAACCACCATCACCTCCACCTCCAACTTTACAAACACCAAACTTGCCAGAATCTTTCCGTAAGACTATTCCAGGAGAAACAGACCAATCAAACTCTTTGATGTCAAGAATACCTACATTCCCCTTGAGAAATAGATCCTCACTATTACCAAAACCTGGTGTACCAACTTCAAATTCTCATACATTAAGATCAATGCTTGAAATTCTATATCAAAAAAAACAACCAGAGTTATTATATGAAGCTGAATCTCATAAATTGTATTTCCTTGCCTGTGGTGCCTTAGCATTCGTTGTTGCTGCCTATGGTATGATCTTAGCTGAATGGTTAACAAATACATCATATCAAATCTATAAAGAGGATGGAGATTTATTATATTTCACTGGGAGAATGTTGTTAAATTTGGGTATTGCATCTATAGCTGCTGCTTTTGTTACATTTTTGGTTACACTACCAACAAAGCTTATTAGAAGAATATGGTATCTACCAGGTAAGACCCCTGAGGCATCTTTCATTAAATTCACTTCACATCCTTTATTACCTGGAAGAGCTACACCTGTTCACACTATTGCCTTGAAAGATTTGAATCGTTCATCAAAGGGAAGAATCTTCACTAAAAATGGTATTTATGGTACATTGGACAAAAGCACATTTTTCTTTTTATTGAAGGAGAAAAATAAAAGATTTGGTTATTGGTTAGTAGATAGAAATGGTTGGTTTTGGGGTGATGGCCGTGTTTTCGATGTTGCATTTGGTAAAGATACTATTCAAGTTGCTGAAGAAGCATTAACATATGATCAACAGTATGGGAAGGCAAGAGAGAAAATTGCAGAGGAAAAAAAGAAAATGAAAGAAGATATGGGTAGAAGTTGGCCATTGAAGATTGGTAAAGAAATGGCTCAAGATGTTGCAGAAATTTCTAAAAAAATGTTACTTAAAAGTAAACAAGAACCTTCATTAGAATCAATTAAAAAATCTCACAATACATCGGTCAAGACCAAGAAGACAAACAAATCTAAAAAGAATAGAAGACCCAAAAAGTAGATAGAGTTTATCTACAATTATTTATTTGTATATAGCATTGGGAAAAGAACACTACATATAATAAAATCATGAAATTTGTAGCATAGTCATAAAATAGCAGTGCAAAGAATTCAGCACTTTCGTCATATTTTTAGTTCATTAATCTATCACGACAATAGAATCTTGTTCATCATCCAGTTCCACAACCTCTTCTTCTTCATCATCTAGCTCTACAATCTCGACAGGAGCCTTAGGAAGTTTTTTGGCTTTGAACAAATGACCATCATCAGAACTCGATGGTTTATCTCTCTTCTTCTCAACTTTCTTTGACGTTGTGCTTTGCTTCTGCAGCGATGGTGCTGCTATAGCTTTTTCTGTTTTACTCTTATTATTTTTTTTCTTATCGTTTGAAATGTCCCTAGCTTCTTCAATTCTTTTAGCTTCAGCATCCTTAGCAGTTTGTTCCAACTTTGACTTCTGTTGGGCAAAATATTCTTTGAATTCCTTCATGAAAACATTGTTATAACGATTAAATTGATGGCTAGCTTTGGCGTAGGCTGTTTTAGCCTGTGGACTTGTCTTGACACAACCTGTTGCAATTTCTTCTGATGTCATGAAACTTAATAACCCTGTCAAGATAGTTCCAACATTCCAACCTGGATTCCACGTTTCTGGATGATAATCACTAACAGATAAACAAAGTCTTGTATTTGGAGCAAAACGGCCATTGGGTGTAATCATCTTAATACCTGGTGGAGAAAATGGATATTGAGGTTTGAACATAAGAACACCATGATATTCACCACCCTCGAAGGGGGTATCAGGGGGACCAGTGATGATATAGTGCCATTCTAAAAGGTTTGAGTCCGAAGGTTTGGCATATATGTAGTCTATTGGATCTTCATTCAGCTTCTTATACTCCTTTGTGAGTCTTTTATTTGCACTCATCGCACGGATTCTGATTTTGAGGGATCAGAAGCTCACAGCTTATTTCTTTTGGAAAGTTGACGAATAAGAGGAGAATTTCAATTGAATTAGAACTGGATCTTTTGAGAACTTTCCCAATCCAACTTGTTGTTTAAAGGTTTGACATGAATATTACTTTTTCAAAGTGTCAAAAATAAAATTTCCAGCATGAATCAAATCATTAACAAAAGCCAATTAGTGGAACTTTACTTTTGTTATCACTGCAAATCAACTGAATCCTTTATTAATATACGAATGATTGTATTTCGTCTTTTTCCTGTCTTTAAACAATAGAACATTCCCTTTTCCTTTTGGTTTTAAAGAAAGAACAGCATTTAGTCCCATAAAGTCTCCCAAAACTTGACACCAAAGTGTCCTAGACTGATCAGAACGGTTCTAGGGCTGCTTTTCAGACCTACATCTAGACACCTCATTCCTATAACCGCCAAGGAGAAAGCCTCGAGCATTTTGGAATTAGCGGTAATAGCAAATAACGGTGTGTTGCTTGACCTATACAGATATGAAAGAATGCTTTACAAGAAATTTATATAAAGAGACATTGATATATCTTTGAATCATCGTTGACTTGCCTTCAATGACTGATGGAGACAGTTAACATTGCTAATTTCCGTATTTAAATCTCCAAAACTTGTTTCAAGATGTCTTCAGTTACAACTTCTTCAACAGATCAATTAGTTCCATGGCAAAATTTAGGTTCTTCTGGACTCAAGATTTCAAATATCATTATTGGAATGATGTCTTTTGGTTCAAAGAATTGGGAAAAATGGATTATTGATGATAAAGAAGAAGTTTTCAAAATCCTCAAGAAAGCATATGATCACGGTATTAGAACATATGATACTGCAGATGCATACAGTAATGGATTATCAGAGAGATTACTTGGTGAGTTCTTACAGAAATATGAGATCAAAAGAGATAAAGTTGTTATTTTAACAAAAGTTTTCTTCCCTATTGATGAAGAAGAATATCCTGTTGGTTATCCTGGTCATACTGTTGATGTTATTGGTTCTGAGTTAGATAAAATCAACTTTAGTAATAACAGAGGATTGTCAAGAAAGCATATCATTGATTCTGCCAAGAAATCAGTGGAGAGGTTGGGCACTTATATCGATCTGTATCAAATCCATAGGTATGATCCATCTACTCCACCAGAAGAGACAATGAGAGCTTTGAATTCTGTTGTTGAATCAGGTTTAACCAGATACATTGGTGCTTCATCTATGAGAGCTGTTGAATTTGTTGAGCTTCAACATATTGCTGAAAAATATGGATGGAGCAAATTTATCTCTATGCAAAGTTTTTATAACTTGATTAATAGAGAAGATGAAAATGAAATGAATTATTATTGTGATAAGACAGGTGTTGGTTTGATTCCATGGTCTCCAATTGCAGGTGGTTCTTTAGCAAGACCAGTTCCAAATGATGAATCAGAATATACAGAGAGACATTCAACCACAATTTTCAAATCAGTACTTGGGGTGGATATCACAAAATCAGATCCCTCGAAGCTTGCAGAAATTGAAATCATAA
Organism: Hansenula sp. yHMH451; assembly: GCA_030571095.1. Classification (NCBI taxonomy): domain Eukaryota; kingdom Fungi; phylum Ascomycota; class Saccharomycetes; order Phaffomycetales; family Wickerhamomycetaceae; genus Hansenula; species Hansenula sp. yHMH451. The sequence goes on from JAJLXE010000001.1 coordinate 495,567, forward strand.
ATAGAGTTGAAGAGCTCTCAAAGAAGAAAAATGTTCCTATGGCTGCTATTTCCACTGCTTGGGTTTTATCTAAAGGAACTGCACCAATAGTTGGGCTAAATTCCGAGAAGAGGGTTGATGATGTTGTTTTGGCCTCTAAATTGAAATTGACAGAAGAGGATATCAAATACTTGGAGGAGCCTTATAAGCCAAAGAAAAGAGTTATGTAATGTTTCGATTAATATAAAGTTCTATCCATAATTCTGATATCAATGGTTTTCACTTGTAGGCTCTAGAATATCTGTATTCTGTTAAAATTTGTGTAACAATTTGCGTTCATCATGTTAATATACTGGTATTGAGGATCAGGGGAAATGACGAGATTGATGTCATTTTTCTTATCTCCCACCCCTTTCCCTGTATCCTTAGTTGTTCCCTTTATTATGCTCATTATATAGAGCATATTTTCCAGTTCAAGTGCTTTATTATCTATTCCTTAAAAGTGTGACCCAAAATTGAGCTTCAACGCTTTTAAAAATATGTTAATGCATAGTTCGAATTCTTTGCGCTTGCAAAGACTACAATCTTCAACGTCATAATAAATTATATTAAAATTTTAATCCCTAACCCAAGTACCTTTATAAAAATGATGAACATAACTTTTATCCTTTTTCTTATCATCCCAATGGAGCACAAACATTGGTAAGATTATAACGTCATCGTCAAACAAGACAGGCTGTTCGATCTTCGTTAAATTTTGCCATCCGATTGGTTTTTCACCATATATGTAAGAATTTTGATTATCACCTCTTGAATATTCATATTTGATTTTTTTCTGTAGTTCCAATTTCCTATTCGGATCGACTATTTTATTGTGATAAAAATCTAAAGATGGATCTAATTCTTCAGAGACTTTATAAACTTCGTTTAAATAATCAAATAAAACATCTGTGACTAATGCTGGTCCGGTCCATTCTAAAACCCCTCTAAAATAAGATTCTGAACCTTCGTTGAAATTAAATTCCCCATATCTATCATGACTCAACACATTTGTCTTTGGGTCATAATGATTCAATGTCAAGTCTATGATTCTTGAGATCAAGTCTCTATAAAATGGATGACCACGTTTAGCTTGTAAAGTCCATTGACATATTTGGAAACGTCTTGTTTGACCTCTTCTAAACCAATCTTTTGAATCTCTATCATGCTCAACTCCTATCAGCATACCTGCTTTATTTTCACCTTCCGGGGCCAAATTATTACTATATGAAACCCAATCTGATACGTTTCTTGTTACAGCAGTATCGATATCTGTGTATATACCACCATAGGCAAATAGTACAAGGTAACGAACAAAATCACTCTTTAGAACAATATGAGGTAGTTTTTGTAAAGTTTGTAAAACTTCTGGTATATCTGCATATGCCTCACCGATAAATTCATCAAATTTATCATTTCTTATTATATGATGAGTAAAATTTGATTGAGAATCCCAAGTATGGATCATTTTCACTAAACCTTTCTCTAATTCATCTAATTTATCAGTCTTCCATAATTGCCAAACGTCTTTTGGTATTGGATCCGATGTTTTCACGTATGGGAACTTTGAAGCTAATTTTGTTCTTATATCATCCTCTTTATACAAAGATACTCTATATTCATCAACTGTTTTATAAGAGTATTGAGATAATAGGAAATCAAATTTTTCTCTTGCTCTTTCATGGATTTTATTCCGGTGACCAAGAAACGATATCACTAATAAGATGAATATTGTTCCAGCGGTGACATATTTCTGTCTTTTGTTCAACACAATCATCTTCATTGTGATGGATTGAACAAGAATAAGAACAAGAAGAACTCACACACTTTTCAATCTTTTGGGGTCTTGATAATTTATAATACCGGCCAGGAAATAAAATATGGTCAATTGTGCATATTCAAAATATTATTATCTACAATTTATTATTAAGTGAACTCAACTTTATTAAGCGATTATCTGCAGTTATTTTTGATTCTGCAGTGTGATATTTTATTACAAACGAGACTTAAACTACTACTACTACTATCAAATCAATGAGCTCTATATTAATGACTCTTCCATGAACCTCTGAAGAAATGACGTGCTAAATTCTCGCCTGCTCTATTCTGCTCCCAATAAAAACTTGATCTTGGTAATATTAGAACATCATCATCGAATAAGATTGGATGTTTGATTTTGGTCAAGTTTTGCCAACCAAATGGATAATACACTGGATCATATTCATTATGACCTGAGCTTTGTAATCTTTGATATTTGATCTTTTTCTGTAATCTCAACCTTCTATTGGGATCGATAATTTTATCTCTTGAGAAATTTATCATTGGATCCAACATTTCAGTTGTCGTATAAACTTGGTTTAAATAATCGAAAAAAGTATCTGTAAACATTGCTGGTCCTGTCCATTCTAAAACACCATACAAATATGATGATGAACCTTTATTGAAATCATATTTGACATTGTTTAATGTTAAAATCTTTGTATCGGGGTCATAATTATTTAATGTTAAATCCACAATTTTGGAAATCAATTCTCTATAAAATGGATGCCCCAATTTTGATTGTAAAGTCCATTGACAAACTTGAATTCTTCTGGGCATTTTCTTATCAGTCCAATCTTTTTGATCTTCATCACCTTCCACCCCAACTATTAGACCAATTTGATTTTCTTTGGAAGAATCAATCATTGTATTATTATAAGTTAACCATTGATCCAAAGGTTTCGAGACTGCAGTATCAATATCTGAATAAATCCCACCTTGAGCAAATAACAAGATATAACGCATCAAATCACTTTTCAAAACAATATGAGGCAATAGATTGAAAGCTTTTATTATATCCACAGCTGAATCTTTAAATGAATTTTCCACAAATCCCATAATTTTGGAATCTGATAAAATTGTATGAGTGAAATTTTCTTGTGAATTCCAAGTTTTAATTAAATCTTGTAAACCTTTTTCTAAACTTGATACATCATCAGTTTTCCAAGTTTGCCATATTTTCTTAGGTACAAGATTTGAAGATTTTTCATATGGGAAAGCCCTGGATAAATTATATCTTAGATCAAATTCGGTATAATTGTTTGCAACTCTATATTCATCCACTGAATTATATTTAAAAGAATCGAATAGTCTTTGAATTCGATCATTTGCGAATTTTTCATGATGGAATATGTTATATATAACAAGTAATAGTATTAACCCAGCAAGAAGGGCCTTATTCTTTTTAGAAATGGTTAAAAACATGACATGCCTACGTTACAATTGAGAATTATATATCAAATCATCAACAGGCCAAAGGGGTAGATTTTTAAAGGATTCATTTGTTTTAAGACATTGTAATTTAAGACATTGTACTGATGCCCACGTGAGAAGTGTTATTGTTAATAACTCAACTGTTATTTATTCATTTTTACACTATTATTAGATCTTGAAAAAAATAATTTGATTTTCACTGCATATGTAAAAAATTCATGATTGAGACATTATTGGAAATATTTTACTGATAAGAACCTCAAGATAAGCGAAAATTTCAATTCTACAAGGATTGAATATTAATTATATATTTTCATTAGCGATTTGTTTATTAATGATTTTTCCAAGTTCCTTTGAAGAAATGTTCGACATAATCCTTTGGATCTTTTTTCTTACCAAAGAAATGGATTCTTGGTAAGATCAAGACGTCTTCATCAAACAAGATTGGGTATTGAATTTTAGTTATATTTTGCCAACCAATTGGTTTTTCACCAGGGATATATTCATTATGGAAACTATCATGTAATCTTTCATATTTTATATCTTTATAAAGTTTTAATTTTCTATTTTGATCAATGATTTTTTCATTATAAAAATCTAAAGTTGGATCCAATTGTTCTGAAGTCTTATAAGCATCATTTAAATAATCAAATAAAGTATCTGTAAACATTGCCGGTCCTGTCCATTCTAAAACCCCTGCAAAATATGATGAGGAACCTTTATTGAAATCATATTTCTTCCCATTTTTAATCATGATCTTGGTGATTGGGTCATAATGATTCAATGCTAAATCCACAATTCTATAAACTAACTCTCTATAAAATGGATGCCCAGCTTTTGATTGTAAAGTCCATTGACAAATCTGTACACGTCGTGGCATACCATTTGTTGTCCAATCTTTTTCATCTCGATCACTTTCAATACCAATGACTAACCCAACTTTGTTATTACCTTGTTCCACAAGGGTATTATTATAAGATAACCAATCGGTCATATTTGTATTTAATGCCGTGTCGATATCAGAATAAACACCACCTTTGGCTAATAATACCAAATAACGAATCAAATCACTTTGTAAGATGATATGAGGCATTCTTTGGAATGCCTCCACAACACCAGGGATTGAATTCCCATAAGTTTCATTAACAAAGTCAACAAATTTATGATTTGGTATTATAGTATGAGTGAAATTTGGTTGATTATCCCAAGTATAAATGATTTTTTGTAAATTTTCATCTAATGAAGTTACATTATCAGTTTCCCACATTTGCCAAATCTTTTGAGGAATTGGTTCAGTTGATTTAATATAGGGGAATTCATCACTTAAATTTCTTCTTAAATCCTCTAGTGGATAATTTGCAATTCTAAATTCATCAACTGTTTTGAATTTATATTGGACCCATAGCTGCCTTACGTGATCTGAAGCTGTTTGATGATGATAGATGGAAAAGATGGAAATAACGAGTGCAATGATTGATATTAGGATCAAATTTCTCAATCTTCTTGTGATTATCATGGTGAAGTTATTGATCTTTATAGATACGAATAAGGAATATCAAGTTTTTAGTGAGATTTGGCAAGACATATATCATTTTTGTTTTCCTCAAGGGAATTACGCAGTGAGAAGCGGGCAAGGTTAATACTTAAGTAGTTTTATGATAATTAATAAAGATGCATCATGTGAGGATCGATCTGGGTCGAGAGATAGATGAGCGGAAACGCGTGAAGTCAACGTGTGTCGTTCTATTTCTGATTTCTTTTCTTGTATCTGTTCTGTTCTGTTCTGTTTTGATACCTATTTCTCTTTTTTCTCTTCCTTCTCGTCTTTTACTATGTCCATTATGCACTTTGAAAATAAAAAAGCGCATCAACGTTGCACAATAGTCTGCACGCCCAACGTTGAGCCACCGTTGTGCTGCTCTACTCTACCATCACAATCACAATCACAACTACTCGACTCTACCCACTTTCCACTTTCTACTTTCCACTACCAACAGTCAAATTCCAACTCTCTTCACTTTCCACGTTTCAACTCTTTCCACTTTCAACTCGTTCAATTCTTTCTTAAAAACCAACTTTCCACTTTTTATTTCTTTTTCTGTTTCTTTTCCTTATCAACTAGTCCCGAGTCCCCGGGATCGCCGTGTAGTCCCAGACGCGCCCGAGGCAAGGGTCTCTCTCTCGGGACTAGTCCAGTGTCTTTATTTTTAATGAAAATCATCAAAATTATCGAATTCTTCACTTGATTCTCTTTAAATACGCCTGGTTGGTACCATCTGGTTGGTTACTCGTCACAGGTTATTGGTATATACTCTCTACACGCCATGGAGCTGCCAAAGGTCAACATGGAAAACCTGTTCCAGTACACGGCCCAGGTCGGAATCTACCGTGTCCAAGTGTTCAAAGCTGTTGTCATTACTACCCTCGTCTTGATATTCCTACTACAACTATTCCATGGCACTAGTGGATTGGAACAACAACGTGAATTATTGGTGATCAAACCAGATGATGTCTATAACACTCATTATGATTCGCTAATAGACTTGAAAAGTTTGGATTCCCTCAGTCTTAATGACCGTTGTACAACTTTTTTCAACAAATTATCTTCAAATCAAGAATTTAAAGATTTCAACTGGTTTAATTCAAATCTAAAAGATATAAAGATTGCCCCAAGTTTAAAATCATTCATAAATCAAAAAAAATCTGAAACTAGACAGAAAAATGAACGTGTTACAAATGATTTGATCAAACAATGGGAAAAAACTTATAGTACCGATTATTCAACTGATAAAATTTATATGAAAAAATTAATTGATTTCATTTCAAATTTACGTGTTTTCGGTACATGTTTCATTGAAAATAATTTATTCCAACAAGTTACAGGCTCAAAATCTTATAACATATTTTGGAATGATGAAGTTGATAAAGAATTGGAATCAAAGACTGACACTTTCCAATTATCAAATGAATTGGAAATTAGATTATTCCCATGGGTATCAAAGATCTATCCAACTTATAAACATGGCTTACAACAACTAGGCGTGGGGATCCCATCCATTGGTGATGCTCATAATGACGAGGATTATAATGCTAAGTCCTCTTTTCTTTATAATTTCAAACATGGATTAAATGGTGAAGGTATAGTTATTCCAATCTTTGATAAAAAAGATATCGAGTATGTCTTGAGATTATCAAAAGTTTTAAGATTCTTGGATAGCAAGTTACCAATTCAATTTGTTCATCATGGTAATTTAGAAGAAGTTGATGAAAAAAAAATCTTTGAAGCATATACCAAAAAATTGGATCCAGATGATTATTTCTTAAATATTGATGATATCTTTATGGGACAGGGGGATTTGATTCTTGGTTATAATAAAAATCTACCAAAGCAAGATGTCTATTTCGCAAATATTAAAATGTCTATAAATGATAAATATGGGAAAAATTTGAATCGTTCAATTTTTAAAAATTTCGCCCTATTATTTAGTTCATTCCAAAGAGTCCTCTTGATGGATCCTTCAGTTTTACCATTCGAAAGATCCTTGCAAACTTTGAAATCAGATTTCTTCGAAAAATATGGTGCTTATTTCTATCCAGATTTAAAATTGGATACTCCAGTGGATTTAAATGAATTGGAATTATTTAAAGATTTATTACCAAATAAAATTGATCAACATTTATTCAATATAAATCAAATCGATGAATCCTTCCTGCAAAATTCAAGATTTTTCTCCAAAGGTTATACTTCAATCATAAATAATGATATCTTGGCTATTGATAAAAAAGATCATTTCTTAGGGTTATTAATATCATTAACTTTAAACCATTTACCATTAAACTTCAAGACAAGTTTGATATCAAATGAATTCATTTGGTTAGGTTCAATCCTTTCGGGTGTTACTCCAGATTTACCAATTGCTACTCATGAAATTGGTATAGCTGGTTCTTTCACTGATGATTCAAATAGAAGAATTCAAAAATCAGCTTCAAGAGAAATTTGTTCAATGCATAAGGCTATTTTCGATGATCCATCTAATACAGTATCATTCATTTCCAATGGTGCTTTCAATTGTGATCGTGATGGATTAAATTTGGAAACAGAAGTTAAAAAACCTCAACATCGGGGATTTAATGGGAAAATCGATCAATTGGAAAGATGGAACATGGAAAGAACAAAATTAAAAGCAGCAATCATACCAATCGATCAAGAAATTAGAGCAAAGAATAACATCGATGAAGTGGACGTGTCAATCACTAACTCAGAAGGTTATTGTCATTCGGAAATTTGGTGTGCTTATGATTTATTAGGTGCTAAAAATGATAAAAAATATGAAGGTAAAATAATTGAATTCGAGGCGGTACAACATCAAGTCTTGGAATATATCGAATTGTTATGGTCAACAAAATGATTGATGAGAAACATTCAAATTTGTATATTATCGTTAAGGATCCTAATAAATTAATAGATGTGGTTATTTATCTGTAGTGGTTCAAAATAGTATTATAGCTTTCCTCCGAGGCCCGCGGGGAGAATTTTGAGCGAAACATTAATTATACAGTTAATCAAAGAGCGTGGAATTGTCAGAGAATAGGTTGATAAATATAAATATATTGGAGGTTAATTAAACATTAGCTCTATAAACTGATATATTAATATATATATATATATATTAATCTTTTTAAAAAATTCAAGCCTGAAAAATGCGTCTTATAAATTAAAAAACAGCTACAAAATCTTGTAACTTAATTGAAGTTAAAAATTGATCGATTTAATAATATTAACAATTTTTGATTAAACTGATTGAAGTATGGTATAAAATAACCACAGCACCATCATCGAGAGCTGTTACTTATAGACAAATCATTTAACTGTCCAATTCACTGTTTTATATCAAGTTGTTAAAGAATCGGTTGATGATGTGGTGTTAATATTAGAAAACGTATTCAATACTTCCATGTGTCTCTTCATGATACACAAACGATTCTACGCGTTAACGATATATTATAAAATGCATTTAAATTCAATATTTGGATCAATTTTTCTCATTTTTCCAAGACCCTTTAAAATGATGTTGAGTATAATCTAATAAATCACCCTTTTTACCGCCAAAATAAACATGAGGTAAGATTAAAACATCATCATCATATAAGATTGGTTCCACCAACTTTGTTATATTTTGCCATCCAATTGGTCTTGTAGGTGGATTATATTCATTATGCCAACTTCCTCTCAATTTTTGATATTTGACTCTATTTAATAAATTCAATTCTTTATTTGGATCAATGATTTTATCCCTTGCAAAGTTCAAATTAGGATCTAATCGTTCACTTGTCTTATAAACTTCATTTAAATAGTCGAAAAAAGTATCAGTAAACATCCCTGGACCGGTCCATTCCATAACACCTGCAAATCTGGATGGTGAATTTGCATTAAAATCATATTTGATACCTTTCTTAGTTAAGATTTTGGTTTTGGAATCATAATAATTCAAACTTAAATCAGCTATTCTATAAACTAACTCTCTATAAAATGGATGCCCCGGTTTAGCTTGTAAAGTCCATTGACAAAATTGTAAACGACGCGCCATACCATTTCTTGCCCAATCTTTTTCATCACGATCACTTTCAATACCAACGACTAATCCAATTTCATTACCGGAATCTGGGGTGATTTTATTCTTATATGATAACCAGTTTGTCAAGTTAGTATTGATTGAAGTATCAATATCTGAATAAACACCACCATAGGCAAATAATAATAGATATCTAATGAAATCACTTTGTAATATAACTTGAGGCATCTTAGTGAAAGCTTCGACTATAGATGGGACTTTTTCACCATAAGTTTCATTTATAAATTGAACAAATCTATCATTTCTAATGATTTTATGAGTGAAATTTTGTTGATCTTGCCAGGTATGAATCAAATCTTGTAAACTTTTATCTAAAGTTTCAACATCATCAGTTTTCCACATTTGCCATACATTATGAGGAATCTCTTGAGTGGATTTCTCGTATGGGAACTTTGAAGCTAACTCATGACGAAGACCATCTGGAGCATATTCTTTGGCTTGTCTAAACTGGTCCACTGTCTCATAAGAATATTGGATCAATAGTTCATCAACACGTTCAGTCGTGGAGGGGTTAAATGTGTATAGTGCGAAATTAAAAAGCACGAAAAAGACAAACAGCACAGGAATAAGAACTTTTGGTCTTTTCAGTTGTAGTAAGCCAGTCATAGCGAGTGTCTTGCAGTCACCAGTGAGGAGCTCGAGTTGAAATGAAGTTAGATCTCAAATTTTCAGGTTCACTTCTTAAATAAGTGTCTCGTGATTTGTAAATGTCTTTTTTTTTTTTTTTTTTCGTTCCCTTAAAAGTGTTCCCAACTCGAAAATTCTTGCAAAAATGTTTGGGGATCGACGATCATTCCAAACAGGAAACTTGTATTGTGTTCAAATCAAAAGCACCTGATAAGTTTGTAAGCGGACTCATCAAGAAAAGAACGTGTTGGAGGGTTTGGGTTTGGTGAAGATGTCTTGAGGAAACGTCGAGGCTGTTTGGCCATGTGTGGGATCCGCAGAACGGTTGGATGAGAAGGGATCGATGAGATGAGGCTGGGAAGACTTCGGATTATAAGCTGAGTCGATTTAAGCATTATTGTTTGGATTGATACATCTTTGTTGTTCATATGGTGCTGGTTTGGGTATTGAAGATAGACGATGTGATAGATTCATGCATGCACAGTGGACAATCTCATATATTTAGCATATGGCCAGAATAGTGTCAAATACAATTGTGCAGGAGACTCTACAAAATGGTTGTCAAATTTGATGTTTAATGTCCACTTTAATTCTTCCAAGAACCTTTGAAATGATGCTCAGCATAATCCAAATCACCACCTCTAGCATTACCAAACGAAATATGAGGTAATAACAAGACATCATCATCGAAAAGAATAGGATGCACTTGCTTTGTGATGTTTTGCCATCCAATAGGTCTTTCCACCGGGTCATATTCATTATGCCAACTTCCTGGCAATTCCATGTGATTGATTTTAGATTGTAAATCAAGTTCTAAATTTGGATTGATTATTTTACTCTCTGGGAAATTCAATCCTGGTGTTAATGATTCTGTTGTTTGATAAATTTGATTTAAATATGTGAATACCGTATCTGTAAACATTGCTGGTCCTGTCCATTCCAAGATGCCGGAAAATTTTGTTTTGGATCCACTATTTAAATCATATTCAACTCCATTTTTATTCAAAATATTTCTCTCTCTATCAAAATGATTTAATGCTAAATCAACAATATTGAAAATCAATTCTCTATAAAAAGGGTGGCCAGGTTTAGCTTGAATTGTCCATTGACAAAGTTGCAAACGACGAGCCATACCATTTCTTGCCCAATTCATTTCATCTCTATCACTTTCAATCCCAATAACTAAACCAATTTGATTGTCCCTTTCGAAGACCTTATCTTGATAAGTTAACCAACCAAGAATATCTTTATCTAAACTGGTATCAATATCTGAATAAATCCCACCAAAGGCGAAAACAAGTAAGTATCTCATGAAATCAGATTTTAAAATAATCTTGGGTAAAATATGAAATGCTTCAACAACTTCTGGAACATCTTTAAAAGTGGTGTTGACTAGTTCATCCAATTCAGAATCTTCAACCATTTTATAATTGAAAGATCCTTTATCTTCAACAACTTGAGTTCTCCAAGAATTCACCAAATCTTGTAACCCTTTATCCAAAGATTCAATATCACTAGTCTTCCACATTTGCCAAATATTTCTTGGTGTTTCATTAACATTTTTCTCATATGGGAAATGTTTGGCTAGTTTGGATCTAATATCATTTGGTTTATAAACATTATGGGTTTTATATTCATCAACTGTGGAATAACCTTTATAATAATCCTTATATACCTTATTGATACGGGTTTTGGATGGTTCATGGAAATAGATTAGTGATGGGACTGTTATGTTCAAAAGCAATAATAACGTCAGTATCACAATAAATGTTCTTTTTTTGTTAAATGCAGGGAACATTTTAAGCCTTTCAAGGAAGATTTGATCTGATAGCTAAACAACGAAAAAATTCTGATCCCTCGTTAATTGGGTTTTAAGATCTTGCCAGCTAACGGTGAAAAAAAGATTATATAAAATATTCAGTGGGAAATAATTGATTCTATCTTTCTATCTGAGCGTACCTTTTCTGCAGTTGTGAAAAATTAATGTAACAAATTGAGTATGTAGGGTGAGTTTTGGGGCTTAAATTAGAGATTGAAATTTAGCGTTTCAGTTAGATAAAGACGGTATTTGGTTATTTGAGATCTATGAGGATATCTAATCAATTTTTCAAGCTAAAGAGATCTAGGATTACTATCGTTGATTGTCTTGTGAGTAGCACTTGAACATTCAAGTTCAAATCATTCTAAGCATAATCGGTTTCATCTGAGACACCTAGATCTGAAACAGCGAAGCTCTTTCACAAAATGGCATCTCATTGGTTCGGGGGGTTTTTCCGAATGGATTTGAGCACTGGTCGTTCGAACCACGCACAGAGCATCCTCTCAGAATATATGTGGCTCCTGTCGTTGGTGGCATAGTCGGTAGAGTGGTGTTTCTACTTCTTTCTTTCCCTTTTAAGGAAGTGCAGAAACGCGAGTTTCTTTTTGGTTTGGCGTCCGACATGGAATTACAGGAAAAAAGAGCTTTTGTGTACCTTTGGATGGAATATACAGATTTCACGGATTTGAGAACTGTTCCATATATATGTAAGATTCATCAGGAATGCCCCCCTTAGGAGTATGGATCTATACACGAGATTCTAAAGATTCCAAGATCGATTGGATCTTAACTTCTAATCTTCTGAACCGGGCTTCATTAAATCTCAGGGGATGAAATTGATGAAATGGGAAATTACCCATCACCGAAGTTCAAAGTATACTCTATTGCTGGAAAGCACAATGCTTACACTGCTACTCCTTATAGGCAAATACTTATACTGTTACTTGCATCGTAGGCAAATGGGATTTTAAGCTTTGTGAGATAACCTAGAACGCCCAAAGGTTCAATAGCCGTAGTGGAGCTACAAAATAATCCAACATTTGTTTATGAACTGCAAAAAAAAAATTAACTATACTTTTCGAACTTTTTATGATTTAGGAAATGTGTTGATTCTTGAACTGGAAATTTTTGGAAGAGACATGATTGATAATCAATTATACCTTGGGGGGTTGTTATCAAATACCCTAAACTATTTGGGATTGTGTGATCAAATTGAACTTAATGTATTACCGTAATAGGGTGTTGAAGCTTGAGACTCATCAACCTCGATTCGTTATTTTGATAAAGGTTTGATGTTTTAATTGGGATAGTTGATACACCTCATGTGGTTGCAACTAGTAGTTTAAACATCTAAAAGTGTGCTATGAGCGTTGTATCATTGTAGTCAACAATACTAGCCAGACCCTTGGGGTCTGGGTCTCTTAAACGACCGCAAGTTCAACAGTTCATCACAATCTTCTCTGCTTTGAACTTTGAATTTCCATCAAGAATAATCTTAGCTACGATCTTTACTCTTTAGCGGCCCTCTTTTGTTAACCCAGTTGTCTCAAACTTTGTCTCACACGGCTAACGAAATATTTAAATTTGAAGTAACTGACAACAACTACATCCCAAGTCTGTATAAATAATTTGATAAGCAAGAATGGTCAAGATTTGGCAAAGTACTAGATAATTGGCCTGTTCATGTTTCGATAAGGTCGGCTCAATAAGCCCTTGGCAGCAATTGTGAGAATTTTATTAATTGTACATGGGTTGTTGTCTTTGGTATTGGAATCATCTAGCCACTATTGATCTTCATCAACCCCATGAACTCAACATCAAAAACATCAACATTCTGCTTCTGAAGCAGGCTATTGTATTTGGTAACGTCAATCTTTTTTCTTTATATGAGAGAATTTTATCAAATAACCGGTGTCAAGAATGGCTGATCCTTACGATACTTCTAGCTTCTAGCTTCAAAATCCAAATCTATTGATTCCATTCAACTCTGAATCAGTTCATTTGGAAGATCTCTACATCTTTAACCTTTAATAAAATGTTCGCAAATCAATCAAACTTTCGATCAAAAAGTTGAAGATCTGCATATGATCTCCCGAAAAAATGAACGAACCAAAAACCCTAAACGGATCTATATATCAAATCGAGATAAACCCATAAGTTATAAGCTATGGTATCTGTAGTCTCTTTCAATGAAATTTGTTTATGAGTTGTCTATACATCTCCCACTTTGAGTCTGTTTGTGACGTTTTAGTCAGAGTTTATGGTGATTAAGCAAATGCAATAGCTATGACTATCTCCTTCTGTTTTCACCGGTTTGGGAAAATATCCCGTACAATTTTCCTGAAAGAACACAAAGTAACAGTTATGCTATGCCCATTCCACTGATTCATACAGAGAAGAAGCTCTTATGTAAGTGTTCTTGTGGTTCTGTGTGTGATGCATTGGTCGTTCATAGTGGCCCTCCACTAGTTACGTATTGATTCAACTGGGAAATTTCTATATTAGGCTTCGCCGCTACGTGCTTCTTTTAGCTGTGTTTTTTCGCTTTTACTGCTAAGGGATTTTGATGAGCTGAAATATTGCAAATCAGGGTATGGGAAACCAGTTAGTGTGAAACTTCCAAATGAACCATTTCCATAGTTTAATTGACACATCGTGGTCAATTAGAATTAATTTGTAAAATTAACCCATATGGGTCCCAATTAAGTCGGATATAGATGGAGAAACAACCAATCCGGTCCCAAGATAAAGCTGCAGTTTCGCTATATAAAATCTTAGACATTTCGTAGTATTATGAAATTATGTACCAAGTTCTTCTGTTTGGGTCTCTTCGTTAGACAGAGATTCATATGTTATAATCTGGTAAGTTTCAGCTCTTTAAAACCGTGTAGGCTGAAGCCTTGAAGATGGAACTCACATCATGAGTTTCACGGGAGGAAGAAACTGGTGCAGTTTTGTGATTGTTGTATTCTGTAGATCGATATGCACCTCCCTATGAATTAAAAATTTCTTTCCTTCAGGTTCACCAATAACGGCTTGCCTACGTATCGCAAAAAAAAAAACAATTAAAAATCTATGGTAAATCAAAATCATCTGGCCTGGCCTCGCCTTCCAAAAGATTTCCTTCTGCCTAGGGAGCAAGAAAATAGATGGATCCCCTTTTGGGCCCGCAGTGGACAATCTCGATCCAAATCAACAGAAGAATGATTTAAATTTCTGAAGGATCAACAGATCAACAGCATCAATGGTCTAGTATCAATTCTTTTCTATGGTACAACCAAAAATAAACCTTCAGCTACGAATCGTAAGTGGATACTAATCAAAACTAAAATACCCTTCTGTAGTATATAGTACGCTGAGACACGTTAACCTTTAACTACAGCTTATTCCAATTGTTTCCGGAAAGCCAATTTCAACGTAACCTTTCAAGTTAAGTAATTGTGCTTGTAGATTTAGGGGATACCGTTGAACACCATTTATTCTTCCTTTTGGCTTAATGTATAAGCATAACTTCTTAAAACCTGCCTAGTGAATTGGAAGGAGGGTTGAGATATCACCGAATTGGGTTATGCCACTGATCTGGTGAGAATAAAATTAACACTTTACACTTCCTACAAAATATAGTAGGAGTTTTGATGGTTCAATAGTAGTACCTAGTAGACCCCATTTCTACTGAGTCAAGTTGAAGATTCTCATGACTCCAATTATGAACACCTTCTTCAAAAAAGCTAGGAGAAAGCTTTGAACAACTTTCCCACCAATTTCGTCAAGAAAATTCAGCGTAATCGAGCTCGGGTTTATTTTTACAAACGCAGTAGCGGTACGCACAGCAAAAGGAGGCGTGGTATGCGCACTGAGGTTTCCTACTTGAGATTCAAAAAAAGGTGAGCTAAGCTGAGCCATTGAAGGCAGTACAATAAGTGTAAACACATAATAGAGCCGATGGTTTCTAAGGTTCCCCTAATCATGGAGGGCCAACCACTCAATTCTTTGTTATCCTGTATCACTCCATAAATCTGAAAGTTTATATTTATCACCTCTTCGGAAATGGCTGGTCCCATAAATTGAAATTGAAAGAAATGAGTAAGCTGGTGCGTCCCTTACCAGTGGCTTTACATAGTTAAGAGGATGTATACCGATGCACCTCATACAGTCGAGCACAGATCACAGTATGCAGGATGCACGGAAATCGCCAATCAGTTTAATTTTCATATCGATTTGAGATTTCATAGCTGCACTAGAATAATACTCATCATTTCTCTCTTTCAGATCATACAGAGGAAATCATATATATACCAGCCCAACCCTTTTCTTCATCCCTTATTTATCTTTTAGAAGAAGTTATCCACTTTGAGTTTGTCCATTCGCTAGTCAAAAACAAATAAATTCAACATGGTTTCATTCACTAGATCAGCTGTTTTAGCTACCTTGATGGCTGCTGCTTCAGCTCAATACTTCAATTCCTCCAACTCATCTTCATTACCACCACCACTTTCACAAATCCCATCATCATCAGAAGCTTCAACTTACTCTTTGACTTCTGAATCTTCTCAATCTTCAGAAGCTTCATCTGAATCATTCATCTATTCTCCATCTTCATCTGCTGCTTCATCTTCCGAAGCTTCATCTGAATCATCTATTGCTTCCTCATCCGCTTCATCCTCAGAAGCCTCCTCTTCATCTGCTTCATCTGCCGAAGGTACTCCATACATTACTGGTTACTTGAAAGACAATGCTCCATACTGGGAAGTTCACGTTCCAGCTTCTTTAGGTCCATGGACTAATGTTGAAATTACTTCATCTACTGACGGTTCTCACTACACTTTCGAAAAAGTTGAATTAACCGCTGAAGGTTCATCTGTTTCTCCAGTTAAAGATGATGTCTCCGATGAATCAATTGATGTTTCTTATGAAACTGCTATCTCATCAGGTGAATTGATATTCCAAATTTATGCTGTTGCCACTGCTGGTAAACCATACACCAGTAACGTTGACTTGACTATCACTACCCCAGATGGTAAGAGAATTGTTAGAAGAGCTACCACCACTTACTCATTATCCTCAACTATTGATGAAGATGTCACCTCATCCGGTTCATCATCATCTGCTGCTGCCTCTTCAGCTTCCTCAGTTGCTTCTTCTGCTGCCTCTTCAGCTTCCTCAGTTGCTTCTTCTGCTGCCTCTTCAGCTTCCTCTGCTGCTTCTTCTGCTGCCTCCTCAGCTTCATCTGCTGCTTCTTCTGCTGCTGCTTCAGGTGCTTCAGGTGCTTCATCCGCTGCTTCTTCTGCTGCTGCTTCAGGTGCTCCAGGTGCTTCATCCGCTGCTACATCAGGTGCTTCAGTTGGTGCCTCAGGTGCTGCTTCTACCTCTACTGCCACTGCTTCTCAAGAGTCAACCACTGTTGTTACCATTACTTCATGTTCAGGTTCTCAAGGTTGTACTGCTGTCCCAGTTACCACCGGTGTCACAGTCGTTACTCAAACCATTGAAGGTACTGTTACCGAATACACCACTTACTGTCCATTAACTGCCACTGAATCTGCTGCTCCAACTGGTACCGCTGCTCCAACTTCTGGTGCTACTGGTGCTACTGGTGCCACCTCAGGTGCCCCAGCTGGTACTTCAACTGAAATTGTTGAAGCTTCATCAACCACCATCGTTACTGTCACTTCATGTTCAAACAATGTCTGTACTGAAGTTCCAGCCACTACCGGTGTCACTGTTGTTACCGAAACTAAAGAAGGTACTGTTACTGAATACACCACTTACTGTCCATTAACTTCAACCGTCACCCATGTTACAACTGCCACTGAAACCCCAGCTACTGAAGCTGCTACCACCGCTCCAGCTACTGGTGCTACCACCCCAGCTACTGAAGGTACAACTGCTCCAGCTACTGAAGGTACTGCTCCAGCTTCTGGTGCTACTACTGGTGCTACCGGTACCACCGCTCCAGCTTCTGAAGGTACTACTGCTCCAGCTACTGAAGCTTCTACCACCGCTCCAGCTACCGGTGCTACCACCCCAGCTACTGAAGGTACTACTGCTCCAGCTACTGAAGGTACTGCTCCAGCCTCTGCTGCCACTGGCACTGCTGCCACTGGTACTACCGCTCCAGCTGCTGAAGGTTCTACCACTGCTGCCACTGGTACTACCACTGCTGCTCCAGAAGGTACTACCGCCGCCACTGGTGCTTCATCAGCTTCAACCACTTTAGCTACTCAAGCTGGTTCATCTGCTGCTGCTGGTTCATCAGTTGCTTCAGTCTCTCAATATGAAGGTGCTGCTTCCAACTTACGTGTTGGTTTCACCGCTGTTATTGGTTCATTCTTATACTTTTTGTTATAAGTTTTTGAGCTTTTGACATTTCATATTTGAACTTCTAAGCATTGAGGATGTTTTTATCCTTAAATGTTTCCTTTTTTTCTAATCTCAATTGATGTTGAGGTTTGAGGATCTTTTTGGGCTTCCAAGAACTTTTTTTTGGTTTCGTTAATTTTATTTTTTTTGTTTCCAAGTGTTAATTATTTTTCCACTGGCTATCCATAAATTTATATCCCAAGATTGGCTGTTTAATTGACAATATCAATCTCTTCATTCATTCGCATGTTTTACAAAATGTTACTTGTTTTTCGTTCATGGTTGTTCCTTTGGCTTTGATCATTTCATTGAAGTTGAAGTTGAACTGCTTTTAATTGAAGGTGTCCTTTGGCTGATTTCCTTCGTTCTATATATATAGATGCTCACTTTATTAATACTATTCAGTTAATAATTTTAATTTTTACGATTGTTTCATACAGTTTTTGGCCTATGAGTGGATAAGTACTCCTCTCAATGATAATAGGTTTCAATCAATTAAACATTTGTAGCACTTTTTGTCTCATGTCTTGAGTTTTGATAAATTTACGTAAAGAATCTAGATTCTGATTGAAAAAGATCTTATAAAGTCTTGATGGTCTTAACAAAACTGCAGTGTAGTCGTTTGTTCGGATTTTGTTCTTGATTCTGTCACTAAGGAAGGTTTTCATAAGCTGCTTCAATTGCCGGACCGCTCACGATAATTACATTCTTCCGACGCGGTCCGAAGAGAAAGAGATAAGACCGCGAATCTTATCATAAAGGGAAGGTTGTGATTTTTGGTTCCTGTTATCAAGATTATACTCATCAATTTAATTAGCTACACTAAGAGCAAATCGAAAGACTAACCACTCCCAGGTGTTATGTCTGTTTTCGACTTACTGTGAGCGGCAATTTTTCCTGATGTGGTTTTAGGCATTTGGACCCTTTGATAAGAGACGATAGGGTGTTGTTATTATAAAGGGATGCAGGAATCTCGAAGAACTTGTGTGATATGTTATATGTTGTACTGATATTCAGTGCCAACGATCATAATGACTGGAAACCATTTGAAGGAAAAGACATCTGGAACTGTGGAAGTCTCCGATAAAGGGTTTGGAGAGGTGGCTGAACTATCGAGTTCTCAGATAGAGAGTAATGACATTGCTGAATCAAATGATGTTGATATAGCTCTCAAATTAGCCCTTGCTTCTAAGAGTATCGAGTATACCAAGGAAGAAGAATCCAGACTTGTCCGAAAACTCGACATCTACGTTACCATTCTGATCTGCATTGTGTATGGAACGCAATTTATGGATAAAGTTACAATATCCTTCACAGGTGTCATGGGTCTCAGAACTGATCTTGGTCTTGAAGGTACTCAGTTTGCTTGGCTCACCACTGGGTTTTATCTTGGTTATTTGATTTTTGAATTTCCTTGTGTTAGACTTTTGCAAAGGTTCCCATTGATGAAAACATTATCTGCTTTTGTTTTTGTTTGGGGATCTGTGCAAATATTAAATGCAGCATCTTTCAACTTTGGTAGTATGTTGACCGCAAGATTCTTTTTAGGCGCTTTGGAGAGCTCAATATCTCCAGCAATGGTTATGGTGACAGCACAGTACTTCAAGAAGGATGAACAATTCCAAAGAACGTCTTTTTGGTGGTCTTCTAATGGTGCAGGAAATATAATTGGTGCTGCTTTGGCCTATGGATTAGCTAAACACGAATCAAGCCTGGCAATTCCAGCATGGAAAGTGTTGTTCTTAGTGACAGGTAGTTTCACTTTACTATTGTCATTTGCTCTATTCTTCAATTTACCAGATACTCCAAACAAGGCTTGGTTCCTAACACCAAGAGAAAGATTGATTGCAGTGGAACGAATTAGGGTCAATCAACAAGGTTTTGGAAATAAAAAATTCAAAAAATATCAAGCCCTGGAAGCTTTTAAAGACATAAGAACATATTTATATTTTGTCCATGGTGTGTTCTCAACTGTTCCAAATGGAGCTCTGACAAGTTTTGGAAGCATCTTGCTTAAAGATTCTCTAGGATATACTGAACTTCAAGCTCTTGTATTATCAATGCCTAATGGTGCTTTCCAGTTTGGATCATCTTTTTTCCTATACTATGCAATCAAATACTTTGGTCATAGGACAATTGTTGGTATGGTGGGGTATTCATTTGCCTTTGTGGGCTGTTGTCTACTAGCTTTCCCTGAAAACAAAACAGCTCAGCTTATTGGCTATTTTATATCAGCTATGGTGCATATAGGTTGGGTCACAGTAATAAGTATGATAACCTCGAATTCTTTAGGATATACAAAGAAAGGTGTGGTCACAACTGTGTACCTAATTTCATATTGCTTGGGGAACACAGTGGGTCCTCAGTTAATGAACCATGGTGCGCCGACTTATAAGCAAGGTAAGGTTGTTATGGCAGCTTGCTCCGCAGTTTCCTTAGGCCTTATGGCTGTTATGTATTTTGTTAATGTATGGGAAAATAAGCGAAGAGATTCCATAGTTGAAAAAGAAGGGTACAATGATGAGCTTCCAGAAAACTATGAATTTATGGATTTAACTGACTTTGAAAATAAAAGGTTCAGATACGTTATTTGATAAAACTTTTTTCTATTTGGGAGGTACTTTGTGCTATAATACACTTGTTTTACAAGTTTTTGAATCTGAAAAACAATACATGGTCCCATCTTCAACAAGCTCTGTGTTGTCTTTCTTGAGTGTATAGTAGATAGTGACTCAGTAACAAATCTACTTGACTAAGTGTGACTCTTTGGAAAAGAGAAAGCTCTGATTGAATTTCTTGATACCTTGAACGAAAAGGAGAAGTATCAATCTCGTTATTAGTGAACAAAACCAATGTCCCCCGTACTGTTCAGATACCCAGAATCATGATGCTATAAAGCAGTGAAAATCCACAAGCTGAAGAGCTAAGTTTGTTCGCTGAACCTTGATTACTGGTAATTTCAGCAATATATTAATTTAGCACTCACGACGTCAACCACTGCGAAATTCCGTGCAATCAATAAATTGAGAGGTATTATCTACAGAGAACTAGTATATTGAACAAAAAAAAAACTGTCGATCATGAGGGTGGCTTTTGTGAGCAGGTTGAAGTATGTTCTTTATGCTGATAATTTATAATCAATAATTGCTCCAATTTTGACAACTTAACAACACCATAAAGATTAAAGAATAATGGCTTAAATTCACATCAGAATAAGGATAAGCCCAGTACCCTCAAGCTGGCGAGGAGCATCTAATGGGACCTTTACTGTTTCTTTACAAACGTTTCAAAAACAATTGGTTTAAAGAAGGAATGTCACTTTTAAGCACCTCGCAAAAGAGAAGCTTCCATTTCGATTTTGGATCTATGGCGGTTGAGAACCTTAATTTTTCATTCATGTTAGCTTCCAAATGCTGTGTTTTTAGCTTGTTATAAAGCCTTTTATAGAAAAGCTTTGGACGGACTAGGCTAGCTAGAACTGTAACATTAAGTGGTGAAATAATATCATTGGCTTGATCTTATTTGGTCTTTCAATCAAGTTTATTTCTGAATCAACTTGTAAAAGATTAAACCGTTGTTGGCGCGCGAAACTTCAACAGGTTTCCAACATTTTGTTACAATTCATCTTATCTAAATTATATAATTATCGGTACAAGATAAATCTGCATGATTGACATTTAAACAAGTTAGCTGCTCTTTTCCTTTTGCATTTCTGCTATATCATGTCAGTTCCGTGTCCAAAATTTTCAAAGTTTTCAAAGTTGGTGATGCTAAGAGCTCAAATGGTGAATGCTTCTGATGGTGCTAAACCAAAGTTTAATAAAATCATTTCTATGAAGAAAGAAGACTATGAAAATTATTCACTTAAATTAAGACCCTCTGCTCCAAAATTTAAAGCTAAGAATGGAGTTTATAGGCCTTTATTTTAGCAATGGTTCCTTGAGGAAACTTCTGATCATTTTATTGATCAAATAAGGACTGATGAAGATCTCAAGAATTTCATCATGTTCACTGACATTGAGGAAAATGTCAATCTACTTTGCTCCACATGCGTTTGAATACACCAAAGGCACAGCTCTTTAACACATAGCTATGATGAGCACATTTCATCTGAAAATTGAAAGCTCAACGTACATGAAACTACTAAGGGAAATCAGAACAGTGATGACTGGTGGTTATTCTGTTGACCTTTACAATGTTTTTTTGATCTGTTGCTACTATAAGCCAGAATACTCAGGAGTAATTTTTGATTGGTTGCTGTCCACCTCCGATGAAGAATTAATTGAAAAGTACATCATCAAAGGAAATGAGTTTTCGATTGGTGAGTTATGCAATGAAGATTGTTTCAGTGTCCTTCGAGAAAGGACTAATAGAAAAATACATCGCTCAAAGAAAAGAGCTGTCAATTCGTGTATGCAATGAAGCTAATTTCACCAAACCATTAAGGCATTCTCAGGCTTCACAACAAGATAATAATATAGTGTTATATTGTTGCTGGAAAGAAGGATAAACAGAAAAAAGAGCTCCAAACCAGCTCGTGGTGTTTGTTTGAGTTAGAGGAATGCTGTTAGTTTAAATATGATGTTCCCCGTAAAGTTTTTGTTGTAGACTGTATATGGAGACATGGCTACATGTTTTCAAGATAATGTGTCTAAACAGTAATAAGCCATATAATTCAAGCATATATATAGTTGTAGCAATTTTTGGAGTAAAATCATAATTGGACCAGCATTATAGTACAAACAAAACAAAAAAATTTAAAGCAAAAAGTAAATCAAAAGAAAAACGAAGGAAAGAACAAGTCTAGGAAGAACTAAATCTAGACATGAAGGTGGATTCAATAATCCCATGTTTAACGCAAGAAAGTCGAAATTGGGTATCTTAAAAAGTTTGAAGGAACAGCTAACAGATCTGATGTAACGAAGTCAAAGCAGTGTCAGATGAATTCATTCAACACATTGGGTTCAAATAAAGAACAAGAAAATGAAAAATGCAAATTTGGAAATGCTAGAGGTGGATGCAGAGCCCTCATAGAGGCTTATTGAGGCAGCAGTTTGACCTGAAGATAGTCCAGAACTAACTTGGGAGACAGTGGTAGATAATGTATTTGATGGTGAAGAGTTTGTCCCTGACCCACCAGCATGTGAACCATTACTTTGGTCTGCATCACTGCCTGACGGTGAAATACTAGGAGATTCAGTAACATGTGAAATTGATGAGGTTGCGGTGTTTGTAGATTGCTCATCAAAAGGTGAAGTAGTGATAGAAGCACCATTAGAACCATTAGAATTAAAGTCATTAGAACCATTGTTTTCACTAGGAGCATTAGAACCATTAGAATTAGAACCATTGGAACCACTAGGACCACTGGTAGCAGCGGTTATGCCTGTCGCACCAGTGGCACTGCCAGACCCTGGACCTGCCCCATTTGTAATAGAGTTAGTACCAGGTCCAGAGCCACCATTTGAAGCACCTGTGGGTTGATATCCACCAGCTGAAGAGACTGCACTAGCACCAGCAGTGTTGGAAGCACGGCTGCCGCCGCTTTCAGTAGCACCACTGGCACTACCATCTCCGCTGGAACCCCCTTTACCGTTACCTGTCACAGTATTACCACTACCTTGACTTTTGCCAGTAGTTGCAGTCCCAGAATCACCAGCATTGGTATTTTTACCAGGGGTTCCAGTCGCACTAGTACCTGATGGTTTCTCAATCGAAGAAATCCCTGAAGGTGGAACAACTGTCGTAATAGTTATGACTGAAACTGAACCTGCCTCTTTGGAACTAGACTTGGACCCATGACCCCCACTTGTTGTTGGAGTGGTGTTGGAATTGCCTGGCTGGCTTGATGTACCTGGTGAGATAGTGATACTTGATGTGATAGTAGTCAAGGAGCCAAATGTGGAGGAAGAAGGAGATAATGTAGAAGCTTGAGCAGTAACTGTATTAGTAGTTGACGTCTGCTCTGGTACTGTACCAGTAGCGGAGATACCAGTACTTGTGACGCTAGAGGTATTAATTTCTTGTGAGCCAGATGTGGTGGTGGTTGGTGATCCTGAACTTGGTGATGCTGATGACGATATTGGTGGTGTTATATCTGTTCGGGAGCTGTTTTTGTTCAATGATGTGTTCTCTGTAGTACATGTTTGACATTCTGTGGTTGCCTGATTATTGAAGAAGTCAGAAGTTGATTTACTGCCATAATTGTCCCTTGATGATGTCATATTGGATGGCTCTTCACTTTTAGTCACCTGCGAAGGCCTATTTGTATCACTGTAGATTCCCTGTGATATGATCTCAGAAGCTGATAAGGTGATCGTAGTGGCCGCAGGGTCATCTACCGACGTAGTTTTCAAAACTTTTGTAGCACTTGAACAAATAGAGCTTCCTGTCATAGACCTGCCAGTATCTGAATCAGAAGGTGTGTGTTTCTCGATGTCTGCAACACTAGTGAAGGTGGATTTTGGAGCAATTGTGATGATGGAGGATTTACTTGAGTATCCGCCGAATGATGGAAGCACTGAGTCACTATTAGGGCCAGAGTGGCTGGTTGAAGCTGAAGCTTCTGGGATGCTCCCACCGGATGTACGACTGGAAATAGTAGGAGATATGACTGAGCTATAATATTGTTCGTGCTCCGATAACGAGGAACGTTCCTGTGTGCTTCTTTGGTCAGAATATGAAGACAAGTTGATGCTTTGGAAAGTAGATGAAGGGCTAAATGTATTTGAGGATAACGCTGAGGAAGATTCAGACAATGATGAGTATGCCGCTGTCGCTATTGGAAGACATGATGGACATATTGAACTAGTGGTGAAATATGAACCTTCGATGGTGGAGCTGAAATTGATCGATGTATTGAATGAGCTGGAACAGGGAAACCTATCAGAATCCGAGGATTCGTGTCTCTCAGCAGAGGCTGCTGAGCCTGAAACACCAGACAGGTCAGCAGACTTGGAGACAAGTGGCAAAGAACTGGAATATAAGGTATTGAGCGTCACAAACGTACTTCCTGGCTTGAGCGTAACATGTCCACTTGAAACTGAACTAGTGCCTGAAATCACTGACATACCTTGAGTATTGCCTGAGTTCCCATAACTGGAAGATAGAACAGTTGAGCCTTGAGACTGTACTGTACCAGAAGCCACTGGAAAGTTAGAAGAGATTATCAGGCTTGAAGAGCTGCTAGTAGATGAAGCAGAATCTAATGGAAAGGTATCAGTGGTTGCGATGACATGCGAAGGTAGTGTGAATGAAGATGACATCAATGCGGTGGCTGATAATGCAATCAAGCTAACAGAATTCGACGATACCAAACTATCGGATGATAAGTAGCTTTCGAACGAAGCGATAACACTAGTGGAATTTGATTTAGAATTGACGGTGACAAAACTGAGTGTTTCAAACATGGTTTGTTTTATACTCGAAGATGGCAATTCACTTGATGCGAAGATGTCAGAACCTGATGAAAAGGTTGAAAAAGACTCGAAACTCGTGACTGTGCTTCCCGAATTCACAGCTGCATGACTTGCGAAAGAAGCTGTATTATATTCTGGGATGGTTGGAGATGGGGTAGTAATGGAGAGACCAAGACTTGAACCTTCCGAGACGTCCATGCTAGCAGAAGTTTCGGATGAGCTCGTTGCCTCTGATACGATTGACGATGTGAATGAGTAGGCAATGGAATCCGTTGAGAAAGCTGGTAATGATATGAAGGAGATTGATGACCCCAAAGATCTTGAGTATATGAATGAGCTTTCAGGCTCAGGGGATGACAATGAGAGTGTGCTCAATGGTTCAACAAAAGTACTAAAACTAGACTCATAAAATACGCTAGCAGTCGAAGAACTGTTGAAGTAGCCAATTGACGAAATTGTGGAACTTACCGAGCAGCTTTTAGGATCTGAATATGCCACGCTTGAGCTCAAGGTAGAGCTGACATTAATGATAGAACTAGATGAGTCCACCGATAGCACTGACGTTCTTGTTGGCTCAGCGGTCAACATCGAAAGATGTCTATCTGAGGAAACAGTGGATGAAAGAAGCGAAGAGACCACATTGGCTGTATCAAAAATGTTTAAAGACGAGCTGACTTTTGTAGGTAATGTAGCCCCATCCAGTAACGTACCCAAGGTTGAATAAGTAGCAGCAGAAGAGCTACCCGATGATGTGCTAATACCTGAAGAAGACCTTGTACAAGATGATGAGCTGCTATCTGAAAGTGAACCAATCTCTGGTGATGTTATAATATCTGACGAAAAGCTGATTGCTGAAGAGGGGCTCTTCTCTGAAGTAGAATTAATATCCGACGATGTGTTGATATATGACGATGAGACAATACCTGAAGAACTGGTCTCCGATGGAGAGTTATCTGATGATGACACAATACCTGAAGAACTTATCTCTGATGAAGAGCTATCTGACGATGAGACAATACCTGAAGATGAGACAATACCTGAAGAAGAACTTATCTCTGATGAAGAGCTATCTGACGATGAGACAATACCTGAAGCACTGGTCTCCGATGAGGAGCTATCTGACGATGAGGCAATATCTGAAGAATAGCTATCTGACGATGAGATGATACCTGACGATGAGGCAATGCCTGAAGAATAGCTATCTGACGATGAGATGATACCTGACGATGAGACAATATCTGAAGAAGAACTGATCTCTGATGAAGAACTATCTGCCGATAAGACAATACCTGAAGAACTGGTCTCCGATGAGACAATACCTGACGATGAGACAATACCTGAAGAAGAACTTATCTCTGATGAAGAGCTATCTGACGATGAGACAATACCTGAAGAACTGGTCTCCGATGAGGAGCTATCTGACGATGAGGCAATACCTGAAGAACTGATCTCTGAAGAATGACTATCTGATGATGAGACAATACCTGAAGAAGAACTTATCTCTGATGAAGAGCTATCTGACGATGAGACAATACCTGAAGCACTGATCTCTGAAGAATAACTGTCTGCCGATGAGACAATACCTGAAGAACTGATCTCTGAAGAATAACTGTCTGACGATGAGACAATACCTGAAGAAAAGCTGATCTCTGATGATGAGCTATCTGAGAATGTGCTGACACCTGAAAAAGAGCTGATTGTTGATGAAGAGCTAATACCCGAAAATTGGCTAGCAAGTGACGAGGAATGGCTATCAGCAGAAGACGTCATGTACGTAGAAGAGATACGATATGATGGTGGATTCCCAACTGCTGATTGACTTGCTTCGGATGATTCTGATAATGTCATAGATGAGCTCGATAGTAAAGCTATATCTGAAGATGAGATCTCCAGAAGAGAAGAAGCAGTCTGTGATATAAATGGTCGAGGAGTTTCCACTAGAACAGTAACTGCTGTAGCACCTGATTCTGTGGTTTGTGTAATAGTAGTAGTATAAGAACCCGTCCATCCTGAGATAATCGTCTGAGTGGGCAAAATAGGAGTCTCAACAACAACAGTAACTGCTGTAGCACCTGAAGATGTTGGTTCAGTGATAGTAGTAGTATAAGAACCCGACCACTCCGTTCTTTTAGTAACAGTTGAGAGAATCGGAGTTTCCACTAGAACAGTAGCAGCAGTATCACCTGAAGCTGTGGGTTGTGTAATAGTGGTTGTATAACTACCAGTCCACCCTGTGGTAGTAAAAATAGTTGTAGACACACAGGTTTTGGCTGGAAGGTTCACAATTTGGGTTACAGTGGAATCTGTACCTGTTTTAAAGGCGATAGAAGTGGAACAGCCAGTACCGGTTGAAGTTCTAGTGACAGTTTGAGGAAGTGCTAGAGCAGATGTTAATAATTTGTTCACTTTTTTATATACGTGATGTTCCCTTCAGGTCAAAAATAGAAAAGGACCCCCGCGAAAGAAAAGAAGCTATACTCACCAATAGCTGTTCCACCTCCTCCAGTAGCACCGGTAACTGGACTCAAATTGAGCGACATTGATGAACTGAATGGTAACCCATTTGCACATGTACCAGCGAATGTGTAAGAAAGGGTGACGGTGTCACTTGTGTACCCGTATAAAGCAAAAGCTGAAAAATAGAGTCTCGACTTGGATGCAATCGCACCGAAAGTCACCTTGACCGTTCTACCATTATTTGAGAAAGTTGTAGACTTTCCACTCAAAGTTTTAGTTTCCAGCGGGAAATTGAAAGGACTCAGAGACGTTGCTGCGTCATATTCAATTGTGTCTTGGTTGAAAACTGCAACTCCTGAAGCTGTTGTACCAGTATATGAAAATGTTAATGAACCACTTGAAATACTTGAACCAGAACAAGTGTCATCACCTTGAAGGAAATAATTGTATAAATCACCGTTCATGGTGTATCTTGTTTTTATCCATGCGCTGGTGGTGCTGCTTTTGGTCATAGAAAACTTATTAGATATATTACCATTCCAAGTTATAGTATTGGATCCAACAACCCAATCACTAGCAGCAGCTCTATTGGCATTTCTTGATCCACCATCGAAGACCACTATAATATCAGAAGTACCTGAAAGGGTTGAGTATGCTGAAAGATCAGCCGTTACTTGACATGTCACAGTGGTTATCAGAGATTTCCCGCCTGCTTGTGCAACGTTACAACTTGCAATTATCTTTGAGGATGCAATCATATCGAAGTTATTTTTATACGCTCCGCTGGAATCAAGAATTCTGATTTCAAACACATCTGGCATTGATAGTGTAAACGTGTCACCAGTTGATACTTTTGAGGCATCAATTGACCATCCCAAAGTTACCTTATAGAAATCTGTTGGATTATCACCGTTACCATTGTAAAGAGTAATAGAATTTATTGATGTAAAAATACCTGTTTGCAAAGCTGCGGTGGAAGTAGATACAGTCCACAAGAAGCTTATGAGGAACCAGAGAAGCTGAGGTACCTTCCTCGATGACTCTGTACCCATGACTTTCGATGTGGAGGAAAAAGTTGTTGGAAGTTATCAAAAACTGATATAGCAGTTGAAAAGACCTATACAGAGATTTGGAAAGAATTCCATCGTAATATATATCCTTGAGTCAACTATTATTTTGAGTAGTGATGTAGTCAACCACCTTCAAATGAGTGCGTCTCTCTAGCTTTCAAAGTTTCCTCTCGAGAGTCAAGACGCAACAAAAGAAAGAACTACCTATAAGATCTCAAAAGTCAAAAGGATATACTGGAAGCTCATGCATGAGAGTCTCGAGCTCAATCTCTGTACTTGAACTTTAACTGGCATAAACATTTCTGGAAATAAGTTTATCAGCCCGTATCGATGTTTAGAAGCCTCGCTTCTCTTTATTTTTTATTGAGATACAGTTTATACAGGATGATCCAATCGATACCTCCTCCAGCATACTTAGCGGCTATTTGAGATTCCGTTGCATGCGTTGAAGGGCCAATACTAGCTGGATTTCAAGTCAGTGGGGTTCACTGATACTAGTCACTGCCAGATCTAATAATATCAGCATTTTGAACGACAGAAATTTACAAGAGTCTTCCAGCTTTTGTCAAAGGGTTGTCGAAAGTACAGAACATTTGTGAATGTAAACGGTTCAAGATAATTCTGTTCTATTAAGGCAGTTTTGTATTCTGCGTAATTGAAAACCCAACGATCAAAATTTGCACCCTCAGTAGGCGATGTTCGATCTCCCATGCAATATGCAGGATCCCGCCTCGGTGTTGACACATTTTAAACTTCTCCTATATATTAATTTATTTTTTTGCACCTCGCTTAAACGTCTATCTTTCGAAGTTTTGGTTGAGTTGATTTATAAATTGGATACCCGACATAGTTTAGAATCATATATATTATATTTCAAGCAGAACTGGTGATCCCCTTCCGTATATGATCATGTACATAATTCTTACTTTTGTACATGTGCAATAGAGTTTCTTGTCTTGGGGTTCTTGATTTTAATGGCCTCGCTAAGGCTCATGATCTTCCACTTTAAAATTGTTTAACGTCGTAACGAATTGTAAGTTCTGTTTCAAATTTACTGGGGTTAGGGCCTTTTCACCAACGCCAGCATAATTTTCAGATGAACATTCAGGCAGTGTCCCTATTTCGAGAAGCGAATACATATTAAAATTCAGCTTTCAATCTTGACGGAGATGGAAACAGAGATATAGGATATAGGTGTTTCAAGATATATCTCCCAGAAATTGCGAAGGTCATGAAATTTCCCACAAATAGGTAACTGATATTTATCACTGCTGCTACAATCAACTTTTTCTTCTACGACATTTCTATGGACCCGCTAAAATTGCTCTTCTTGAGATCATTAGAGGCTCCAGTTTTAACAATCGACAACGCATTCAAACTTTATCCTTGAAGGGTCGCGTAAACTTATGCTAGATACACCAAGCTGCCGATACTGCGAAGGATGGTATGTAATATGAAATGATTAAAACATAAATAATTTGCTATGGCTCCAGCTGAAGCTGCCAGAGGCAGTTTCCACAGGCGTCGCAAGGTACGTACTTTGAGTTTAAAGTGCATCCCAATGCACATCTTGCATAACAGCAGAGACGATGAGGCAAGATCTTGAACATTTGGAACTCATGGACCAAGTTTATTTCAGAGAGAGCATTATACCACGCCCATCTGGGTTTGATAACCAAAAAATCGAGAGTCACAGGAATATTTCTCAAATAACGAATCACATGTAATAGAAATAATGCGTTCCTAACTCCTCGGTCTCCTGGGTGATCGGATCGGTCACAAGTCACAAGCTGCAACGAAGTTTCAAACGCCTACCGTTTAAAAATATCGCAACAGTACTTTCAGAAAGATATTTCCATAGCTAATATTAAATTATTTATCCATCGTATGCAGTGTAAAGCTAGGTATAATAGGCTATAATATTAAGAGGTGAAAGCTGTGCCAATGGAGCCGGAGAGCGGTGAAGTTTGGGTCGTTTGAGTCAATCTTTATGCAGACTGTAATATCTCCCGAAAATTTTATTACATATTATATACATGTATATATAGATCAAAACGTACGATAGTATGGCATAAATTATGAGGAGTTTACTGCTGGGTCCTTCAAGCTCACAAGACAAAAAATGTTGTCGGCCAGTCCATGATTTGATCGATTATTTTTTTACACTTACTTCGAAAAATTGTGCTAGAGCTTGCAAATATATAGCAAATATGAAATTGAACTCTCACATGGTAAATGGCATATCAAGGGTCATAGATGTTATTCAAAATAAATAACATTTCCTCATAGAATATTGACTAGATGATAGTAATGGTTTCCGCAGTAAAGATACATATTGCAGTAACATCTGTAAATACAAAATTTGAGACCTTGTCTTAACGCAAGCATGGAAACCTGAGGTTTCATATGGAAGAAGACCTATTGGTCTTTCCAAGGAAAGTCCATCGATATTTATCGGCTCATCAAGAAGTCAGAGCTACGATAATGATATTAGCACGTAGATGATATTGATTTTTTTCGTTCATGCAACACAACTTTTAAGCTTGAGTTTTGCAATTTAAAAATTTTTGTATGATCTATATCATAGATTTCTTTTGTCTGGTTCGCTTCCCTACCAACCACCCTGATTTCCAACCTCATCTGTATACACACCATCAGTTCATACTCAAGCATCACCCATGTTGGATGCTATCCCTTCAATGAACAACGTGTGAGCATTAAAAAGTATAAGAATTGTGGCTATTTCCGTCATGGCATAGAGAATCTTTCAAGTATAGAAAAAATTAACGATTATTAATAAAGTAATTTCAGATAAAATCTACCATTGAATCTACCTATGCACTGGATGTCCTGAAGTGACTCCCTTGTATGAAGTGTTGACTTCGTAGGGTTGAGTCCAGCGTGATTTACTAAAAGTTTCGTGTTCCTGTTTCTTTAAATTTTGTGCGAAAAAACTTGCTGGACTTTCAAAGGTCACAATTACTAAATCATAGTTACACTATCCGGAGATGTCTTCAATCAACTCACATAGTTATGCATCATATTTCTAATCTAGAGAAATAATCATGGCTTAAGTGAGCTACATGGTTTCAAAAGGAGTACAAGTGTACCCAGATCTAGCCTACCAATTACTAATGTGTTCTTTATAGCAATTCTTTGTTGTACGGAGGAGGGTAGGTACCTCTCTTCTATCATAACACATAGTACAACGAAACCTCCTAATCAAACAACCTTTATAGTTTTCAGACTCATGTATTATTAATAAGTTGCTGAAACAGGCTAGTGCAGATGCCCATGTATTTTAAAATCGTGGTAATTCTTTATCAAAAAGTAGAGAGAAAGATTAGTAACGTAGTAACATACAAAGTGTAATGAAATATAATCGTCTATCAACTGAAACAGTAACCGTGCTACTATTCAACAAAAGCCATCTTGTTCTTTATTACTAAAAAGCAAGAGGCACGAGAGCCTGATAAAAACTAGTGGGTATCTTTTTTTAAAAATAGTAAAACAGCATCAGAACGAAATTAAAAATAAACAATCTAGAGAAGTGGAGTATATTCAAACTTGAAAATAAGTACCTGCATGCCGAAAAAAAGCGCAGGGAATAACACTTGAAGCCAACGTTAAAAGGACCTCTGGATAATCAATCAGAACGAAGAGAAAAATTAATGTATCATAAAACTCCTTTTAGGTTCATAAGAGGAACAAAACAGCCAGTAGAGAAAGTTTTGAAATAGCAGACTTGTAAGCACCATTTTCGAAAGTCGAAACAGCAATGGTGTTAGAGCTTTCAGCTGATGGTGTAGCTTTTGCTAAGGATGTGGATAATGTATTTTGAGTTTCACTAACAGAAGCAGCACTGGATACATTTGGTCTTGAGCCTGATTCAGTTCCTGGCGTACCAGACAATTGAGGTTTAGATATTGTATTGGTAGAAGCTGTTGGTGCAGTTGTTGTGCCGGTAGTAGGAACAGCTGGTGTTCCAGGATTAGCAGGAGTGGCAGGAGTGCCTGGAGTAGCTGGGGTAGAAGGAGTGCCTGGAGTACCTGGAGTACCTGTGGTGACTGGAGTAGCAGGGGTAGCAGGGGTAGCAGGGGTAGCAGGAGTAGCAGGAGTAGCAGGAGTGCCAGGAGTGCCAGGAGTACCTGGAGTACCTGGAGTACCTGTGGTGACTGGAGTAGCAGGGGTAGCAGGAGTAGCAGGAGTGCCTGGAGTAGCAGGGATAGTAGGGGTAGCATGAGTACCTGGGGTACCTGGAGTACCTGGAGTACTTTGTGTCCCTGGTGTAGAAGGCCCTGAAGTCGATGGACTAGAGCTTGGAGGAGCTGATGATGGAGGAGCTGATGATGGTGGAGCTGATGATGGTGGAGCCGAAGATGGTGGAACTGAAGATGGTGGTACTGATGATGGTGGTACTGATGATGGTGGCACCGATGATGGTGGAGCCGAAGATGGTGGTACTGATGATGGTGGTACTGATGATGGTGGCACCGATGATGGTGGAGCCGAAGATGGTGGAACTGAAGATGGTGGTACTGATGATGGTGGAACCGATGATGGTGGAACCGAAGATGGTGGTACTGAAGATGGTTCACTAGAGCTTGGTGGCACCGATGATGGCTCACTTGAAGATGGTGGCACTGATGATGGTGGAACCGATGATGGTGGAACCGAAGATGGTGGTACTGATGATGGTTCACTAGAGCTTGGTGGCACCGATGATGGCTCACTTGAAGATGGTGGCACTGATGATGGTGGCACCGATGATGGTTCACTAGAGCTTGATGGCACTGATGATGGTTCACTAGAGCTTGGTGGCACTGATGATGGCTCACTTGAAGATGGCTCACTTGAAGATGGTGGAACCGAAGATGGTGGAACTTCACTCTTCGAAAATGAAGACTCAGTGGACGAATCGCATGGCTCACTTGATGACGGAATAGTGCTGGACTCAGACGTTGATGAAGATGGTATTGAAAATGATGAACTGGATATCAATGATGGCACTGAGTATGACGAGTTTGGATAATATGACGATGATGGGATGGAGAAAGAGTCTGAAGTGATAGGTGGTGCTGATGAGCTTGGGATAGAACTGCTGTCAGATTCACATGGTTCACTTGAGGATGGTGGTGCAGATGAACTTGGGATAGAACTACTGTCAAATTCACATGGTTCACTTGAGGATGGTGGTGCAGATGAGCTTGGGATAGAACTGCTGTCAGATTCACATGGTTCACTTGAGGATGGTGGTGCAGATGAACTTGGGATAGAACTACTGTCAGATTCACATGGTTCACTTGAGG
>JAJLXE010000001.1:529561-550318 GCA_030571095.1 Hansenula sp. yHMH451
ATGGTGGTGCAGATGAGCTTGGGATAGAACTACTGTCAGATTCACATGGTTCACTTGAGGATGGTGGTGCAGATGAACTTGGGATAGAACTACTGTCAGATTCACATGGTTCACTTGAGGATGGTGGTGCAGATGAGCTTGGGATAGAACTACTATCAGATTCACATGGTTCACTTGAGGATGGTGGTGCAGATGAGCTTGGGATAGAACTACTATCAGATTCACATGGTTCACTTGAGGATGGTGGTGCAGATGAGCTTGGGATAGAACTACTGTCAGATTCACATGGTTCACTTGAGGATGGTGGTGCAGATGAACTTGGGGTAGAACTACTATCAGATTCACATGGTTCACTTGAGGATGGTGGTGCAGATGAACTTGGGATAGAACTACTATCAGATTCACATGGTTCACTTGAAGATGGTGGCGCTGATGAACTTGAAATGACTGAGGAGCTGGAAGAACTAGAGCTTATTGGGCAGCTAGAAGCTGGAATTTCCACGATTTGTGTGACAGTACTATCCGCACCAGTAGCAAAGGTCGTTGTAGGGGTACATCCTGAGTACGTTTTAGTCGTGGTGATGGTCTTTGGAAGGTCTAAAAAGTTGAAAGTGTTAGTAAATGCTTTTTTTTTTATTAAAACGGAGGACGAAAGTCGTTCACTTACCAATTCCTGAACCACCGGAATCTTGATCTCCCAAAACTAGTTGGAGACGGATGTTTTGTGACCAACGATCTGTAAGCCCATTCTTACACCTAGCTGTTAGATCATAATCGATGTAGTAGTAACTGTTTGTGAATGCGTATTTTCTGAAGACAGACAGCCAAATACGACTTCCAGCACTAACTGAGCCAAATGTAAGTGTACCTGTTTTGCCTGAGTTTGAGTAGTTGATATTTGCACCACTAAGTGCACTATAAGATTTTGGTAAATTGAATGGATTAACATCACTAGTCACATATGCTTCACTTAAACTTTGATCAATCACACCAAAATCACCACCTGGTCCCCCCGAAACTGAAAACTGCAAGGTACCAGAGGAAATACCAGATCCGTAACAGAAGCTGGTACCAGAGATGAAGTAATTCCATGAATCACCTTTCATTGTATATCTGGATAGGTAATATTGATAACTTGTTCCTTGTGCATTGATTGAAACGGAGTTTTGCAAATTCCCGTTCCAAGTAACGGTGTTAGAACCGGCTTTCCAAGCCTTAGCAGCGTTAACTGTTTCGATTCTACCACCACCATCAAAGACAACACTGAAATCCAATTTACCAGATAATGACTTATATGTGGAGATATCTGCAGTGAGTTGACAGTTGATGTTAGTTGCAGAGGATCTGCCACCTGCCTGGTCAATTGTACAACTGGCAATATGAGTACCGTCGTCCAAGATTATATCAAAAAAATTTTGGAATCCACTGCCAGTAGTTAATCTGACTTCATAAACGTTTGGCATATTTAAAGTGAATGTATCACCAGTTGCGATTGTTGTTGGATCAATTGCCCATTTCACTTCTGCCTTGTAAAAGTCAAATGGAGAATTACCGTCACCTTGATACAAGGTCAATGAGGAGATACTGGTGAATATACCGCTGACCTCTTTTGCAGCTGTTGAAGTTATAAGCCAAAAGTTGATTAATATCCAAAAGAAGGATGAACTATGAAAGGTGGACCCAATCATATCTTCTAATGATATCTTAGCGATTGACAAAAATTGATAGTAACAAGAAATTTTTACAAAAAAGGAGGACGTATTCATTGTAATGAGAAGAAGATCATATCTTTTTATACAGAGCACGAACGGAGTGAGATCTTTACAATAAAATACTTAGAGTTATCCAAATTCTCTAAAAAGTCCTTAAGGACATGCTTCATCCTTAAAGGTTATTCCAATGTGCGTCGATTGATGCCTGATCGAAACATAGATATATTAAATACATAGAACGATCTGTCCCAATGCCAAAATATACCTACCAAATCTACATCTAGTAAATAGTTTTGCTATAAATAAGTCAGCATACACACGATCAAAGTTTATGCTTGAAATTTTTTGCTGGAATCATACAAGATCGATGCATCTCACTGACAATTAAGTAAGAGCTGGTACAGCGAAACTTATATTCACCCGCTTTAGAACATTCTTTCACAAGAGCGACAGCGATGCGATATTCCTTATTTCTCTTGAGAGGCACCAAAAGATTTCTGAATAGACGTGGACTATAATGATGAGAGATCAAAGAATCAACAATGCTTTGAGCACAATGCAGATTCTTGAGACATTTATGCAGTCCGCACTCGCTTAACTTGAAAGTTAGTGGGCGTAACCCCAAGCGCAGCACAACGGTTTAAAAACGACTGTCCACTGTCCAGATCTCACTTGAAACGAAAACTTTGTTGCACTCTCGAATCTTCACC
This sequence comes from Hansenula sp. yHMH451, assembly GCA_030571095.1. Classification (NCBI taxonomy): domain Eukaryota; kingdom Fungi; phylum Ascomycota; class Saccharomycetes; order Phaffomycetales; family Wickerhamomycetaceae; genus Hansenula; species Hansenula sp. yHMH451. Next base: position 531,984 of record JAJLXE010000001.1, read on the forward strand.
AATTTTATGGCCTCCTCAATGCTCATTGATTTCGAATTGAACAGGGAACCCCCTTTCAATTAACCGCCCAGCACGTTGAGCCGTCACTTTCCGTCACTTTCGAGATCACGATGTCACCAGATGGAATTCCCATATCGAAACTACCGCATCGATGCGATTCATTGATCTAACAAAAGATATCGGCACTTCACAGTGAAGGTTGTTAAATCCTCCCCGTAATTAAATGACATATTGAACTTACTGTATTCTGTTGGAATGATGATGTTAGGTGTTGAGATACAGTGGTAATATTAATTAGATATTGTAGTTGGTAAGGCGATTCAAAACCGTCCTTAATGGAGGTGGGCAGTACGATCTAAAAGGTATGCATGACAAGATTCCTTTGTGCAATTACGACAACTATGAAGACAATCAACCAAGAACTCATAAAAGGTGTTGTGCAATATCTCTTACTTTAGCTAAACTGGCTTGCTGCTCACCTCCTATATTTTATAACGCAGGAGCCTAAAGTAGCGACAACCTCCCGTCCTTAGCCTAAGGGAGCAATAGATGAACACCAATCTAGAAGGAAAAGGATTCTTCTGGAAATCGCCTTAGAAACTGAACCAAATGGTGTCCTTGCGCACGAATAGAGTATCATGAAGTCTTGGTGCCCAATTGCGCTGTGGTAGCTTACAAGTCACGGCACTCTGTGCGTTGGACTCTTTCTGATTCCCTATATTCCAGAATACAATTAGGGAGTAGATGATGAAACTTATGGGCTTCTTTACGTCAATAACGATCTCCCTTGTAGCAGATCACTGCACAATACGAGATCTGAGAGGTACTAATAGTTGTCAGACTCCCACGTAAGCTATCGATTGTAAGATTAGTCAATAGATCCCTAATTTTTCAGTTACATCCAGAACAACGTGAAAGAATTACTTAATTGTTAAGTTCATAAGTACTATGCATAGAAGCACTTTGAAGTATTGTATTTTTGGGGATGCTATATATTAGGGAGTTGTGCTGGGGCTTGCTTTAGGGACTAGGTGTACGTATCCAGCTTTTTCTTGCTGTCGATGTTTTTGATCAGTTGCGTTGCCTATGTATTATATGGTATTTGTTTTTACTCTTGTTTCAAATATTCATGTGAGTTACGGTAAGTATGAGATCAAAGCTGTTAAGGTATTGTTTTACCCAAATGACGAAATATAACAAGATCCTACTCTACTGTATAAACAACCAATACATTATAGTTCAAGCGACGTTGGGACCCAAAGTACCTTAGAAGTATAAACGTAACAAATTATGTTAGTAATTAATAATACGAGAGTTAATTTCTCATGAGTCTTCATATAGATTGGGGTTTGCCCCATGCACGCGGCTCTTAATAATTTTAAAAATTTCGAATTCTTGGAATTTCTGTATATTTTTATCCCGATTTACAACAGCTATGCATGAACTAACTCTAATGAGGAAGTACTAAGTGTGGATATTTGAAGTGGAAACACCATCTGATACTCAAGTGCTTGTACACAAAAAGAGTTGTGTTTAAGCTACATTTTGAAATCATGCACCGGCTTGAGTCCAATTGCAGTCTAAACAAAACAAAAATCAAGCAGAAGAGTGTGTGTATAATTATTGGAAATACGGCAAGATCCCCGGTCCCCTAAAAAATGTCTCTTTGTTCGTCGACCACCCCGGATCGCTTAAGATCCACCTTCTGGAATCTGTAGTGTTATTTAACCGAGGATGAGTGCATCATGGTGTAGTATTCATACAATTACTAAGACCAATAACTCCGTTTCACTATTTAGGTGCAGTGCAGTAAGCTATAGGGATATATTAAAATCAGCACCTCCATGATCAAGCTCCTTTAAGAGCTATGATAGAGTATGCTTTCAATTCAAATTTGGAGATTGGTATCTTTAGACCTGATCCAACTCCCGAAATAGAATATAATAAATGTAGAACCAGCACTTGAACACAATTATACAGAATCTTAAAAGGTTATATCACTATATTTAAGCTATTATTCCACGCTTATAAAGGAAATTCCTTGTTTGTTTGTTTGTTTATGGTTAAGCTTGATACACTTAAGCTACGAAAAATACTTTTGTTTCTAAATCTTAACTAGTTTAGGTCTGTCAAGTCATTTAAACTTGAAATCTGAGGTTCGAGAGCTTCCATGCGGCTCATATTTTGTCTTCTGTGCATTTTTGAGTTCCACCATCGCCAGATTTGGATTTCATACTACAGAGTCCGCTATGAGAATCCAGAGTACTCATATAGACTAGATCACAAAAGCTTTGAAATGCGATACTGATTACAACACAAAGGCGTGCATCTTTCTCAATTTTGATTTGCCTGCACTTATATATGTATAACTTTGTTCTGATAGAATTCTTTCAGCGGCTAGCAGTTGTATAATATCGCGATTCAGCGTTGTTAATTACTTACACGAGTTAAGCGCACATACCTATCTTAGTTGATAGATTTGATGATATTATATATATGTGATACAGCTGATTTGATTAGATTATATTGAGTTCTAATCAGTTCATGATTAATACGATTGCATCGTCTAGCTATAGTACAGTATCCAGCTACACTTGCAGGAGTTGTTGGTAATAAATTAATATTGCAACTGTAATTAGATAGCTGTTGTAAGTTAAGTATTATGTATATATATATATTAAGTAAATAGCAATATTATATAGGGAAGCAGCACAGATGATCGACAATATTATAAATATTATAGATATTATATATACGGCCCACGATTGGTATTATTACAGCTGATAAACGTGGAGTTACCAAAGACTATTAATATATTCGATCTAATTAAATCTCGAACCGCAATGGTCGAATGACAATACTCTATAGCAAGAATGAATACGTATGGTACATAGCTCTAAGCTAAATGTATATTGAAATCCGTGATATATGTAACTTCGACGAAATAAGATTCGTTTTGGTAACGAGTAAATGGTATATAACTAATCGAATTCAAAGAGTATAACTTTTCGCCAAATGTGGAAATTTATATTTACGTATTTGACAGTCCATTAGTGTGACATAGAAGGATCGGCAATATATATATATCGACTAAGTAATACAGATTGGACTAGAAAGTTTGATGAAAACAGAAGCTCTTTTAGTTTAAATCGATTGAGGTTCACAAGCTGTTACATAGGGTTCATTAATTACGAATTGAAATTCTTGCGCACTCTTAGTTAAAGCGTAATGGTGAAGTTAAGTTTAGTTCCGATTCCAGATAACATGAGCTGTACTCTGATTAACCAAGATCTCGATAATAAAGATCGACAATATTACCGGTGACATCTGTGTAAATCATTTCAATAACTAAAAGAATAGGCGCTGACTTTCATAAACAATTTCATTTTATGTGATTGAAATTGACAGACAACCCCTCACTGTACCTAATAGGAATTTCTGCTTGGGAATCGATATTTGCTTGTTCCAGGTAGTGATTTAAAGTTAATTGAAGTGAGATCTCACAAGATACGCGGAATTCTATGTGGAAACTGCTCACTAAACCTAAATTCTATTTCTCTCATCTGTCACGTTGGTTGGTGGTTGGTGGAAAATGTCCGCCTCGCGATTCAAGTCCCACTAGCTTAATATGAACACTCACATATTCTGATACCTTCAGGCTCCAAGACCTTGGTACGGCACATTTTTGCATGCCTCAGTTGTCGTATTTAAACAGAGAAAATCTATGTTAGCGATCGATTTAACCGAGAAGCTTGCGATTACCACAGCGAAGAAGCATTCTTACTCGCAAAAGACATGTACGTCTTCCACATACATCCTTGACTTAACTTCTACAAATTCTAAGTCAACGTCGGTGTATTTCAAATGATCAACGCCCTAACGAATTAATCCCTGAAGAAGCTCATCTCTCTTCTTTCTTCAATTAGAAGATAATTGTTCCTTGACTATGTACATACTTGAGTCGGCCACTACTAAAGAAAGAATTTTGAAAAAATAGATCTGGTATAAACTTCAAAAAAGGTGAGCATCTCCAAAAGCTCAACGCCTGAGTACATGATCTGAGGGAACAGGGTTCAAATTTTCAATCTGTACTGATATACTAAAATAACCCTTGATCATTTTTTTCAATACAAGCGTCAAAACACCATCCACACTCGACACAGATCAACCGTCGAACTTGCAAAAATACCAGTTCATTATCTCAGCTACCTACTTAACTAACTGAGGTTCAAATATGCCGAAGATGTAAGTACGCTGAATAGGCAAATTGCAGCAGCAACTAATATAGCTCAGTTTCACAGAGTATCATCCGGTACTAACACAAGAATACCAATAGACTAGTTGCTTACCCAGGAGAACAAAATGTTGACACTGTGATTTCAAAGACAAACACACTAAACGATAAATCAGGCCCATTCGACACAACCATATTTCTTGGGCATGTTGTTGGGGATCCACAGAATGCACCAAAAGTGGAGATACGACATCCAATCTATTTCACAAATGGGACCAACTCCTCCAGAATAGGGAATGGTGAAGTCCTGGAGAATTTTTTTAGCCTCGGTGCCTATGGTGTCCATACTCTTGCAAATGGTATCAAATTGGGGTATGTCTCAGGGAATGAGGCAGTCCTTAAAGATGATCTGGACAAAATAAAGTCACAATTAGAAGGTAAAAATATTGACATATTAATTACAATGCAATGGCCAAAACTCATTGCAGAAGAAGCGAAATTGTTCTTGGGGAACTCAAATATCGACACAATCGTTAAATTAACAAGACCTAAATATCATTTTGCTATAGGTTCCAATTCTGGTAAATTTTACGAGCGTCCTCCTTTCCAATGGGATGATGGCACGATCACTAGGTTTATTAGCTTGTCCAAATATGGATCCAAAGAGAAGTGGGTTTATGCATTCAACTACGCAACAAATAACGATTTGACGGCAGAAGCGCCAAAATCTTTAACTTCTAATCCATTTCTGGAGCGGTCATCAGATGATTTAGATGTTCTCTCTGATAAGGTTTCAGGGCGAGATTCCAAAAAGCGGAAAGCGCGAGATGATGCGGAGCCATATGAAGATGAAAGAATTCAAGCACCGCTGGCTAAAAAACAGTCAACTAACGGAGCTGTCTTGCCTGAAAATTGTTTTTTCTGTCTCAGTAATCCGAAGCTACAGACTCACATGATCATTTCTATTGGTGAACATTCCTATTTAACAATTGCAAAGGGACCTTTGACTAGACCAACTGATAAAATGAAGTTTTCTGGTCACTGTCTCATAATACCCATTGCTCATGTCCCCAAATTAGTACAGCAAGAAGACAACAAAGAAAACAAGTCTATTATTAGTGAGATTTTAAGATTTGAAGTCGCCTTAGTGAAGTTTTTTGCTAAATTCAATTCTGGTACAGTATTGTTCCAGATCAACAAGTCCAACTCTGTTCATTTCCATACCCAAGTATTTCCTATTCCAGAGGACTTCCTTCCTGATTTTGAAAAGACGTTAAATAAGAATGCCAATTTGAATAATTCGAAATTTGAAAGAAATGTCCCGTTCAACTTCAGAAAATTTAAAGATGATGATGATCCTGAATATGTTAAATTTTTGAATTCTAATAAGGATTATGTTTCCTTCACCGTTTTCAATAAATCTATAACTGATAAAGTCATCTACGTGAGTGAAATTGGCACTTTGGAAAAACCATTAGATTTACAATTCGGTCGTCGTGTTTTGGCATATTTGTTACAAGTACCAAAAAGAATAAAGTGGGACAAATGCCAACAATCGGAACAAAAGGAAACACAAGAGACTGAACTATTCAAAGAAGCATTTAAAGAGTTTGATTTCACTAGTGAATTATAGCTGTGCGCGTCAATTCTTTATATATATCGTTATTAATATGTAATGTAATAATCATATATATGTGATTATTTCCAAAATAGTCACCAGAACACAGTACACGAACGTGAAATCACCATTGACCATCAAAATAATAATATTCATTTGTACTATATAAGCCACATATCTGTAAACCCCCATTCCCCTTGTTAAAGATCTCTAATAAAACAACTATTATTTAATTCCTAGTGAATTGAATGTTTCCCAAAACAGATTCCGCACCGAGTTCCAACACCGTTTAGTACAAAGTTGAGAATGGGTCTCTGGTGCTGGATTCAAACATATTCCTTACATTGTTCATCTGACCCTTATGTTTGAAAGTGAAACCAACAAAGTTTGGTGGCTTGACCTTATTTTGACTTGCCAGCTTTTCAATATGAGCTTGTTTATTGAACACTTCAGCATATTTTGCCATGTCACCCTCATCTTCAAAATCATCGAAATAACCAGCATCAAGATCTGAATCGAGAGAAGGGATAAATGGTGGAGATTTGTTTCTTAGATTGTCGAAATCAACGCCCGAAAAATAGCTCATTTTTTTAACGTGTTCAAATGTTTTTAAACGATTTGGGCTATCAGCAATTAATCTACTCAACATTTCCCAAGTTCTATCACTGAAAACAAAAGATCCATCGCTATTTTTTGGCCTAACAAAATATGATTTCCAGTTCTTCAAATTTGCGTATGTTTCCTCTGTTGATTCCCCACTGAATGGAGAAAATCCACATAAGCATTCGAATAAAATACAACCAATTGACCAATAATCGACAGTTTTATCATAAGCATAACCTTTAACGATATCAATAGCCATGTAATCTGGACTTCCCACAACTGACTTGGAATAATTCAGGTCTGTTTCCCTCAGATGCTGATACATTTTTCTTCTCTCCAACAGAGTCCTGTCAGGTCTTGGTTTCCCCAACACATCGCCAATTTGTTCTAGTTTCAACTTCATAGAGTGGATTCTTTCATCGGCAATAGTACCACAAGCCAACCCAAAATCTGTTAGTTTTAAATGACCTTTGGAATCGATCAAGAAGTTTTCTGGCTTCAAATCCCTATGGATGAACCCGGTCTTGTGTAAATCATTCAAAGCTGCAAACATCTCTGCTAAATAGAAGCGACAATGAGGTGGAGCTAATGTATGACAATTACTCAACAAAGTTCTGAAATCACCACCTGGAACATATTCCATCCCTAAGTAGACACTGCTTGCATCCTGGAAAGAATATAATAATTTGACTAACCAATCACTTCTTGAAGCGGCCAAAATTTCACGTTCTGTTAACAAATGTTCAGTTTCATTCATTCTCACTATCATAGATTTGGAAATGACCTTCAAAGCGCAAATTTCCTTGGAATCTTTCTTCCTCGATAAATAGACTTGGCCATAACCACCTTGTCCAATCTGTGTGATGATTTCAAAATCTTTATTCTTTGGTTTCAAACGTCTTTTCCTCAATGTTGAAGTTTCACTATTGATATAAGATCTCCACTCCATATCTGGGTTGTTTGATCTGTTGATGTTATTCAATACCGTTCTAGTATGTTCCCGTCTCGTTATAACATAGTCGAAATAATCACAGTAATAGTCCAAAAAGTACATTTGACACACGTTAACCATTCTTTTATGTTTGATGCTTAACGCCTTTGACTGTTGTGCATCTCTCTGTCTTGGTCTCAAAGGACCAGCACTGGAATTGGCGGTTGGTTGATTCAACTTTGAAGGTGAGGTGTATTCTAAAGGTTTATTCTCCTTGTTTAATGGTGAATTTGGTTCAAAGCTGAACTTATCATTGGCGTAACCATTGGATCTGTTTTGAAACTGCAACGACTCCATGTTTTTAGACAGCTCATCCACTGCTGGACTTCTATTCATCCTGCTATTAAAAAAGTTAGCGACCATCACAGTGATATATAGCACTTGAAAGCTCAGCAAGCAGAGAAAAGAAGTTTTATAGTTGGAGCTCAATTCAATTTCAGTTTCAAGAGGATCAAACCAAACATCACTTTATGTTTTCGTTTGTAATTTTTGAACCTTGTTTTTGTTTACTTTTTGCCGGATCTGTTACCGACCACAAAGGTCACATGAGTGATCCCCGGAAATATAAACTACAATAACGTTACTATCACAAGTTCATTCATTAGTTTAGTCGCAAAAGCCAGAGGAAACAAAGACTCATCAGTTCTTGATTCTTTTTTTGTTGCCTCCATTCTCTATTGAGCTTTGTTCTTTTTCACCGTTACCAAAGTTAAGTACAGCAATATTGAACTGTTCATTATTGTCGGAGGCTTTGTCAAGCCTGTGCTTCATCCCTTTGGAAACCTTTGCCTTTGTATTGGTATTCATTTGAATATTTGACATAGATCCTGTCATACCAAGACCAATCTCTTCGCCATAACCATCCACAACTGTATTTTCCTGTTTACCGAACTCCATTCTATTTTGTGCTTTTCTTAGTTCAGAGGACTGGAACCTTTCTCTCATTTTTCTGAATTTTCTTCCAGCTCTTTTCTTTGATACTTTATCTATAGGGGCTGGAAGTGCTTTTGGTGCTCTGTTTTCAGGTGGTTCCATGAGCTTCTCAACCTTTTCATCAATCTCTCTTCTCCATCGTTGACCTTGGGAGCCATCGGGGACACTACCAGCAAAATCCATTCTAGCTGCTAGTATAATCTTCCCCGAGGTTATTCTCATGGCCTGCTTTCTAGCATCAGGGTCTACAAACTGAATCAAGTCACTGTAATACAGTATTCCTTGCTGTCTGACTCCACTTTGCCCAAACCCAATACCAACAGCTCTTTTATTTCCTAACGAGGGTATGTTACATGAAGGCGTCTGTGAGAGTCCTTTCAGCCCACCCAAAACACTCATAAGCTGAGAGGCAGTATATGAACCGACAATGGCAGTAAGGTTCGGGGCGAAAACTGACAATCTGGTAGCAACGTATCCTGTAATTTCACTCCTGGAAGACTCTAACTCTAACAACAAATCACAAGCATTTATAACCTTTTCAAGCTCGGCTTCTGGAAGCTCTTCTGTCGTACCTTTTGCTTGGATTACTGACATCGTAAGAACAAGAACTTTTTCTTTCGATAGAAACCCGAGCTCGTCTGAAGAGATCTCAAGCTTGTTGCCTAGCGTCTTGACAACCCTTGAATACTCTATGGCATTAGGTATCAGAGATTCCAATTCCGGAAATCTTCGTCTATAGTGTGTTTTGATAAAGTCATGAACCAAACTCATCTCATTTGTAATCTCTAGCGACAGGTCATTTACTCCAATCAAAAAATCATACTCCTTTTTTTTTGATATTCCTTGAGATGTGTATTGTGCAATAGTTTCCAGAATCGGTTTCACTTTAGAACTTAATTTAGATAATTTTGAAATATCATTCACAGAGGCCAGGTCAATTCTTGATAACAGATCACCTGTTGAAACATCCTTTCCTGAGTTAACAAGTTCCTTTAACTGGTCTTCAACCGAATTCATCGGTAGATCTCTATCATCATTCTTCCCCAGTTGTTTCTGATCCTGTTCCTGATTCATTTGTTTAGATGCTTCCTCATTTTCGGATTCATCAAAATCACTGTCACTTTCCAAATCTTTCAGCAACTCATCATCCAAAGACATATTGAGCACTTCTCAGTCTTCTCTATAGTTGAAGGTATCACCTCTTAAGCACCAAATAGCCAGTTCTCAATGATTGTTCTTTGACACATATTTTATAAATCGGAACCACTGGCATAACAATGTCTAGCTATTTTTCACCAGCGGGTAAATGCTGGCCATACCAGCGAAATCATATAGCGAAGAACCATCAACAAATTTTTTCAAAAGATGGCACCAAAAACATGAATCATAAAAGAGTCATAAAGTATCGCAACTTGTGCATGTCAATTCTGCTCCGTTCAAGGATATATAATAGCTTGTTAACACCTGTCAAACGAGATATCAGACTTCTTACTGGAAAAAGATTGATACATTCCTCAAAATTTTGCAGAATGAGTGAGCCAATTGATAAGACAGCTGCTCAAGCTACTCAGACCCAGGCTCCTGAAGCTGGTGACTCTGCTCCTATTGCTCCAAAAGTAAAGACTGAGAAAGAGTTGGAAAAGGAGCGTAAGAAGGCTGAAAAGTTGGCGAAATTCCAAGCAAAAGAAGCTAAAAAAGCCGAAGCTAAAAAGAAAGCTGATGCTAACAAAGATTCTAAGCCAAAGAAGGAAAAAAAAGTTGTTGAACCAATTCCAGAATTTATAGATAAGACTGTTGCAGGTGAAAAGAAAATTTTGGTTAATTTGGAAGATCCATCACTAAAGGCCTACGATCCAAAAAATGTTGAAAGCTCATGGTATGACTGGTGGATTAAAGAGGGTTTATTTGAACCAGAATTTGCTGAAAATGGTGAATTCAAACCAGAAGGTGTCTTCTGTATTCCGGCTCCACCACCAAATGTTACTGGGGCTTTACATATTGGTCATGCATTGACTGTTTCTATTCAAGATACATTGATTAGATATAACAGAATGAAAGGTAAAACTGTTTTGTTCTTACCAGGATTCGATCATGCTGGTATCGCTACACAATCTGTCGTCGAGAAACAATTGGCTAAAGATGGCATTTCAAGACATACTTTAGGTCGTGAAGCTTTTGTTAAAAAGGTTTGGGAATGGAAAGAAGTTTATCATGCGAAGATCAAAGGTCAATTTACAAGATTAGGTGCTTCTTATGACTGGAACTATGAAAGATTTACTTTGAATGAGGATTTGTCTAAATCTGTGACTGAAGCTTTCGTTAGATTGCATCAAGAAGGTGTTATTTACAGAGCTTCAAGACTAATTAACTGGTCCGTCCATCTGAACACTGCTCTTTCCAACTTGGAAGTAGACAATAAAGAAGTCAAAGGGAGAACCTTGTTATCTGTCCCAGGTTATGAAGAAAAAGTTGAATTCGGTGTATTAACCTCATTCGCATATCAAGTTGAAAACTCAGATGAGAAATTGGTTGTTGCAACTACTCGTCCAGAAACTTTGTTTGGTGATACAGGTGTTGCTGTTCACCCAGAAGATCCTAGATACAAACATTTACACGGTAAATATGTCATTCATCCATTTTTGGGTAACAAAATTCCAATCATCACCGATTCCGAAGCTGTTGATATGGAATTTGGTACTGGTGCTGTTAAAATTACACCAGGTCATGATAACAACGATTATGCTACTGGTAAGCGTAACAACTTGGAGGTCATCAACATATTCACTGATGATGGTGTTTTGAACGAAAATGCTGGCGATTGGGCAGGTATTAAGAGATTTGACGCAAGAAAGAAGGTTATTGAATCTTTGAAAGAAAAAGGTTTATTCGTTGAGCAAAAAGAAAATGAAATGGTTATCCCAATCTGTTCAAGATCTGGTGATGTTATTGAACCTTTATTGAAACCACAATGGTGGGTTTCTCAAAAGGATATGGCCGCTGAGGCTATCAAGGCTGTCCGTAATGGTGATATCACTATTACTCCAAAGTCATCAGAAGCTGAATATTTCCATTGGTTGGAAAACATCCAAGATTGGTGTATCTCTCGTCAATTGTGGTGGGGTCACAGATGCCCTGTATACTTTGTTGAAATCGAAGGCGAAACCAACGATGAAAACGATGGTCAATTTTGGGTTTCCGGTCGCACATTGAAAGAGGCTGAAGAACAAGCTGCTGAAAGATTTTCCGGTAAGAAATACACTTTAAGACAAGATGAAGATGTCTTAGATACTTGGTTCTCATCAGGTCTATGGCCATTCTCCACTTTAGGCTGGCCAGATAAGACAAAAGATTTATCACAATTCTACCCATGGTCCATGTTGGAAACTGGTTGGGATATTCTATTCTTCTGGGTTTCAAGAATGATCTTGCTAGGTTTAAAGATGACTGGTGAAATTCCTTTCAAAGAGGTTTTCTGTCACTCTTTGGTTCGTGATGCTCAAGGTCGTAAGATGTCTAAATCTCTAGGTAATGTGATTGATCCGCTAGATGTTATAAACGGTATATCTTTAGAAGATTTGCACAGCAAATTATTGGGTGGTAACTTAGCCGCTAAAGAAGTCGAGAAAGCCAAAGCAGGTCAAAAAGAATCATATCCAAATGGTATCCCACAATGTGGTACAGATGCCTTAAGATTTGCATTATGTGCTTATACTACCGGTGGACGTGATATTAATTTAGACATCTTGCGTGTTGAAGGTTACAGAAAATTCTGTAACAAGATCTACCAAGCTACCAAATTCGCCTTATTACGTTTAGGTGATGACTATCAACCACCAGCTACTGAAGGTGTTACAGGTAACGAATCATTAGTTGAAAAATGGATCTTACACAAGTTCAATGAAACCTCAAAGATTGTCAATGAGTCTTTTGAGAAGCGTGATTTCTTAACATCAACATCTGCTATTTATGAATACTGGTACCAAGTTTGTGATGTTTACATCGAAAACTCTAAATCATTGATTTTGGAAGGTACAGAATCTGAACGTAAGTCTGCAAGAGATACTCTATATACTACCATTGACGGTGCCTTGAAATTAATCCATCCATTTATGCCTTTCATCTCCGAAGAAATGTGGCAACGTCTGCCACGTCGTGCTTCCGATGAGGCTAAATCTATTGTTAAGGCTTCTTATCCAGTCTATAACAAGGTATTTGACAATTCCAAGGCTGCTGCTGATTATGAGATCATTTTAGATGTTACAAAAGAAGCTCGTTCATTATTGGCGCAATATAATATCTTGAAGAATGGTAAAGTTTTCGTTGAAGCAAATGATGCTGCTCAGTTCGAGACCATTGGTTCTCAAAAAGATTCTATCGTCTCTTTGATTAAGGCTATTGATAGTGTTGAGGTTGTTAAATCAGTTGAAGAAATCCCACAAGGTGTTGTCTTGCTAGCTGTCTCACCAGAGATTAACGTCCATTTGTTAGTCAAAGGTCATGTCGACATTGATGCTGAAATTGCTAAAGCTCAAAAGAAATTGGACAAGGTTCAAAAGGGTAAGGAATCTATTGAAAAGATTGTCAACAGTAAGGATTACGCTGTTAAGGCAAACAAAGAAGCACAAGAACAAAACAAGACCAAATTAGAGAATGCTGCTGCTGAAATTGAAGGATTTGAACAAACAATCTCCAACTTGGAACGTTTGAAACTATAGATGAATGGATTTTGTTCAGATTACACCCCATTTATATAAATATTTACAGGATCTAATGACTATTATTAAATCAGAAACTTGAATGCGTATATTGTATCGTAGCTTGAGTAAGTACTAAATCTGCCAGACAAAATCTTTTTCAACCTTTGTCTGTAAAGTTTTTCTGAAACTTTGATGTACTCTTCCAATATGCTGGCTAGCAAGAGCTAAAACTCTGTAGATTTCACCTTCTTTAAATGTGCCAACACTATCACTGAATAACAAATCACTAGGCTCCCCATCCTCTATAGCGTAAACAACAACATGTGAGCTTTTAGAGCTTGCCAATTGAGCTCTTGAAGGGTTGACTATTATTTCCCCATTCTCCTTTATAGATAAGCATTCGCTTGCAAAAGATTTGCTCAATCCAATGTTGGCGTCAACCAACGCCAAGTAAGCAGCGTTGATTGATGCTGATAATTCCTTTGATGTGTACTCTACGTCCTCACCGGCTTCTAGTATTTGAGACGTTATCTGTATTAGTTGCCTCGGATATAAATGGCCTATTATAACTTGTGATATAACTGATCTCAATTTATCCTCTAAAAGCTTCTCACGTGTATTGGAGACACCCACAGCAGCTCTTACGATGACTTCTAATGCTGCGATAGTTGGTAATTCCTGTCTGGCTTTTGGCTCTATTGGACCCGAAACAGATGCTATAACTCTTGTTTCGCCTGTACTTAACGACGCTGAACCATCTACCCTGTTCAAAATTGTAGTTTCAGTTTCTAAACCCATTATGACCTTCTTAAAATACTCCAGATGTTCGTAAATTAACAAAATCAAGATTATAAAGTATTGAAAGCTATTATTTTTTTTTTCTATGTAATTTTCAAATTCCGGCCCAGTAGCACACCGGATTTCTGAGATCTGTCAATCTATTATAAATTCTTGCGCTAATAGATGCTGTAATCTTTGACTTTGAGCTGACGTTCAGGCATTGTAGTGTCTGATCGGTGGTTCTTTGCAAAATAATGGGTGGAAATTCCAATGAAGATCATTTAAGACAAGGTATCAAAGTTTCACCCTTGGCTTCGGCATTTGCAGGGTCAATATCAGGGCTCGTTGCTCGGTGAGTATTGCGATCAGCCTCGAGATTTTGATTTAATGGCCTACTGACATCTGATCTAGGGTATTCACAGCTCCCTTGGATGTGATAAAGATACGGCTCCAGTTGCAAGTATCGGGTGACAAGTATCAGGGTATTTTACATGCCATGAAGGTAATCACTAAAGAAGAAGGTATGATGGCTTTATGGAAAGGTAATATTCCAGCTTCTGTGATGTATGTATCCTATGGGGCTATTCAATTCTCAAGTTACTCAATGTACAATAATTTATTGTCAGATCTCCAACGAAATTATAAGTTCCACATTGGCCCTGCAACTCACTCGTTCATCTTGGGGTCGTTGGCAGGTTGCACAAGTACACTATTCTCATACCCTTTTGATTTACTAAGGACTAGATTTGCAAGCGAGTCCAAGTTTAGCAAATTATCAACATCAGTTAATAGCATTTTGAGAGACGAAGGTCTACAAGCTATGTTCAAAGGTGTCAACACCGCAATGTTATCGATATCTCTTTACACGGGCTTGATGTTTTGGTCATATGAGGTTTCCAGAATGATTTCCCAAAGCTTCAATATTTATCAACCTGTAATAGAGCCTGTGTGTGGTCTCGGTGCTGGTATATTCTCCAAGAGCATTGTTTTCCCGCTAGATTTGATAAGAAGAAGGCTGCAAGTGAATAAGTCAAAAAACTCTAATTTCGTTGTAACAGGGCTTAAAATCGTGAAAATTGAAGGTATCAAAGGTCTTTATAAGGGGTTTTTAGTATCAATTATCAAAAGTGCGCCAACTACAGCTATTTCAATTTGGACTTACGAGCATGTCTTGAGATTTTACGCAGATGAACTACAAGAGTAATATCTTCACGACGTTTACGCACTACAATATATATTCTTTCGCATTATCTAATCAAAAGGTAGGGATTCCATGATACATCGATATGTAAATGTAGCATCCTCCTACTATAGCAAATTGTTTCGTGTTGACAGCCCTTCGATCTCATCGTCACATAATTAAAGAAAAATTTTGTTCATAACTGCTAAGAATTAGTTTTTGTGACAAAGCAGACCTGATTCGGAAATACGTCTATATGGGGATTGAGAAACATAAGAGTGGCTCTCGTTCCGCTGCCTATCTCAAGTGTCCACCTCATATATAAAGATCGAAGTACTCCTAAAAAGGTCTTACGCTCGAGCTGGTTTCACTATCTTTAGTAATTTCACTTTGAGCAAAACCCATAGATGACTACAAAGGCAGAAAATATCAGCGAGAAAGAAGAACTTAGGGAGCTTCAGCTACCTGTCTCCTTTCTGAAGGGAAGGGAAAAGAAGTCCAATTTAGTTTATTGGCTAAAAAAGCTACTACTGTCTTTGGTTCTTTTGAAACTTGCCGCTGGTACCTGGTTGCTTTTCGAATTAAAGCTATTCACTTACCGTCCTTTTGAAGACAAGTTCACTTCCAAATTTGAACCAACTGTCCCAGTTCGTCCTGAAAACTACCTATCTGAATTCAACAGTGCTCATAAGATCTATAACGACGAAAGTTTCAGAAATGCATCAATTGAAAAACTAGCAGGCGCAGTCCGTATTGAAACTGAGTCTTATGATAAGAACCCAAGGCCAATTGAGGACTTGAAGAACTGGATCAAATTCTACAAACTTCATGATTATCTCAGAGACACATTCCCACTGGTTTACAAACACTTGAGAGTGGAGAAAGTTGAAAAAATCAGTTTACTATATACTTGGGAAGGTACTAATCCCGATTTGAAACCATTGTTACTCACGGCCCATCAAGATGTTGTTCCAATTGATCCAAGCACTAGACATTTATGGAAACATGATCCATATGATGGTGTTTTTGACGGTGAGTATCTCTGGGGTCGTGGGGTCTCCGATTCGAAAAATTTATTAGTGGGAACACTTGAAGCTGTGGAAGAGCTGATCAAAGATGGGTTCAAGCCAGCTCGAACTGTCCTTATTGGGTTTGGTAATGACGAAGAGAGTACGGGATTCGGGGCAGCTGCGCTTAGTAGACATTTGACAGAAAGGTATGGTGATGATTCTTTGTATGCATTGATAGATGAAGGAGGTGGTGTCACAGAAATAGATGGTCAACAAATTGCTGCTGTTGGAACAGCTGAGAAGGGACATTTGGACTTCTATTTAGAGTTAACGACTCCTGGCGGGCACTCTTCAGTTCCTCCTGATCATACTTCTATTGGTATTGTTTCAAGGTTAGTCACATTATTGGAAGAAAATCAATACCAGCCATATCTATCACTTGAGAATCCGATTTTGCGATTCTTTCAGATTGCAGCTGAAAGTTCTAACAGTTCTGAAACTTTCCCAAACTGGTTCAAAAAGGATATTCAAAAAGCTGATAAGGATCCAAAGGCCAGAGAAAGAGTCCTCAAATTCTTCACCGATTCATTAGAAACTAGATATGCAGTGAAAACCAGTCAGGCTATTGATGTTATTCATGGTGGTGTCAAGGCAAATGCCCTGCCAGAATATGTCACACTTACGGTAAATCAACGTATCAATATCGGTTCTTCAGTAAATGAAACTGTTGAGCACTTCTCATCACTATTGAAGTCAATAGCTGACCATTTTGACCTGGGTATTGAAGTCGACGGAGTAGTGATCTCTGATTCAAGTGCAAATGGTAACTTCAAGGTTTCATTAGGTGGTAAATTGGAACCAGCGCCAATCACACCATCATCAGGAGATTTTTGGGAATTGTTTGCCGGTACAATCAAACATGTCTATGATGATATTTTCAACGAAGGAACAAATAAAAAACTGAAAGTTTCACCATTTGTTCTCCTTGGAAATACAGACACAAAGAATTATTGGGATCTTACCAAAAATATTTTCAGATTCCAAGCCAGCTTGGAAGATAAATCGATAGAGGGGGGTGTTCACACTTTCAATGAGCACTTGAATCCTAATCAACATCTGCAAGTCATTTCCTTCTTATATGAACTTATTTTGAACACTGATAAAGCTGAATGAATGTCGAGGTAGTAGAAACATATATACAATAGTGCGTCGTGGGTTTAAGATTTATATTAATGGGCTTTTCAACAATAAATCAACGATCTCAATTTATTCCCGGTCTATCCCATGCACTTTCTAAAGGGGTAACAGTAGTAATCTTGTAACATTTGTAGTCATTTGAGTATCCTGCCCTAGCTCTTCTATTGACCGGCCTCTATCGGTTTAATTGTGCCACTTTTTCATGAGTCCTCAAACTTTGAGTCTCGTAGTCCCCAATCAGCTGGGTCTGATCCTAGATGCTACATACTATGCTATACTACTGTATCATGGACTGACTAAACCGACACATATATAAAGTCAACCTATCAGCCAAGGAAACACCATGTGGGGTCCAGAAAAGACCAGAGGTGAATCAAAATCGTATAACTCTTACCTTTAGATAATCTACGTATATATATATATAAGTATTAATATATTGTATATATGATATAAAATTAAAAAACAAAAAAATATCCTATAATTAATTTATCTAATTTAAAATTTTAATATAATTAATAATTTTTTTGAATTGCATGCACGTATAAATTGCTAAATTAATTATATATATATATAGTGCCTTAATTAATATAAATATATCAGTTAATCATAATTATAACAATTGTTATTTTTCATATATATGGACTCGTATGAAAAGTTCAACATACACGACGTATATGTATGTACATAGAAATGCACCAACATACAAAAAGTTAAACTCTACCGCAGCTCTAGTAAATCATGCTTAAGATTTCCCTAATAAACAGGACCATGTAAATTGTAAAAATTGGGGAAATATACAGAAGTACAGTCAGATCAGTGTAAGGCCTGCAAGATACTATACGTATGGTAAGTAAAGTTGCAATATCGCACAGTGTACAGAGATCTACCTACATTTTACTAAATAAAATTGGATAGAAACAAAATCCATTTACATTGAAAGATAAATCTGGAAAGATACAGAGACGTTTAACCTTGCACGATCTACGCGATCAGCTATTTAGCCTAGGGGTAGTATGGGTCCGTCCCACTCTGAGAAACCAGGTTCCTGTCCAACAAAGTAACAGATTTTGAATCTTAACACAAATTAACCAA
>JAJLXE010000001.1:550327-634716 GCA_030571095.1 Hansenula sp. yHMH451
ATAAAAAAAAAAAAAAAAAACTTACCTAGTTGGGTCTTGGGCCATAATTCCAGCCTAATATTTTCATCTATAAATGTCTGGCTGATACGTCATGGACAACTCATTTCCAGTTGAGTGTTGTTAGATTCAGTAATTAGTATATCAAATATTAGATACATTGATTTCCAAAATAATAATGAGTAATTAATAAATTTAATCTTAGGTGCTATAAACCAGATGGGTCTAAGGTCTAATTAGTCTACAAATTGTGAGACCTATGTTGCCCCAACCACTTAAATTTGTTGAATGAGGTTCTTCAGAAATGTTTTAGCTATAAATAAAGCTTCTATGGCCAAGTTGGTAAGGCGCTACACTAGTATTTTCTAATACAGTTATGTAGCGATCCTCAGTTCGACTCTGAGTGGAAGCATTTATTTTTTTGGAACATTCTCTTTCACCATTTTTTTTACTAGACTTTGATCATTCCTAATATTCTGTCTTCAAGCAAACTTATCATCCTTCTGCTATTCCTGTTGTGCAAAATTTGATTTATTTATGATTGTTTAAGCCTAAAAGTTTGTGAGCCCTCATATTAATAAAAAGTCTCATCACCGGGTAAATAGAGTGCCCGCTCCAAAAGTAATTGGCGGTATAAATTTTTTCTCAAAATCTGATCTTTTAACTTTTCCTATTTATTTTGATTTCTTCATATATCCTTCCAAGTTTTATACTATATGATGAAGTCTCGCGTTGTTTTCATACAATTCCCCGAAGTTGAGTGATTGGCAACAGTCATTCCTTCGTACGGTGTGATTCATCACACTTGGGTTTTGATGGAGATGGTGTTCGGCGCAAAACATTATCTTGTTACAAATTTAATACGGATGCCTTAGAGAAATTCTGACCCTTTTTTCTTGTTTATTATTGATGTTTCCCATCTTTGATTTGAAGAATTGAGACTTGGAAGGATAGAATCATAATATATGTGCTGTTGATTTGGCGTGAGAACTATCGTAGATAATGTTTTTTTTTTGAACCATTTGGTTGATCCTAATGATGTGGTTAGTACAAATCTCAGAAATTTGAACAAACCACTAAACGATTCAGATGATTTGTTAAGAGATCATGTACAATCCCAATTTTAGGCCTTTACCGTTTCAAGATATTTTGTATTAATGATTAAAAACTGTTAGTCTATGTTACATATTAATATTATTATGCTTATATCATTTCCTCATTCTTGATAACTGCAGAGATGTTGTAGTTCTTTTATGATGTATTGTATAGAGGATATATCAATTTTTCTTGACCTGCAGATCTTCGACATCAAGCTCAGCCAACAACACAGCAGCTCTTTTCAACTGAATAACATTAGTTAGTTGTTTGAACAGATAGAATGGGAAACAGATAGCAGCCAAAAGACCCGCGGCAGAGTATTGTACATCAGCAATTGTGAAATTGTATAACGGGAAGTAGTATAAGTAAAGGGCGACGTAGAACACTTCATTAAGGGCACACATAGTGAATAAAACATATCTGTTTGTATAATATAAATTCAACAAATAACTTGATTCCTTCTCAATATTCTTGTGTGATTTACCACCAGTTTGTAGGGTAGCATACATATGCATGTAATGGGAAGCTAAATCCAGAGAAACTAATAACTGAAAGATCAGGGCATAGTCTGGATATAACACACATAGGAAACAAATCAAGGATGAGGTTGTACATCTATCAGTCACCATATCCAAGACGGCCCCGAATCGACTGGATTGGTTGTAATATCTGGCTGCTGTACCATCAAGAGCATCCAAGAGACACGAGAAAGAGTATATGACTGTACAATACAAAGGATGTGATTTCATCAATTGGAAAGATAGCACAGCTGTTATCACTCTGAGGTAACCGATGTAATTCGGAATGTAGTGGAAAATAGTGGCCGTTGTGGCTGGTTTAGCAGCTGACATGTTAGCACCTTATGAGTTCTTCGTCTTCTGTTCCAAGCCTCTCCCCTGTGAAAAAGATGGTAAACAACAACCTGTTTGTAAAAAGGATCACAAGATATATTTTAATTTGTTCAGAAATGAGCGTTATTTTTTTTTTTTGAAATTGCCTGTGGATCCATCAGCCGGACAATTTTTCTGGCTATCTACCGCGATTTTGATGATTTGTGCCTGGTGAAAGGAAATTTCATGTTAATTTCGAACTTAAAAGATAGAAGATAAACCAGCTAAAAGCTGGAAGAAGCTTTGAATTTGTAAGATTACTGAAAATAAACCAATTTGGCTACATTAGTTTGCTGAAATTTCATGGTTCAGAGGCCTCGGAGTAATTCACTTGACAAGGCCAAGATTGCCTGCAAAAAAACTAAAACGCAGAGATCGTGTCAGTAAGGACATATAGTAAATTTTTCTGTTCACAGAGTTTAAAGTATGAGAATATGAAATGAAGAAACACCACCATCACCAGCTCAAAAGACTACTCGAAGATGTCATCCCCGGAGATCCCTTTATCAGTGGTTCTCTCACTACTTGACTCACCCCAAACATCCACCCTGTCCTACGTTTTGAAATCATTATACCTTTCAAAATACACAATCACCAAGGCATCAAAATCAGAAATCAACCATTTGATTTCCAAGATTAACAATCTTTTGAACTCTAGAGATAATTTGAAAAGATGGTATGGGTCTCATATTGTACAGGTAGTTGCTTTGAACCCTGTCGTTTCAACTAATGGTGGTTCCACTTTCATTGTCAGTTTGTTAAAGATTGTTAACGAAACTAGTGTTCCAGCTGTTAATTTCAAGAATGCAGTCTTAGCTTTAGATCAACTAATTGCTGGCATTAGAGGTAAGCCAGTTTTAACAAGAGAAATTTTGACTCCAAATTTACCAAGTATTATTTCATCCTTATTAGATAATTTACAAAAGGATGTATATGTTACTTTACCAATTTTGAAAAAATTGTTATTGAAAAACACCACAACTTTCAAACCTTTTGTTAAAAAATTCGAAAACAAATTGGTCTCACTGTTGAAGAACAATTTTCATACTATTAATGGTACTTTGAAAAAGGATATTTGTCAAGCATATGCCTACTTGAACTTGGTCAAACCAACACAAGGTAGTAACCAAGGTGGTAACAATGTTCAAGCGCTACCAGATGATCAATGGAGGGCAAAAATTTTCAAAATATTAGATGAGCTACGTTCAGTCGTTGTTCTGTATGATAACGTTGTGGAGTTGACCAGTGATAGAGATGCTGATGATTTGATCAACCAATTACCAAACCCAGAAATAAAGGACTTCATTTTCCCGTACCTGAGCATTGATTTGAGTGAACCAATTACTGTTATTCAAATCTCACAAAGAATCGAGGTATTGTCGCATTTGATTGTTGCGTTTTTGACTTCACCAACCCCGTTCGCTTTAAGAATTCCTCTTGGTCTTGTTGTGCAAGCTTCAATTTTATTATTGAGTATTTCGCCAAATTATATTCCATTCAAAAGAGATGTTGGTAGAAATGAGGAATTGAAAAAAATCATCACAAATGATTTGGCTAAGGCTCAATCTCATGGATCTTTTATCTTATTCCATATTACTAAATTTTACAAGAAACTTGTCTTGCCTCATTTAGAGTCTGTTTTCTCAAGTTTGGAAGTTGTTATCCCTGTTAAGAATGACAAGGGATCCAAAGTTGTCAAAGTTAATGAGGACTCAGCTTTGGCGATCGAGCCAGAATTATTGTCTGTTATAAGAACAACTGTGGAGATATTGAAACAGTTCCAGGGTCTTACTGATTTGGATTTAATCAATAAATTAGTTGATGTTTCCATTCTCTTTCTTCAAAAAAGAACTCCACTAGATGGAATGTTGGACAAACAAGAGAATAAGAATATCTCTCAACAGGGCCAAGGTCAAAAGAATAAGAAGAAAAATAAAAATAAAGATTCTACTCCATTAGCAGATATTTTATCTCATGCAGAATTATTTGAAGTCGACCCACCTAAGGAAACTATTTCAACCGTTTTAGCATTTTTTGAAATTGTTATCAAAAGAATCCCAAACTTGGTTCCAAACTCAAGAATTAAAATAGTCAAATATATTATTTCCATTGCCACATTACAAAAATCCACAAGAGGCGTTATTTCTGATAAGGTCCAGAGATCATTAGAAGCTATAGTCTTATATCCAAGTGAAGGAGAGCATTATTCAATCTTACCAATCGCTAAAACACTACTGTCGAATAATGAAGCTTTGAGTTTATTGACAAACCCAAGATTACCACCATTAGAAACCAAATATAAAGCTCCAGTTCAACAATATGCTGAAGAGGATGAAGATGAGGATGGGGATGAAATCAGCTCTGTTAAGGAAGTTGTTGAAGAAGAGCCAAAACATGCTACAGTTGAAGAGGTCATTGACGAAATCTCTAAGCGCCGTGAAGTTCCAATTCCTCAACAGCCCCAACCACAAGCCATGGTTTTCAAGTCCAATGATGAAGTTAAAGATAAGAATGTCTTATCATTTGCTCAGGATAATCAAACAAATGAAGCTCAAGGTGAGGATACTTTGGCCAAGACAAGATCTTTAGAAGAAAAAGAAGATGACGAAGATACTCCGTCAAAACGCATCAAGATCATTAGTGAAGGTTCCAAGACTGTTCAAGTTGAAGAGAAGAACATTGGTGCAGATGATGAAAGTGACGGTGATTTCGAGATCCCAGACATCGACATCGGAAGCGATGAAGATGACGACGAGGAGTAGGGATAAATAAATATCTATAGAAATATGGCCGGAAAGCACCTTCTTGGTGTTTGGTTTTGTATTAATCATGATGTTCTTCGCACGCGTAGATTTAATGCTGATAAAGATTTCCGTAAATCAAGGTGTAAAAATCTGCCACAATACTTTTTACCCCAAAGCCCGATCAGCAGTAAGACAACAATAAAAACATGTCCAAGTCCTTATTATAACCTACTGTTTCCTCTCGAAATGATCTTAAGAATAAAAAACTACTGATGAATTTGATAGACTTGCCATCAGAGATTTTGGTGGATTGTATATTCAACCGATTTGACTCCCTCCACACTTTCAAAGCTCTTTCTCAAACCTGCACCAAGCTCAAGTATCTACTGAGCGAGTCATTATTAGTGATTCATAATTATCCACAAGAGAAACAAGTTGAAAGACCATTTGACCTTTTCAATCTAAATCATGTTAACATCTCCAAAATATCACTAGAACTGCTGTTACAATTCATGCAGAAGTATCATTTCTTCATATTCAATTTGGACATATCAAAATCGAACAAGGAATTACAGAATCAAATCAGAATCCTTAAAATAGTACTGAAATCCTTACAAGACCATAACATATATCACACAGTTTACATAAATTCACAAAACTTCAACTCAAATCCTTTGATAAGGTTCTTGTTACCAAAATTAAATTCACCATGCACAGAGTTTTACTTTCCTTTGGCTAAGAAGATTGCAGGGTTTGATGATTTGAGATTACTAGACAACACAAACTGTTATTTCAGTCAGCTTGAAGAGATGACCATAGGTAGTTTGTCTTTCCAATTGTTCAATTTGAATGCCCCAAAATTAAAAAGGTTGGACCATAGTGAAGTTCTGATAACAAGGGCAATAACGGAAAGTGTCAACACTCAGAAGATTACTTGCACAAAATTCTTAGATACTTTGCGTTGCTCAAGACTTGATTATTTAGAAGTGATCGGGGCTGTTGAGCGTTCAATCTTGGAAAGATTTGATTCGTTGAAGACGTTAAGAATCTACGCTGATAATAGCTCACAAACTCTTGATCTTTCAAAATTTAGTAGGTTGAAAGAGTTGGTGGTATCTAAATGTTCCAAAATAGAATCCATACAAGGTCTAAATAGATCTCAGGATACATTGGAAAGAATAGACTCATCTAATAATAAGAACTTTGATCAACACATTGTTGGATCTTTTAGAAATTTGCGGAAAATTGACCTTTCATATACTAAAATTGATCAATATCCTGAAATTAAAGTAAATCATCATTTCCATATCAACTTAGAAGGCTGCAATAACATAGAATTCACCAAATAAAGTATCATTGACCACCTGAGAAGTACAGGATCCACCTTCTCGGACCTCGGACCAGCTATTTTTAATGAATATTATGACTAAATGGCTTGAAATGTAGCGATAAATCTGTCTCTTGAAGCAACTAATCAATGTTAGTTCAACCACTGGAACCGAGACATGCAATCCATCTCCCTTCCTCTCAGCACCAAGTTCTATTTCCATGGATATCGATGTCAAGACTTCCGAGACTCCATGCTGAGCAAAAATTGTGGTGTGTGGGTGGCCTTATGGAATTAATGGATTTTAGTGCATTTCGTCTTCTTCAACAGTTTTAGAATTGATCTCTTATCCAAATTGACCTGTTATTTGTTGAAATCGAGAAGAAAGATGTCTAAAGAGGAACAGAAAGGTCACTTGTTTGTGCTAGTGCATGGGTATGTCAAAGGTGGCGAATGAAGAGCTCCGGATCATAGAGTACTAACAGCAATTCTAGACTATGGGGAGGCGCTTCTCATCTTCATGCGATTGAAGAAACCATCCATGCCACTATTCAGGAATCACAGGAAAAGATCTGCACAATAAGACCCAAGAGTTCTGCTCTTTTCAAGACCTATGATGGGATAGAAATTGTTGGCCAACGGATGCTATTAGAGGTTCTTTATGAAGTTCAAAGATTGCTACAGCTTGAAGACATCACGGTAACAAAGATCAGTTTTGTCGGTTATTCATTGGGTGGACTGATATCAAGATACATCATTGGAGAGTTAGAGAAGCTGAATTTTTTCGATAAGGTGGAACCTCAATTTTTCACTTCGTTTGCCTCACCTCATCTTGGTGTTTATTTTTTCAAACAAAGATTTCAATTTTTCAATATATTAGGAAGCTCAATTCTGGGTTTAGTTGGAAGGGAATTGTTTATAAAAGATCAAGGTAGGATTCTTGTGAAACTGAGTGAAGGTGAATACTTCAAAGGGTTGGAGAGGTTCAAGAAGAGATTTCTTTTCGCAAATATTCGCCACGATAGATCTGTGAACTTCTATACTGCCTTTTTGACAGATAAGAATCCATTTGAAGAACACTGGGATCAACTAGATTTGAAGTTTGATTTTGATGAAGACCTCTTGTCTACGTATACAGTAAGAGGTATCGATGTCTCACCAAAAATTGTCAATTTTGAGCAATCAACGTTTAGAGAAAAAGATTATAAACCGCCAACTTCATGGTCAAGCAGATTTAAGTACAGCATGTTTCTCATAGCAGCCTGTTTCTTGTTACCTATATGGATCCCATTTGTTGTCACGGCAAGTACTATAGGATCGATAACAAGTTATTTTATTGTAAAGACCTATAAGGGACCAGATGTCGAAGCCCTCCGAGAATTGGCAAATTCCAAAAAGCAAGATTTGGCAACTATAGAAGAATCCAAAGATAATGGTGTCGATGGTATCGATGGTGTAGAAGACTATGAGGATTATGAGGAGGACTCTGAACCATTTCAAGAACGTCTTGAAGATGTTACTGGCGCTGCTCTGGAGAATGCAATGAACATTCCAGATTACTCACCATCAACAGGAGGTTCCATCAAAGATAAGCTGTTGCAAAAGACAAAGGGCTGTTTTGTTAAAAATGCACCAAAAGTGTTGATCCTCAAGTCAAAAGTGGGAAACTTGTTCAAAAATCTTGGTAAATTTGTTGACCCAAACATTGAAGAATACGAGCTTTTCCAAAAGAGTAAACAATTACCATTAGATCAACAACGTCGTGGGATTTTGAAAAACTTGAATGCCCTACAATGGAACAAGTTTGCCGTCTATGTTAATGTTTTAAATGCCCATGATGGAGTTATTGCAAGAAAAGGGTTAAAGAAGAGCACTGTTAAAGGTGTTGCAATTGTGTATTTTTGGGGCGAGTTGGTCAATAGAGAGATTAAGGAGTCATACTAAAGGATGATAGATTAGAAAACACTCGTTGTATATATATATATTCAATTGGATTATGCTGGAGTTACTATAATTCGAAGTAGATATAGCCTATATAATATACACCCGGAGCCACTTACTTCCATATCGGGAAGTCTAGTTGTGGCTCTAACGGTCTCGCTGATAAAGGATTTTTGATTTTCTCCCTTTTAAATTAATTGCATTAAGCTAGGCACAACTATAGATCGAATGTTTAAACAATAGATCCTGATCCTTCTACTTTTCAAAGTCTAAAGAGATAATGAGTGGTGTTGAAAGACCTTTCCTGGACAGTAATTTGCCCAGTGATCATGACGATGACTCATTCGATATCGGTAGAGATTACAACTACAGTTTTTCTCCAATGAAGCTCAAGTCTGAGGTTTCAGAGTTTTATACTGGAAAGCTAATACCCAATATTGGATTGGTATTTGTTGTTCTATCACAATTTTTCAACTCAATCATGGTTGTAACTACAAAGCTACTTGAAACTGATCCCGAGTTTGAAGACCCTATCCACCCCCTTCAGATCTTGTTTGTCAGAATGAGTATCACATCTCTAGGCTGCTTTGGATATTTGAAATATGTTAGAAAAGATCCTGATATCCTTGGCCCGACAAATGTTAGATGGCTACTTGTTGCTAGGGCTATCACTGGGTTTGTTGGTGTGTTTTCTATGTACTACTCTTTACAATACCTAACAGTTTCAGATGCTGTTGTCATCACATTTTTAGTTCCAAGTGTAACAGGATTCTTAGCTTGGGTGATTCTAAGAGAAAGGTGGACGTTAGTGGAAGCTGTGGGTGGATTAGTTTCATTACTCGGTGTTCTGCTAATTGCCAGACCAAGCTTCATTTTCGGAGAATCGTCATCTTCGAAAGATCATAATATTGAATCCTCAAATCCAGAGGAAAGATTATTAGCTACTTCTGTTGCTTTAATGGGGGTGCTTGGTGCAAGTTTTGTCTACATCTGTATCAGAAAATTAGGTAAAAATATTCATGCCATCATAACTGTCAACTATTTTGCTACAATCACAGCTATTGTTTCCTTACTTGGAATTATAGTGGTACCAGGATTATCATTCAAGATCCCACATACAGGGAGACAATGGTTCTTATTTTTTACTTTGGGTATTAGTGGATTCTTTATGCAATTCTTATTAACTGAAGGTATTCAACGTGAAAAGGCAAGTAGAGCATCTGCTATGCTTTATACACAAATGCTTTACGCTATCATTTGGGAAGTAATAATTTGGCATCATCTCCCAAATATTTGGTCATGGTTAGGTATTTTCATCATTTTGGGGTCTGCATTCACTGTGATATATTACAAACCAAAAGAAATCAAAGTTGACGATACAGAAAACAATTATGCCGCTCTAGGGGGTGAACCCGTTGATGATTCACCAGTCATTGGGAGAACAAATTCAAACACAAGTTCCATTTCTCTCAACGAGTATGAGAGCGACAATGAGCATTAGGCATACGACTAATTATATTCCAACTGTACACTACATTTTAAATTCATATAGAGATTTTCCAATAAACAGCGTTTTATAGTCGTTTATCAAGTATCCTCTAATCACTAAATTCTTCTTCAGGTGGAGGGACGTATGGTGGTGGTTTGAAGTATTCTTGATCTTCAATGACTGCATTTCTGTATGATTCTTTGTTATCAACATAATGATATAAGTAGTCCAATTCTAAATCATGAACTTGTCTACCCAAAATGACCAATGAATGTAATGGTTCACCA
Source organism: Hansenula sp. yHMH451 (assembly GCA_030571095.1). Lineage (NCBI taxonomy): Eukaryota > Fungi > Ascomycota > Saccharomycetes > Phaffomycetales > Wickerhamomycetaceae > Hansenula > Hansenula sp. yHMH451. The sequence goes on from JAJLXE010000001.1 coordinate 560,101, forward strand.
GAGTCGTACTCTGTTAGCTCTTTCAAGGTTGCAGCTTTGAAACTTTGTTTTGGAGAACCTAATCTTGAAATGGCGACAGCTGGTGTATTTGGTGTGTAACATTCTTCTTTTCTCTTTTCTTCGATTTCTAATAATTGAGATGCAGCTGTTTGTATATCCATGTACCTAGGTGGTTCATATATCAATCTTCCTCTAGCCATGTTTTCAATACTTTGTTCTTTAACTTTGATATCTAATAAGACTAAAGTATGTAGACCAATTCTTCTATTTTCCATGATTTTGTCATAAAAACTATCTGGTCTCCAATTATCAGTAAAGAAAACCAATGAAACTGTTTGACCGAAGTTATACAATTGCAACCCACAAGCACCAACAGCATTCATAACTGAAGCATTATGAATAGCTTCAACGTCAATACCTAATTCTCTAGCTCTAATAACCAAATCAGTGTGAGTTGTAGCCCCAAACGGATCACCCACTACCAAAAATGCAATATCATCTTCTTTACCGTTTTCTAGGATTTGATCACTCCCACCTTCAACCAACTCTCTGTCAGCTAAGATCACCTCACGACCATAAAATTCTTCGAGTGATTCTTTACTGGCCGCCATTAGTATAGATGTATAAGCCTCTAGATACACTCTTTTACATTTTTTGACAATTTGTAAACCACGGACAGTAATATCACTCTCATATGAGAGTCCCAACCCGATTAAATAAAGCATTCTTTATCCTATTTGATAGCTTTAAAATTGATACAAATTCATATCGAACTCATCTATCTATATGTGCCAAATTTTTTTTCATATATAGATTGTATTCGCGACATTAGAAACTCCGACCATCTATCATGTGATCAGAAAACCGTATTTACATCTCAAGGCTTATAATGATGAGCAAGAAATCAAGGGAATTCTTTATATTTAGCACTCAGAAGAAATATTAAGGATAAAGATGATGATATGAAGCAGTGGCAGAGCGATAAGAGAAAATACTTCAAAATCATATCCCCAGTGCTGGTCACTTGTGGGATTGCCTATCTTTCATGGGTATATTCGTATTATATCTGTTGGCATGAAATTTATAATCATCATTCTAAGTCTATTGGTATTGGATTAATCATTGGAAACATTTTATTCATCTTATTCCTATATTTTATCTGGTTATTGATATTAGTCATTGGCCCTGGGAGACAACCCAAGATCCCACTCTATAGAATATGGAAAGATGTCGATGAGACGGGGTTCCAATGTATTGAACCTCCGGTATATTTCATATGCAGTCCTGATGGACATCCTATTTGGTGCAGTACTTGCGAAAGTATAAAGATAGACAGAAGTCATCATTCATCAGATGTTGGGTATTGTGTTCCAAGAATGGATCATTTTTGTTCTTTCTTGGGTGCAGTTATAGGGAAGAGTAATTATAGATTATTTAACCAATTTTGCTTTTGGTGCCTCTGTTATTTCTTTTATATTGGAGTTTCCATGGCATGTTACACCAAGCAGTACAAGGATAGACGTGGATCTGTCAACCCCAACATCATTGTTATTTATATTCAATGTCTTTTATGGATTATTCTATTAGCTGCATTATTTTTGAGCCATTGCTACTATATCAATAAGAACAAGACCACCTTGGATGACATTGCCGCGAAGAGGAACAGAAGAACAAACACCACACACGATGAATTCATCAGTCTCTTACATAAAGGCACGAGATATATCTTGAGAATCAACCTGGAGAAGACACAACCTTGGGATAAAGGTGTTTGGGCAAATTGGTTGGAAATCATGGGTCCTTCGCCGATATATTGGCTATCCCCATTCGGAAAACTTCCCCGGGCACCCAATAATCACGAAAATTCCATCCTTTACGAAGACCTAGTTGGCGACTTTGTGGAGGAAATCAGTGGCCCATATTTGGAGATCTTGCACAAACGAATAGAGGCCAACGATTTTGTAGCAACAACTTAGAAATACATTACTAATTGGGTGTTCTTGTTGTGTGATTGTAGTCAAAGCTGCAGAACTGTGGGTTCAGTTTTAAATGTCCGATCTCTAAGCTCCTGGGGTAAATTAAAAACTATATAAGCACGAGCAATTCCACATTTTTCATCAGGCACTTGCATAGTTTTGTGTATCTGTCAATCAGATAAGTCTAGAAATACTATCGACTTAAAATAAATTCAATCCTAAAACGCTTAGTTATGTCTCCAAAAGCTCTAAAAGTCGGTTTCGTTGGTACTGGTATATTTGCTAGTGATTTCCATTTACCAGCTTTGCAAGGTGTTCCAGAACATTTCCAACCATATGCTGCTTTCAACAGAACCAAAGCTAAAGCTGAAACTTTTGCTAAAAAGGCCTCAATCGATCCATCCAAGATCTATAGTACAATTGATGAAATTGTTAAAGACCCAGAAGTTGATTTCATTGATGCTTTAGTCCCAGTCCAACACAACTATAAAACTATTAAGACTGCTGTAGATGCAGGAAAACCTATAATTATTGAAAAACCACTAGCTGCCACGTTAGAAGATGCTTCAAAGATCGTTAAATTAGATAAATCAACAGACGTTCCAATCTTGATTGCTGAACAATGGTTATATTTCAAAGCTATCGAATTGATCAAAGAGAGACTACCAAAAATCGGGGATGTTGTTTCTTTCAACTACAAACAAACTGAGCAATGGGATCCAAGCAACCCATTCTTACAAACCACATGGAGACAAAAACCGGAACATGTCGGTGGTTATTTATCAGATGGTGGTGTCCATCAAGTTGCTTTGTTAACGGAAATATTGGGGAAAGCTTCTACAATCTCTGCTTACACCACACAAATCCGTAAGACTTCAGGTGATGAGGATGTTTTAGCTTCAAGTGTCAAGTTAGAAAGCGGTGCCATTGGTACTTATACTTATAGTACAGTCTTGGGTAACCATAAACCTGAAGGTACTTTTGTTATCTATGGTACACAAGGTTCTATTTATTTGGACTTCAGTGATAACAAAAAGATCACCCTTGACACTTATGTTGGTGAAACTGATCAAACAGCCCCTGAAAAAATCGAATTCTCTGAAGATTTATTCTCTTTAGGTATTCAATACGAGTTTGAAAATTTGTATGAAGCAATTGCAAAGAAAGATAAGTCAATTTTGAAGGCTACCCCAGAAAAAACTTTCCATCACATTGCCTTCATTGCTGCAGCCATCGAAAGTTCTAAAGCCGGTGGGAACGCTGTTAAAATCGCCCAACCATGAATATTTATCTACATACCTCTTTCAATCTAATGCTCTCTCATATATCTGATAAATCCTTCAATTTTGTAGTTTCGGGAAATTTTGAGACATATTTATTACGGTGTGTTCCGCAACCAAAATAAGCTCATCGCTTTTTTTTTTTGATTGTCTTTTCAAAATTAAAAATTCAATCCACAAAACCAGAGAAATTGGTGGAATTACTGGGTCTGTACAGGCTGAAAATTATTACATCTGGAAATATGACAAGTAACAGAGATGCGGGAGATAATGCTCCTGACAATGAAGATAGAGGAAACCGGGGGCTCGCAGCTGAATTAGAGAGAGAACCATTGATAGTTCCTAACTCCTACTATTATAGTGCAATCAATGAGGTTGGGGAGGAAGACATTGCTGGTGAGCCTACAAAGAAAATGAAAAACAAGTATAAATGCCAGATATATATAATTGCTTTATGTCTGGCTTTTTTAGCCTCATTTAGTATTATCAACTTATTGATGATAATCCCAAGAAGTGAGGAATTTGTTAATCAATCCGTGGAGATGGATATTAAAAGTGTTGAATTGAATAGACTAAGCACAAATGGACTTGTTTTAAGGGTGCAAGGTGTTAATGTTATGGATTATAACAGTATTGAAAGCCCATATTTCCAAAGTCTGTTCAAAATGGGCGGTGGGTTATTTAGTACTGCCAGTATAAACTTAAATACAGTTAATCTTACCACATTTATAGATGGGAAATTGATTGATATTGGTGAAGTTCATATTCCAAACTTTGATGTTAATATTAAACATGGCGAGAAGACTGATTTAGATTTGCTTGTTACTGTGAGGCCCAACACCAAAGAAATTTTTGGGTTGATAAAGCAATTTCTCAAGGACCCTGACCAAATATTCAAGATTGATGGGGTTTCCAAAGTAAGGATCCATTTAGCCCATATTCCAATTGGAGAATTTAAAATTAGTTTCAAACAAGATATCATCGGTGGGAAGTACGTAAGGTTTAATGAGAATGATTTTTCTGTTAAAGAACTAAGCTTTCATAATGATGATGAACAACAAGGTTATAATATAACGTTTCTTGTCAATTTACCTAACCCTATCAAGTACAAGCTGTTTGGATTTAATATTCCGACATTAGACTGGGAAATCTTGATCAAAGACTGTTTTGGCAAACGTACAATAAATCTCTTGGATGGAACAATGACCTCTAAACATTTCAAGCTCTCACCTCTAGAGAAAGAATTAAATATAAGCGTGACAACTTTCATTGATCACTTGAACCCAAGGCTTACAGAAAAGTGTTCATTTGACTATGAGGGAACCCCAATGAGTCTACTAGTTGATGAATTTGTCAATAATAAAAGCTTACCGGTTCTTGTTAAAAATTCCAAAGGTTCTAAAGAATTACCAGAATTTATTAATGAATTCTTGAAAGGGTTTGAATTCAATATTGACTACTTATCAAATTTTAAAACTGAGAATCTTATCCATAATGTGTCACTAGACGATTTGAATTTCCAATTTCAGAATGGTGATACTAATAAACCAGTTATCAATGGTGATATTAATTTGTTTATTAAGCCACCATATAAAGTTAAAGAATTTGGAATCAGTAAGATCAAAGGTGTTCCATCACTATACCATACTGATGCTAAATTTGGTGAACTCAATTTGAACGAGTGGCATAATTGCTTTAATATGTATACTCCTGATGATTTATTGTTTGTCAGATTTACGTTGAATCAAGAAGAATTAAAAATTACTAATAGAAAAGTATTTGGTGAAGTTTTAAACGAGGTATTGGCCAAAGGTTCCAGCAAAGTGTTTATTGATGCTATATTGGATTGTTTAATTAGCACCTTATTGGGTGAGTTTGAAGTTGATGAACTTCATGCCTCAAGTGATGCCGATATCACAAGAGGATTTTTGTTACGAGGATTTGGGTTATTGGATTTATTAGGTTAATCATCTATGTATGGTTGGAAACTGGTGTATGTTTTAATTGGTCGCTAATGAATTTTTATTTATATATAGTTGCATATAGTTTTACGCGTTATGACAGGAAGTATGATATTTATAGGCCAATTAGATGTAGTACCCGAAGTGCATAGCAACGATATTGACCCATCCATACAGTCTAAGGGCCACTTGAATCAGAGTCTAGATTGAAACATGTCCATCATAGATCAACTCCAAACCAACGCCAAAGCTTTAATGCCTACTAGTATTTTGGTTCTAAACTGTTCTTTTGAATATCTTTAAATTTTAAGAAAGCTCACTTTAGTTGTCCAATCCAATCCAAATTCTTATTAGAATTACCAATAACTTCTAAAGTCTTGTTGATTCTTTTGCTCTTATTTTCAACCTTATTGATAACAGCACCGACTTTGTTTAGATACTTATCGAAATCTTCATGATCTTTATGTAATGACTGATTCACTGAATCTAATGCAATTGTTTTATAAGGAGTACCTCTGATTTCTTTCCAATCCGATGGCAAAGGTGTTGATGCTTTAGACATCCTGAGCATTGATAGCCACTCTCAAAAGTGAGATGACAGTAGAGTATCTGATAAAAGTTAAGTTGGATGAGTTTTCCCCAAGAGGTTCAACTTGGAAGTTAGGAGAAATAGAAAAGTGCTAATACATATTGCGAAAAGCGCGAAGCTTCAAGCCCAGCTCCAATGAAATGTCCAATCTCAACAATTTTGGTTGAACATCGGTTCTGCACTGATCGCTATACTACAGCGTATGACGAGTTAAATTAAATATGAAAGGGTTAAAAAAAGTAGCCTATACAATTTGGTTTCAGATTGAATTGTGAATAATGCAGTAGAGTCAAAGAACCTATGGAAGAAAAAGGCGTTTTAACTGAACTTATAACAAGATTCTGGCAACTTTGATCTAACCTAATAGAGTGAGTCTGCATATGGTGGATGGAAAATACCCAATATGCGGTCAATGTATATAGGTTCAATAAAATTATAGAGAAGGAGGAAAATTAAGAAGAGTGTTACGTTGAAGATTGAATTGAAAATTTTTATAGGCGCGATTAGTGACACGTTTTGAGATGGCGGATTTTTCTTGATTTTGGTAAAGTGAAGAATCCAAAACAATGAATAGCACGCTTCAAAGATTCATAACTGGCTCGTTAAATAGAAAATCCAGAACGACGTTAGAAACTTGCTATGTCTGCTCAGAAGGAACAAAGAACAAAGCAACAGCTTACGTATTTCGAGAAACAACGTGATTCACTGGTCTCAGAAATTGCATTGGTATGTCTTGATTTTCGTGTCTTTTGAGCCCTTAAAGAACAGGAAAAACCTAACATATATCATTTAGTCAATGGACTCTGTTCTGAACAATATCAACGCGTTGAACAGATCATTGGAAGGTTCAATTGCTGTGGGAAAGGAGTTCGATAGTGTGTCTAGCCTTTGGAGTAATTTTTATGATGGGTTGACCCAGGTTGAAGATTTACGCCAACATCAACAAGGTCAATCCGAAGCTCAACAACAAGAACCTGAAAAGAGCACAACAGACTCGCAAGTTGATGCTAATGTTGAAATAGGATCCGACGTATTACCTACTGATCCCGCAAGTGATGGTACCAGAATGGATGTCGAGACAAGAGCTCAAGAAACTCAAGAACTGCAGGAAGATGATGTGGCTACTCAAAGAGATTCAGAACAGCAAGAATAAAGACGGGACATTTAATTTCATCATTACACTATAGCACATCCAATGAGAATTTTCCTTCTGTGGAATGATGTGACGCGTTGTTTTGAAAGCTCTGGTTCTTGATCTTGTACTTCTGGCTCTTCATCAAGATAAAGAATATTCGCCATTGTGTTTGTTCTTGTGGGAGATCTTGTTTTTGACACTTGCATAGCACTCGAAGAGCCAAGAGCTCTTCGCTGCTCTAGTCCAGCACTTGATAGTGCCAACTCTTTGAAAATGTTGGTGTAGCTAACCTCATCAACTAATGAACACTCCATATATCTACATCCTAGACTTTTCGCATATTTATAAAGAGAATCGAATGTCGGAACCTTGCCCATTTTGGTCTTATCATATCTAGCCTCAGAACCTAAACCAACCATCATTTTAACAGCATTAGGACAATATGTTGTCACTTCAGGAATCCACCGCTCCTTCACATGTGTTAATGAATCTAATCTTTCCAAAGTGAAACAGAGTAGAACGCCCTTGGCATTTGCATATGCCAACGGACGGAACCTATCAAAATATTCGTTTCCTGGAAAATCCCATATTTGAAGATCAACTGAAACACCGTCTTTGAAATTGATTGTTTTTTGATATGTTTCGAAAAGATCATTCTTTGTTGGTATTGATACAGATTTATGTAAAAAAGTGTGAATGAGACTCGTTTTTCCACAATTTGAGTCGCCAATAATCACCACAGTAGCAGATCTTGCACTTTGACTGATTACATTGACTGAGCTCTTTGCTGAAAGACTCTTTGCGCTGAGACTGTAAGTTTTTTGAGGTGATCCTTGCTGAAGAAAGGACGATGTCTTCAGTTGTCTTTTAGGTTGGTACTGTGTTCTTCGTGGTGTGATAAAGGGTTCATCATTCTCATCATTGATGATATCAAGATTTGGCTGAAACTTCTGACTGTTCATATTATGACACACGTATGAGATCTTAGGGGATCTGGACCAGAATACTGAACCTACTATCTATCCTCAGAGAGAACTATTGCAATGTTTATTAAAAATGTTATATCCGTCATGACACAAAAACAATTTGTAGAAAGTGGAAAATCAAAAAATGAAAATGTGGATGGGAGGAAGCGATTTGATTGCCAAACCAGAATTGAAAACCGAGTAGTAAATTCGTAAGGTCGTTAATAGATAGATAGCCCGATATAGTTTGTAAGATTGTGAGATCGAATCATTTTTTAGCCAAATATGAGTGGAGAGGATTTATGTTTGCGCGTCTTGATAGCCCGACTCTATGCGGCACAGGACTCTTTCTTGCACAAAGCTCTGCCAAAGTTGATTTTCGCTTAGCAGGTCTAACCCGTGTATCGTCTGACGATATCTTTGATTGTGATGCCAATCTAGCGACTTCTTCACTAGAAATGTGCATTTCGTTTGGAAGTGCTCTATGAATAGTACTTTCCATATTGGTCTCTTCTCTTTCTGATGGTTTCATTATACTTCTTAGCCCATCATCCTCTTCAAGTTGGGTATTCCCTTCATCCTCGTGTTCATGTTGAACATTCTCCACACAAGGCGGTCTTGAAGCCAATTTCCTCACTCTTTTTTCATCCTTCGACTCTTCCTTGACTTTTGACTTAGCATCCATGAACTCTGTGTGTGATATAAACTCCAGCGGCTCTTCAGGTTTATCCGATTCTTCTGTAACTTCTGTAGTCTCCAGAACAGTTTGTAAATCATGTTCATTTATTTCAACCTCTCTCCCTCGGCTCGTCGCCATACTTGACATTGGCGTAGATTCTTGCAGTATGCTGAACTCAGCTTTTGATCCAGAAATATCGTAATTATCAGGCAATAGCACGCTCAGCAAGTCAGGTCTTGACGTATTTTGATCGGTATCAGTCTTTGATCGTTTCAAGTTAGCTTGTTTCCTCTTCTCATTCTTAGGCATTGTCAGCGATCTTTTCGTCTGGACCATCTTGAAAGGATCATCCTCTCCTTCTGATCCACCTTCTGAGTCCATCACCTCAAACTCCAGCAGCCGTATTTCTTCATATGTGCCTCCGTCTTGTGGAGTCTTTGTTTCAGCGCTTACAACATCCTCTGGACTTGAGAACTCAGCCCGCTGTGCTTCTTCTTCCATGCTTCTTTCACTGGAATCAGCGTTGCTTTCCACCTCACCGATTGTGTTTGTGCTTCAAAGCAAAACTGTACAAATTAATGGAGTTATTTTTTGACTAATTGAAGCTTTCAAAGATTCGATGCCCTTTGTTTTCATTTGGATCTCTAACAAACACGAATTTTTAGAAAAAGCATAAAAAAGCTGCGCGAACTTACTCGAAGCCTTCTTCCTAACTTTTGAACATCACAACGGTCGTCTGCTTGATTATGAGGGAGTTGAATGTCTTTTATGAATGACTGTTTATCCAAAAGAGAAGGGTTTCGTATATCTTCGACGGTCTTGGTCTATTGAGAGCATTCAAAATATCAACTAAGCATGTACAGGTTCTGTCATTTGATTGGGTTGGAGTAATATCGCGTGAAGAAGAGTTTGTCATAACGTGATCTATCATACACACTTGCAATTGCTCATATTAGTTGGTTCCACCATCAAGACACCATAATATCCATTCGAAATAGTAATTGAGATGTATCGCAAGTGAATAGTACTGAGTTAGAGATCTGGACCATTTAGTGATTGGAAGTGCTGTCTCATGGATCTTTTGATTTTATTTGACGAGCATCTTGATTTAGGATACTTTGAAATTTTACAAAAGGAAGAACTCAACGGCTTATTTTTGCTTCATGATGGTTGTTGAGATAAATTCTTCATAATACTTTATTTCATTGGCGCATCCCGGCTATAATCTTGATGGCATAACTCATTCCAATCCTTTTGCTCTCGAAAGCACAGGCTCATTGAACTTTCATTGTGATCAGTCTTTTTTGAGAGACAAGCATCTCGAGAACAATTTTTTCAGCATCGCATAATACTCTCCGTGCTTGAGTGTCACAATTTAAAGTTGTGGCAGGTTCTTTTTTTAAATGATTATTTTTCTTCCTCCTTACTCAGAAAGACGAAAAGAATAAAAATCATTCCTAAGAACGAGAATTGTTTACAAAAGGATAGTTATCACAGATAAAGCTCTTCGCATCCGATTCTTTTAACCCTATTTAGTCACTGGAGCCCATTTCATGGTTGTTGATATGCTACTTTGAACTTCCTGATCTGTTGAACATTTTATGCATTGTGATCATTCTCATGATATGGATATTCCCATTAATACCTTATATTGACTTAAGCGTTTCTGATACCACGTGTACTGGTATGGGGTGTGGTACATCTATGATGAAGGGCCTGGTCGGTATAAGCATTATGAATGTTATCCTATTCAATAGGTGACGGTCCCAGTGTGAGTCGAGAACCAGGATCAGTGCGTAATGGTCATTCTTTGTTCACGTCGGATTCAAGATAGGATTGACCCTAATTGCTACACTTGGTCATCAGGATTCGTGCTTACAGTATTGGTGATGGTCAAAAAAGTTTGTGACTTTAATTCATTCTTGACCTCTAGTGGAGGACCGCTCTCCATTCTTTTTCTGTATGTATCATTAATGCGCTTATTGTTTATTGAGGATCGCCACGCTAAGATAACTAACAAAACGAAAAACATCATGAACAAACTGGATTTGTTAGTCCTTGAGTCCAATTATAAGATCCTAATATCAACAGCATTATAACAAATGCCACAGCAAGACTAACAACCCCATATCTATAACTCTTTGGAGGTTTAATTGTATAAAGTTCAACAACAAATGTACTAATAGTGGATAATGTGCCACAGTAACCATCTTCTAAACCCTGGATCATATGACAAGACAATACAGACGTCGTAATTCTACCTCCATTGGGCAGTTTACCTCTGTTAACCAGGTTCAAAATGGCCATTATAAATGTAGCAAAAATATTGACAACAAAAGTACCAATTGGGAAGCTCTTTAACCTTGGATTCAAATATTTGGAGGTGTAATATCTTGTCCAGCACGCGATTGGAGAAACGATACATGCAAAGATCCAACTTCGCCAGCTTTTTATACTAATTAGACAGATCACAGCAATCCAAGAAATAGCACCCATCAGTACTATAGTTCTTTCAATGAGCTTATAATGTGGCAAAACAGGATCATATTGTTTGATTAAATGTTTCCCAAAGTGTAGACCAGAAATTGAAACGGCCATTTGAGTTATCATAACAGAAGCACATTCCATGATACCATAAGCTCCATTTGGATATCCATAATATTTACCAATTGATATATCCGCAGATTTAACAAAGGCTTCCAATACTAAAGACGAAAATGAAGAGAATGTACCACAGAACCCTGTAGTCAACCCAGTATATAACGGCTGTGCAGCCTTTGGACCTCTTTCCTCCCAAGCTCTCTGTGATTGAATTAGCATACCCATGATGATACATGATGTAAAATTGGCCCAGATGACACCACCCAAATAAACACCATTATATGTAGTGAGGACTGTCATCCCCTTTCGGGCCAGAACACCGACAATTGCAAAGAATGTAAGGATAGATAGAAGCTTGAATTCTTTTAATACCCTATGCTGTTTTGTATTTGTAGAAGCAGTAGCTTTTTCATCATCTCTGAGGGTCGGGCTCTCTTCATAGTCTTCAGGTAATATTACTTCTAAAGAATCACTGTCATTCTCATTTGTTTGATTTCTGTTTGATGGATCTGATGATCGTGAGGAAGGGTTTCTGTTCTGAAGACCACGGCCTGATTCGCTTGAATCTTCCTTTGCAGTAGAAGATGATGCAACAGCATTGGATTCAACCATTTCTCTTTAACGAAGAATAGCTAAACAGCTGAGTTTGAGGTAAGATTGAGAGGAACTTGAAATGTTGACTTTGTGATATATAAGTTGCACAGATTCAAGTGCATAAACATTACATTAACAGAGACAATAAAAAAAATGAGTCTCACGTACGGGTACCGTACAGATCTTTAATTTTTCAAAACAACCACAATGCAACAACAGCACTAAAGGATCAACTAAAATCACCACCTCAACAGGTAATTCAGAGAACAGCAGGTTGTTTCAAGTGATCTTCGAATGATGTTATTTGAGAATAAGAATATTTCAAACGGTTCATCTCCAGATATCATGAATGCTTGATGTTTATGTCTTTTGTTGGTGCCAAGCCCATCGTCCCGGAAATCGATCAATGCCAGGTTAGCGCAACATGTTTACCCTCGATGTTTATTTTTTTTGGTGATAGGAAAATTTTAATGCGATGAGCTAGTAATAGAGAAATTCTGGAGAGGTGCTTTTGTATAATTTGATTGAATTATAAGGCTCATTAGTATTCAAGATGGATGATGATGGTATGATGCTGAACTTCAGCACCGATGGTGTTTCTACTGCTCCAAAAAAATCCAGCTCTAAAGTTACTGGTGGGAAGTGGAAAGACCGTCGTAAAGCTCAATTATCAGCAAGAGGTATAACAAAGAAAGATCGTTCCAAGTCTGGTGTTAACGCTCAACCCGTGAAGCCAAGAGAACCACCAAAACCAAAAGAAGAGTCATCAGATAAAGGAGACGGCACCCAAGAAAAGGAAAGACCGGTTAAGAAGAGACCTGCTACTTCTGAACATGAGAATAAAGGTCCTTCTAAACAAGCTAGATTCACTGAAGGCAGAGGTACAGCAGGGAAAAATGATACATATGTGTCGTCTTTATTCACATCAAACCCAGAGCTTACAAAAAGGGACTACAATAAAGAAATGGAGGTCCATGAACCTTCAAATGCCCCTTTGGCAGACGCTACAACTTTCAATGGTCTTGGAATGAGCGAGATACTTGATAAACATTTGACTGAGCATTTATCATTGAAACATCCAACTAAAATTCAAAGATCAGTCCTACCCAGACTACTCACTAGAGATAGAGATTTATTCGTTCAAGCGCAAACCGGTTCAGGTAAAACTTTAGCATTTGTGCTACCTATTTTCCAGAAACTGATGGAAATTAAAGATTTGAACAGAACAACAGGTATCTTTGCCCTAATTTTGACTCCAACAAGAGAATTAGCTACACAAATATACGCTGTTATAGAGACATTGACCCGTTGTTGCCACAGAATTGTCCCAGGGATCGTTATTGGTGGTGAAAAGAAGAAATCAGAAAAGGCAAGACTTAGAAAAGGTGTTAATATTCTTGTTGCTACACCGGGTAGATTGGCTGATCACATCGAGCATACAGAAAGATTAGATTTATCGAATATAAGGTACGTGGTACTTGATGAAGGTGATAAATTAATGGAATTGGGGTTCGAAGAAACTATCTCACAAATTTTGAATGATATTGAGAAGACCTCAAGAATTTCATCCACCACAAAACTATATCCAACACTACCACATAAAAGAATCAACGTTTTATGTTCCGCCACTATCAAGGGCACTGTGAAGAAGCTTGGTGAGATATCCTTGAGTGATGCGGAAATGGTTAATAACAACACTGTTCCAGATGTTGAAGATCTAGAAATGGCCGAAAATGTTGCAGCTCCAGATCAATTATTACAACAAGTATGTGTTGTTCCGCCAAAATTAAGAATGGTTTCATTAGCAGGTATTTTGAAGAACATCACATCCATCAAGACATCAGGTTCTCGTACTATGATTTTTCTCTCATGTTCAGATTCGGTCGATTTCCATTTTTCAATCTTTGCCAAAAATGGTAAAATGCTGAACAAATCTACAAATGAATTGGAAACTCCAAGAGACAGTCAGCAAACCGTTTTGAGTTCACCATTATTGGGTGATAATACTTTTGTTTACAAGCTTCATGGATCCTTATCACAGCAAACACGTACTGCCACATTATCAGCATTTTCGAAAGCACCAGAAGAACAACATACAATATTATTCTGTACAGATGTTGCATCAAGAGGTTTAGATTTGCCATACATATCCACGGTTATTGAATATGACCCACCTTTTGCTACTGAAGACCATTTGCATAGAATTGGTCGTACTGCTCGTGCTGGTAAATCAGGTAAATCGTTCCTATTCTTATTACCAACCGAAGAGTCATATCTAGATTTGATTGAACATTATCATCCAAACGGGGTTAAACATAGATCTTACGAAGATTTATTGAAGACAGGATTTGGTGAAAAGTGGGATTTTGATGCAACGACATGGCATCTGAACATTGAGAGATGGTTATTAGAAGATCAATTCACGAAAGAAAAGGCAATTAAAGGCTTCACGAGTCATATCAGAGCTTATGCCACACATATTTCATCTGAAAAGAAGATTTTCAATTTGAAATCGTTGCATCTTGGTCATCTGGCTAAAAGTTTTGGTCTTCGTGAAACTCCTAAAAAATTGGGTGGCCAAAATTCATCCACTGAAGGTGGTAAGAAGAAAAAAGAGAATCCAAAGGATAAGATGTTCCGTATGGCTAGAATGAACGCAAAATCTCAGAGTGACGAATTTAATTTTATGTGAACCTACATCAACAATAAACTATCATTGTATAATATGATTGCTTCAAATATGCATAGTTTTCATGATTATCATTAAAGCTTTTGTAGGTACCCTTGTTGGATCAATCTTTCAACGTCAGCTTTCCGTACAAAAAACTGCGAGTCTTTCGTCAAGTTGAACACACCATATTCAGTCTGAATTTCACCAGCATCTTTCAGCACTCTGACATCTATAAACACATCTTTTGGGGGTTCTAGGGAGCCTGATAAATCTATTTCTGGGAATGAACTTTTATAATCGATCAATATGTCAGAGTAATTTTTTAAATAATCAACCTCATTATGGTTCGTTAGTTCTGGCTCTTTATTATCCCAGACTAATTGTGCTAGTTTCTCAGCTCGTAGCCTCTCATAAGCTAATAAGCAACGTTTATTACGACGCATGCAAAGATGTGTGACAAACAGCTGGCACTGGTCAGCTCTATCTGACTCATTTGATTCCATGTTCATCATATCTGCTTGCCTCTCAAGGTCTTTGGTCTCTTTCACTATACTTCTCACCAACTCATCTTGATACAACGCCAGAGATTCTAAGTTTTGAGCTCTCTTGGCCTCATTCACCAGCTTTGCTGCAAAATCCCCGTACATCTTGGGTTCTAGTAAGCTTTCACAGAGCTAAAACTTCACTTTGTTGATATTTCTGTAGAGATCGTAGGATTTGTGTAAACGCGTTTTGCGTGTATCGTCTCGGGTTCAGAACGGATTCGCGGATATGTGCTTAGTCAGTATGTTTTGTTTTGAAAGCCATTTTTGTAACTTGACATATATAAGAGACCTTCTAAAGATTTGAGTGGTTTGGATTGGCTGTAACGTTTATGGCTGGCAGTGGTGGTAGAGGATGTCTTCAAGGTCCACGTACGGTAAAAGTGTAAAAAGATACGGCGTAAAGCTACAGCCGTCGGTAGAGTTTTCTCCTACAAGGAGAAACAATCTGGAGTCTCTCACCACAACATCATCGGATTCATTAGATAGTGAAAATGTACCTCTCACGTCTCCTTTGGGATCACCGAAGGGAGCTCCCAGAAAGCTTATAGCGGAGCCTACACCAGATGAGCCGTTTGACTTTGGAGTATTTGACCTACAAGATGACGAAGCTGGACCTGAACCACCTTCAAAGAAGATTAATAGAACTAGGACAACAAAGGCATCTTTAAAGCGAAAGCCAATTAACGAAATCCAGAAAAAACCTCTGAAATCACCAGGATCAAGTCTGAATAGTTTCTTTGTCGAGTCATCAGCTAAACCGGTGTGGTCACCTTCAAGGTCAGGATCTGCTACAAGCTCACCAAATCCAGAACAAGAGATCGGACAGAGAGAAAAGACACCAACATCATCATTCCTGAAGTCATTAAGTCAGTCTTCCCCGAAAAAGAGCCCAAAGAGACTGCTCAATGTGAAACAAAGTCAATCTGCTGATGAGTGGGATTTTTTAGCTGATTTGGCTCAAGAGGGTCCTAAGAAGAAGACTATGAAAATTGAAGTTCAGGATCCTGAAGAACTAGTTGAACTTTCTGAAACCCATAATCCAAAGGAGAATGATTTGCTGGAGTACCTAAACTCCCAGCCGGGTGAAATGCAACCAGATACTGAAGCCATAACACCAGCCATCAATTCTGTCGAATCATTTGGCCTGAATGGAAGCTCCACAAATATTAATAAATCTGTAAAAAGTTATGGAGTACAGAGAAGTTTTTTGATCGACAAGTCATCTCATGCTGGAGATACCCAAGCCGACACTACGGAAGAACACGATAACACCTTAGTTAGTGAAGCTGATTATGATGAAAATGAACCCTCCATTCAGGGAATTAACACAATCACTAATTTACGTGCTCAGGGCGAGAATGCACAGTTTGCTGACGAATTAAGCTTTTTGGTGGAAGGAATAGAATCCAAGAATAAATCATCCTCGTTGATAGAGTTGGCTATACGACTTTTGGACGATTCATTTTTACAATTCGTCAAGCACCATGGACTACCAGAATTGCAAAAGCTAATCAATATGGATAATGCGTTGCACCGCTTTGTTTTGGGATTTATCATCTGTAAGATGACAGAGTCAGGTAGCGGAAAACTGAAAGTTGATCATGATTTGGTGCATGTGGTGAAAAAGTTGTTACATAGTGACAAGGTTGTTGACCTTAAAAGGGAGACGAGAATGACAAAATCTGTGTTTGAAGCGTTCAAAAAGAAGTTAAAGAATGACTATTCACCGAACTTTTTTGCGTTGACTATTTTATTGCAAAACAGCCATCTCATAAATGATGAGTTGTTTCCGTCCGTTGTGGATCTTTTCAAGAAATTAGTACAAGAGAGCAAGGACAGAGATGATAAAATGATTAACATGATGTTGATATTATTTGAAAAACATTTAAGTATGAAAGACAAGATTGATGATTCCTTCGAAGAGGTGGTACCTCACCTGTTGAAGCTTAATGAAAAGGCTGGTTTTAAGATAACTACATTAAAAGTATTGATTGTGTTATCTGTAAAGAATTTCCACTCTGTGTTTGCAAATAGTTTGGTTGAGCAATCCATAATAAGTTTGATTAAGAACCACAATAATGCAATTGGATTATTAGAGCTAGGGCTATTGATTAACTTGATTGAGGATGAGTCTTGTTGCTCCGTAGTTATTGCCAGAAGCAATATAAACAAATTATCCAAACTTCAAAGGAAGCTCGATGGAGATCACAAACAATATTATGCATTCTTGATAGGGATTATCCTAACTAAGCATCACGAGGAATTGAAGAGAACTTTCGACCCTATTGCACTTGGTGAGATCATCAATGAATTGGAAGCTTTTGATTCAAAAGGAAATAAATTGATAAATCTACAAATAGAGGATATAAATTCCAAATTGCATGGCATATTAAACTGATATATAATTTTTATTGGTCGACTTCGTATAGTGTGATCTTCAATGTATTTATTTTTTGCATTTCAATTGATCTTGGTATTTCATGGTGCTATTCTGACAAGCTTCCAGTCATCTTTCTCAGACTCACGTCTATAGACAATTCTATCATGTAAACGACTTGGGCGACCTTGCCAGAATTCGATTTCCAAAGGAATGATTCTCAATCCACCCCAAAACTCAGGGCATGGAACTTGATCTTTTCCTTCAAATTCCTTTTCCCTTTGTGCGTAAACTTGGTCAAATTCTTCCCTTGATTTGATAACACTTGATTGTGGACTTGACCAAGCACCAATTCTTGAACCTCTTGGTCTTGTATCGAAATATCTTTGTGAAACCTCTCTAGAAACAAATTCAGTCTTCCCTTCAACTCTGACTTGGCGTTGTAAGTTCGGCCAGAACCATGTCAATGCAGCTTGTGGATTTGATTTAATATCTCTAGCTTTTTTCGATGAATCCCAGTTTGAATAAACGACAAATCCTTTATGATCCAACTCCTTGAACAGAACAACACGAGATGACACACGGCCTGATGGGAGTTCAGCTGTAGCAAAGTTGGCAGATTCAGGAAGTTTCTCTTCCTTGCTGGCTTCCTCAAACCAGTTAGTGAATTGTAATATAGGGTCTGGGTTAACTTGATCTATTTCTAATGAACTTTTCTCGTATTGATATGTTTCTGGAGCGACTATACAAAGTTAGTAAACCTTCCACCTGTAGCTCAAAGCCTCAAGGAGAGATTACTTACACACTAGTGGCTCCTCCTTCTGTTCAGTGCTTGACATTTCGTTTTTATTATTCCTTCTTGGTGTACAAAGAGTGACTACAGATGAAGGTGAAGATATGTCTCCAGGTTTTATCACCACAATTTAAACTATAATAATCAGCATCACGTGAAGAGTAAAAAAAATGACTAATCGTCCAACTTCTAGGGAGGAACATCCAGAGAAGAAAGTTACATCTGCTCCTTTACTGGCATTTAGTCGTATTCTTGTATGGTCGGGCATTTAAAGGCACTATTGATTGCCTTTTTGATTGTCATCTCGAGGCCAGTTGATTGGGCTCTCGCTGTTGACTTCGATCTTAACTCCCGCGCGCGAATATTTCACCAAAGGTAAGCACAAAACCAAATACTACAAAACAAAGTAATATGGAATCATTATTATAA
Organism: Hansenula sp. yHMH451; assembly: GCA_030571095.1. Lineage (NCBI taxonomy): Eukaryota > Fungi > Ascomycota > Saccharomycetes > Phaffomycetales > Wickerhamomycetaceae > Hansenula > Hansenula sp. yHMH451. The sequence goes on from JAJLXE010000001.1 coordinate 578,696, forward strand.
TACAATTTGAAAGTTTTCATACGATGCCTAAGAACTTGCGTCGACAGTGTTCCCATAATCGTCGAAAATGCCAAATAAACTGGCATATTCATCACTTGACAGCACTCTAGAATCGTAATGTTGAGTCAATTCACCCTTAGACTCCTCAATTTTAGAAGTTGAAAGTAATTTGTTCAGTTCGTCATCCTTCAAGTTGAAAATGTTATTTTGGTTAATAGCAGATGGTGAAAGATTCCAAGTTGACGAATCTGTAGAAACACTTGATCTTTTGGTGAACCCATCAACAGGGTCGTAAAATTGCCCACGGCCTGTTCCACTTGGATTTGGACCTACAAATTCGCCATGTGGTGGTTGGGCATCTGATGGTGATTGTGTTTGATGCTGTTGTTGAGGAGAAAACGTAGATGGTGCACTTGTGCGGTTAATAACGTGACCGTTACGATTCTTATTAACAGCTGGCTGTAAAACAGTAACCAAACTTGAGTTTGCAAACTCCATCAAATGTAATAGTTCAGAATCCAAAAGATCCAACAACAAATTCCAATTTGGTAAATCATCTGGGGTTAATTTCTGTAAATGATTATGAATTAAATTATCATCACCAGTAGTATCACCTAATAAGCTAATACCAGCTTGATCAAAATCAAAATCTGGGTCTTTACATTCATGACAAACTAATTTCAAAGCGGTAACCATCCTTGTGAAATTATAATGTTTTGCACTCATCTTTGCCAATAATTGCAAAGTGTTCTCTAGATTGAAGAATATCATATTGATGAATTTATCATACAAGTTAGATCTTGCAGGTTCCTTTTCTTTAGTCATTTTTCTGGCTTGACTTAATCTAAGAGCTAACCCACATAGAGATAAATACGCTCTATATATGGCATTGGAGGCATGTGCTCTGAAATAAAATGCAAACCCTCTACCAACATATAAATCTTCATTAAAGGCCAAATTCATCGCGGTGTTCACGATTTTTAAAGACATTTTAAGACATTCTTCTAAATAGAAATAAGCTCTTTTCAAGTTTTTTTTGGATTCGAAATGATCGAAAAGCTTTTGCTTGATATTCAAAGAAATTGTGGTCATTTCAAACAAATAAGAAATTTTCTTAATCATAGCAAAATTAGCTAGGGTTTTATCACTGAGGATATCCTTTAATGATCCAATTTTATAATGTGTAAAGTTGTCCAATTTTCTTATCAAATGCATCAAGTCCAAAACAGTTGCTGGTCTTTTCAAATTTCCAATTGTATTACTGACTTCAATGCACAGTCTATTCTTTTCTTGAATAAATTTGAAATCCCTGTTAACGAAGGCATCAACATCATCTTCGTGGCCTTCATCATATGGTAAAGCAGTATCATATGAGCTATCATTGGGGATATGTAAAGGTAAACCAAGAGATACTGATTGAGAAGCGTCAAGTTCTAACAATTTATACCAAATTCTTCTCCATAACTGTGCATGAGTTTTCCTCTTCTGTGTCTTGGTCATTTCTGCCAATTTATTCGGATCCCTATGAAGACCTAGTGAATAAGCACTGGAAACTAAAGTACCCAACATGATTTGGGATTCACTACTGTCTGAGATATCATCATCTTCAGGACAGAATCTATAATAAAATCTGAAATATAGTAATAGTTGCATGACACGAAGACTGAACGGCTTTCTCCAGTATTTGTATTGATTTAAGCATAGTTTCACAGCATTGATAATGTTTGGGTCTAATTGATAGCCTCTCAACTCTTTAAATTCATCTTTCTCATTCATTTCAGCATCAGAAATACTTAAATAACCCAATTTAATGATTAAAAGTAGGATACCCATTACAGCATAATCATATTTATTTTTGAATTCTAGTTTGTCAACTTTCACATTTTGGAAATTCACTGAACAAATACTATCCATTTCGAAAAGAAAAGTATTCTCATCTAAGAATGGTAAAAATGGATAAACAAATTTGAAAAATCTGAAACATAAAATCATAATGATCTTTTTAGTAGGTAAAACCTCTAAAATTACATCATCAATTGACTTATTCAATTCGATACTTGTAAAATTCTTCACTTTTTGTGCAACTTTCTCCTTCTTCAACTCTTTGAAAAAAATTGAAGTCTTTTGATTAGCAGTTTCTGATGTCAACGGATCAGTATGATCCGTAAGGTCACATCCCTCCCCTTTAGTCGTATTACCAGAAGCACTATCACATTTCATTCTAGAACGTTCTAAAGTTTTCCATATATGAGCCCATAAAATAGTCAAATATTTGTCTCTCTTCATTGAAGAGACTAATGACATATTACCATGACACTCCAAGCGACGCTTCCTAATGATGAATGGAAAGTAGGAGTTGAAATCAACAGGATCATCCAGGTCTTCTTCGTATTTAGCGGCCTCTGTAATTGGAGGAACTGTAACATTTGATGGTTGTTGATAAAACTGATTTGCTGCTGGTGTGGGAGCAATTGGTTGTGGAGTGGCAATATTATGACCACCGAAGAACTGTTGCTGTGGCTGTTGATGTGCATATGAAGGGTGGGATTGGGATGGGTGGCTTTGGGGTGTTGGTGGATTGAATTGTGCTAGCTGAGGTAGTTGAATTGGACCTTGACCTCCATTTTGCGAATAAACATTACTGAAAACCGGTGGTGTTGATCTAGAGAGTTCCGTCACGGCAATGGAGGCCTCTAACTGCTTTATCTTGTCCTTAAGACTCTCAATCTTGTTCTGTACAGCTGGTGGTAATTCCGTTGAAGCTGGAGAATCCACATTACTTGATGATTCCCCCGGAGTCTTCGCAGTTGGGCCCTTAGCGCGCTTCAATAACTCCTCTGAACTGATCCAGGAGGGCTCCTCATAAAAACAAAGGTGAGCAACGCTACTCTTCATACAGCTTCCACATATTGGCTTGACTTTGTCACACTGTCACTCGTTAGTATCTCAGTTCCGTCCTCAGTAAGTACAAGCTCATAGTCCCAAGGCTTCACCAAAAGGCAAAAGTGCCAGGCAGAAAAAACTTCCGACACACTCCAAAAAACAGGGAAAATGGCTGTACCAAAGTAATCAGCAAAATACTCACTTTGATCTTCCTCTTACGACACACCGAACAAGACGTCGGTACTCTCATTCTCTTTCTTTGCTGCTTGTCAGTGCTGTCTCTCTGGGTAGTTCCGTTCCCTCCAGCTTGCTCTGACGGCGAATGAGTTCCACCATCATGGTTGGTTGAACCGTTAGAATTGGACTGCTCGGCCATAGCGTCAAATGCCGATAGCTGGTTTCAGCGCTAAAAGGGGTGTTGCCTTTGGGGTTGTCGTTCTGTTTCTCAAGAACTCTGTCACTGATCACTGAGGTTGATGTCTATTTGAGGTGACTCAGATGGTTTTCTGCTCCTAGTTTCTCACTTTCCAAGCTTTCTAATCGGATTGTTTGTGGAATGAGGATAGGAATCAGGAATTAATTCATATTTTAACGGACATCTCGAAAAAAACCACAAGGAACTCTAGGGAGCGGTTCGGGCAGGTGCGGCGAGAGTGGGAATATCGGATTTGCCGTTAACTGTCCGGGCCGAGAGGCACGCAGCTTATGTATCAGACACCTTTACGTGGATTCGCAAATATATATCATTATTTATTATTATTATTCGTTAATTTTCATTACTTAATGAGTTGCGTTTTGCTTGCTCACAGTCGGTGATCCTCAGCTGAACCAACTATTAGACATCATATTACCAAATTCTGAAAGCTCACCAGAATCACTAGTAGGTTTATCAGATCCATCGAAACTCATAAAGTTTTCAATTATGGAGCCCGAACCTTGGAGAATATCTAAGTCAGGCATTAGGCTCTCAAATCCCATTGATCCAATCATTGATGGTTTTGAGCCACCATTGTAATTGTTACCAAGTTCAGCACCTGGTTGTTGAGATGAATCACCAAACTGATTGAATATTGGGTTAGGTAAGTTGCCCGTCATCAGGTTATTTTCTAAATTATCAAAGAAAGGATTAAACAAATTGGATTGATTTTCATCCCCAAAATTGATCTCATTTCCACCATTATTAGTGAAAATTTGATTAACATTACCGTTATTAGTCATGTTGTTCCCATTATTATTAGTATCATAGACTTCAGGTTGGTTACCAGATCTACCCATCTCATCATCTTGGACTATAAGAGCGTTCACATTCATTTTCTCCTCTGCATTTGAAAGGACTAGGGGAACAGAATTCAAAATATTGGAAACACCACCTTTATTTTGTTCAACATCTTCAACATTATCAGTCTTGACCAAATCTTTTACAATATTAACTGGTTTCCTTAATAATGTAACAAAGAACCCAACAGCTTTGCTCATTCTCCAACTATAAGAATATCTTTGCCCTAAAACATTAGCCAAATGATGGAAACTATCCATGTGTCCCAATAGAATAGTGGCCAAGGTTTCACCAGAGTTCACATCAACATTGAACAAAGAAGCATATTGTTCACTCTCATCCTTAATTTGAACGTTGTTCAAATCATGGTTTCTATTATCAATATCATTAACTCCAATGACTGGTGAGTTTTTCTCAATCTTACCAATCTTAGTAAAGACATCTTGTGGACTTTCAACGCCATTAATCATGCTAGGTTTCATCAACGGACCACATCTTGATCTTAGAATCAATGAAACCATAAATTGCATTGATCTATGACCCACCAGTAATAACAACGGAGCCAGCACAATATCTGAACCAGGACCGAAATACTCAACACCACAATCAAAGAACAATGTACAATTTCTGTAACCTTCCAATGCACAGTTCAATGCCTTTTGTGCATAGTTCTTGGCCAGTTGTGCAATTTGTGGTTCTTTTGCCCCACGAGGTTCAAAATGAACATAAAGAATATAGTTCAATAGATAAAGCAACATATTAACAGTGACATGCAATTGAAACTCAATAGCACGAACACCAGAAACATATAATGGTTCATTTTTAGAACGATTCACAAGAATTTTGCCAATTTGTGGTAGGGCATACTTATCATTAATTATTTCGAATCCATTGATACATTGTTCTAATTGATCGATCAGCTGGTCAACTTGGAAACGGCGAGCCGGTTTATTAACATTTAATAAAACCTTCATCGTTTTCGCAATCAAATCATCAATCTTCACTTGGGTATGTATGTTCTTAATGATAGTTAATTCTCTCAAGTCGTTTTTGAATTCGTCTAGTGTTAAACCATCTTCTGAATCACCTGGCAATTCAGTATCTGAAAATTCTAATTGATTTTGTAAGGCTCTTGGACAACCCAAGTTCATACTTTGTGAAACATCTAGCGAAATCAATTTGAACCAAATTTTCCTCCATAAGTGTCTTTGACGTTCATTACTGAAGTTTTCGAAATTCTTAGGATCACGATGTAAGCCGATACTTATAGCCATTTGAATAATCATTCCAAGAAAGATTTGACAATCACTACCATCGGCACCATCGCCATCATCTGGTGAATACATGAAATATAATCTCATGAATAGTCCACATTGAACAATCTTCAAACTTGACTTCCTCATCAGTTTCAAGTTAGAGAAACATTGCTTAACGCAATCCACTAATTTCAATGGAATTTCATTTTCTGGTTTTTGTAAATAATTCAAAACAGCTGGATCTTCATGATATGTTTTAGAATGCGTAGACTTTCTTAATAATTTGGCAGAATTGTTCATTGGTAATGTATGCCATGACAACCTCAAGATAAGACAGGCCGTACCAACAAGGGCAAAATCAACACCACTGCGGATCTTGACTTTGATTTTTTGATCTTCATCATCTTCCTCACCAAAGATGAATTTCAATTCTTCGACAAATGAAGGTTCATCGACATATGGCATGTAAACGTATAGTACTTGAAAGTATCTCTTGATGTGTAACCACAATGTTTTCTTCTTTGGAAGGTAAGATTCAAGCATAAAGACAGGGTTTTGTTGGTATTGTAGAGAAGCTTCTTTTTCAGCAGCTTTTGATTGTTGTTTATTCTTTGGTGATTTATTTTGATGACTATCAGATCTAAAACTTTTACTTCTTTTACGTTTCTTTTCATTTGCCGGACAATTAGTCTCGTTGTGTTGAGAAAACTCGGCAAGAAATGAAGAATCCCCAACCATTAATGGGCAAACCTTTTCATGATCATCTGGCTTATCAAACCCTGCACCTGCATTTTGCAAAGAGATGTCAGATTCTCCATTTTCCTTTGATTGGTATTTTCCATGACTAACAGGACATTTTCCAGTTGTCGCTTCCTTGCTATTCATCACTGGACAAGATGAAACAGGAACTGATGATAGTTTTGATGTAGATTCATTCACTCCAAATGTTTCAGAATGACCCACTGGACAAACACCAGCATCACTTTTTTTGCCTGAGACTGGACATGTAGTTGTGGATTCATCCTGATTGTTATTAGCAGCATCCGGTTTATGCTCATTTCCATCAAATGGCTGTTTCTGGTTCGATTGACGAACTTTTTCCTGTTCCTCTTGTACTTTAGCTAATTTAGTTTTAAACTTCATATCCTCAACTTTCTTCCTCATTTTAAAGATATGGGCCCATAAAACACGTAAATATGGGTCACCTTTCATGATGGCTAACCAAGAAGTGGCCCCGAGATGCACTGTTGTTGTAGATTTTATATGCAGCATATCAAATTTCTTACCCAAGTTCAAAGATTCATTGGGTAGTGTATCTTGAGAAGTGTTCTGTTCCTGGCTTGATTGACTTTCACGATCATCAGTATCTTCATGAGGAGAAGGTAATTGATCGGTATTGTGGAATAATTGGGATTCCAATTGTCTTATTTTTTCTTTCAATTTGTCCACTTCACTCTCTGGCTCCGTATTGTTCATTTCAGAGCTTTGAAGAGGTTGAGCCCATGGTGGATCAATATAATGACATAGATGTGCAACACCAGTCCTATTACAAGCCGCACAAACAGGTCTCTTCTTGTCACATTTTACCTTTCTTCTCCTGCAGATTGTACAACTGATTGGGACCCTATTTCTTCTCTTTGCACTGGCAGCAGCTGCTGCTGCCTTCTTGGTCTCCTTTTTGACCTTATTATCACTATTGTTTTGAGCGGCAACCATCGCTTTTTCGCTTCACCAGTTTAATCAAAATAACTATAGTATGACCCAGGTAAAATTATATGAGAAACAATAAGAATCAACCAAAAAACACGGAAACAAAGGGGTATAAAAGATTGTGAGCCGCTAGGAATAGATGGAACAGTAAGGCACTCTTGTCTGATTGATTTGCTTTACTATTGCTGTAGAGGTAGCGAAGGGAGATGAAACCAATATGGTTGTTCAGAGTGGTATGGCCATTGATTGTTTAAGAAATCAAGTTTGTAAAACAAATTCCTTTCCTTTAGCTTTGGATGTTTACCAAGAACTTGCGAATAAGAGAAATACAAACACGGTGCCAGCACTAATTCCCACCGTCTGTACAGAATGAAGCTTGGAGAGTACAAAGATGTCCCGTTCAGATCGATTCTCTCTGCACTAGAAGGCACCTATGAGCAGACCTTCCCATATTCATGGAGACCCAAGTAGAAGCTTCTCGGGTCTCTGTGCGCATTGGGAAATTTTTGCAACGATAAATTCCGAGGGTCTACCTTGCTCAACCTTCTTTATTTAGCCAGAAAACACCCCATATTGAGTAGTTTAAACTGGAGAAAGAGGAGGTGTCTTGAAAGTTCTCATGGATACTATCAATACTCAATGTGAACTACTGTAGTTATCTTTGGGAAGTAACAGTACCGTGGTACTGAAGGAAGGGTTCAAAGAAAGGGCCGGATTTGTACTTCTCCAGCCAATCTCATCGTTGATCAGCGCTACTTTTTACGAATAGACCTTTCAAGTTTGTAGTTGGAGACCACAATTCCAACTTCATCGTAAAAGCTTGGTATAAGCTAACACTAAACACAAATCTCACCTCTATGACACCAGCAGTTCCCTGATGTGGTGACTACTCCCGCTGTTTGTCAGCGGATCTGATAATCAGATAAGTTTACAATGGCAAGATGGCCAAGATTTTGAAAAATCTGCATTACACCCAAATGCCCTTGGAGTAGCGAAATGCTCTATAATTTCAATAAAATTTCAATGAATCTGCATATTGCATGAACCAAGCAACAGTCAAATACAAACATGGTCAAGAAATATGTCCAGGACTCCATGAGTTTCCAAATGGAGTGTTATATGGAACACGGCGAACTGTGAACTTCTACTATTTCCAAAGCACTAATACACGGACGGTTACAACCGACATTAAGTTCGACTTTACACAAGGGTTCAGCTCTGACTTGATCACCTGTATGTCCTTCTGATGTGAAAACAGATAAGGGCTAGAGACATGCATCCTGAAACATGCTATCATCACTAATGATCGACCAGTATTTTGTCTTGGAAGCCCCAAGAGAAAAATTTAGGTTGAAGAACTCAATGATCCGATACATGGTATGTACTAAGCTTGTCCTGGATCCAATGGCCCAACTTCTTGTTTTAAGGCTTATTATATTAGTTTAAGAACTATTGAAGCTTTATCTTTCAATAGAACAATCATTGCTCAACAAGGAGAAGTCCTTCGAATAGAAGCCATCCCTTTGCTTTCTTTTCTGCTCAGAATCACCGATTGGTTATTTTGCGATATGCATCAAGATAGGTGTTTAACCATGGGGGTCGTCAAGACCGAAAAGTCCCGTGGCATGAAATGATCCCTTATCGATAACATCAGTTCTGCTAATGTAATACGTAGCACGTATGTTCTATCCATTCTAATCACAACAAAAGAATTGAATTATTAGACTCATGCATTAAACAAGTTGTGTAATCATTAAGCTTATCTATTTCCCACTATCTAAGCTTAAACTATCTTAGACAATATTTACTAAGACAAGTTAGCTCAATAATCTCTAGTAGATTGGTGCAGTAATTGCTCAAGGTCAAAAATACCATTCTCATAAGAATTCAGACTTAAACTCGATACAGAATCAATATCGTTCTTTTCAACTCCGCCAGCCCCATAGAAGTTCATGGTCGGAACATTTATACTATCATTGTTTTGTTGAAAATGGAAATTAGACTCAAACATCAATTGATCAAACCATAACTGATCATTCTTACTCTTGTATGAACTCAAATCAAGCAATAGCCTTTCGGGACTAGGTGTTTGTCCAAGACCTGACATGTCTAATATCTCTAATTCATTCAAAACCTGTGTTAGGTCTTGCTTGGAAAAAAGAGCAAAGCCTTTATCCTCTGGTAGCAGCTTTTCCAAGGAATCAATATAACATTGTTCAGCCTTTGTCAGTTTATTTCTATCGATCTTACCATGGGTGTTCTTCATCATCTTTTCGATAACAAAACTTTGAATCTTGGTCAGAGTCCAACAATGATAATAGGTATCTGAAATGCTCGAGAATGCCTCAAGTAAATAAAACACTGTCTTGAATAACAAATCACTAATGGCGTCCACAATTGACATAGTTTCATCATCCAGTTCGTTACCAAAAATAACTTTGAAACCTTTCACTCTACTCAACAGTGCAACCAAAAATTCACAAATCTTATGAAGACAAAGCTCCATCTTTGGAATGGCTAAAACAGCACAACCAAAAGTTGCATTAATATCTAATTGATCCACAACTTTATCAAATTTCTTGAAATGATAAACAGCAGGGAACATTATTCTTGCCATCTTCAGCATCTGCAATATATAAAATAATGCCTTCTCCGCATTACTTTTAGAGCTATAATGTAAAAAAAGGGCTTGATACATTGTGAATAAGATGAAAAAAGTATCTGCTAGTTCATTATGCATCTTCAACTTTTGAACTCGATACATGACTGAATTCGTTGGAACTTTCATAATATCATCAGGTTTAGGAACTTGCTCGAAAAACTCCTCAATGGGTCTCAACAAATTTAATACATCTTTAACCTTAGGCCGTTCTCGAAGGTTTAAAGCCTTCATCATCAGTGGTTGAGCAAGGTTGAATATCTCGTGATGAGTATGGAAAATTTCATGGATAGAATATTGTATTGCAGGGTCATTGTGGTTCAAAGCTGGTAATTTGACATCATGGAAATCATGGTCAATAATCGGTGGATATCCAACAAGTACTAGTTGGTAATAGTCTAAATAAACAACCATGTACCATAATCTTCTTAACAATTCAGGGTTTTTATACTTTGGATGTGAAATTGATGGGTCTCTATTTAGACCAAGTGCCACGGCTGAATGCATCAGTGGACCCATGCTTGATATAGTAGCTGATGAAATACAATCACAATCCTCTGGTCCATAGAATTGATAATGCAACATAAATAAATTAAACTGGAAAGTGACCAAATGTGCCTCTTTGAACATCAACACTTCATCCAGGCAGTTTCTGGCAGCATCAATAATATCTTTGCCAACAGGATGATCTCTAATATATCTATCCTCTTCCGTTAGCATATCGTCAGGTGTTACTTTCCCTGCATTATATGATGTTAATGATGAAAGCCTCATTAAGATTAACAAGATACCAATGGTGGCCAACTGTGTTCTCTTTGTGAATTTGAACGTACTGGGATCACCACGTTCACCTATTATTGTCGTTATTTGAGTTGTGAATTCTTCTCTATTTAAAATTGGGAACATGCTGTATAATTCAGAATCAAAAAATTTATCAACTGAGATCCACACCAATTTCCTATCTGTAAGCCATGCAACCAATGATTGACAAATATCTTTATGCTTTACTGCGATACTATATTTAACGATTGATTCTTCTGAATTATTATCGATTTCGGTCTCTGCCAAAAATTTAGTTGCAAATACATTTCCATCTTTTCGGCTTTTCCTAACATTGGCAAATATAATCTTTTCTCTTTTCGATGCAATCACAATAGCACGACAATAAACATCTTTTTTCAGGAATGAAACCCATGTGAAAATACCTTGCCCCAAAATTGTTGGTTCTCCATAACTATCTTGATGGAAATTGATGGTATCATTATCTGAATCATACTGAGGCTGGGCGTTGCCAGGAGTTGTTGTCTTAGAAGCGCCGTCATCTTGAGGGCTGAGCAGGTTTGACACGCTTAACTTTTCATATGGAACATGATCAGGCTTTGCACTGGGGTCGTGGGGACTGTTATTGTGATTATGATTATTGGGAGCACCAATTGAACCAGTTGGGCTATTTTGTGAAGGCACCGACTGGAACATATTAGCGCCACTGTTCCCAAACCCAGCATCAACAGTGAACTCTCTTTGATCCCTCTCTTCTGATACAGCATCTCGAACATGTGGTGGTGTGTACTTTGCTTGTTTTGAAGGTGGTTTCGTAGAGATATAACTATCCTCACCGACCTTCACCGACCACTCAGGACCCTCATATTTGCAAAGGTCAGGCTGTTTTCTCTTCACACAGGATCCACACACTGGCTTGGATCTATCACACTGATCGATAATTAGTTGTTGTTCTTCGATTGATCCATCAATGTTCACCTCGAAACCGTAGTTCCGGTATATGAAAGAGCTCCAGATAACGCATTTTCACTACAAGTACGCTGAACCCCTAGAATAACATACCTTTGTTTTCTTCTCCCGGCAAAGCGTACAAGACTTGTTTGGTCTTTGTCTCTTCTTTGGAGCCTGACTCATCTTTGCCTCTTTGAACACCTCTGAACGTTCTCCTACTCTGCTCTTTCCTTGCGGCTAGTGATTATGATCAATTCACATCACCGGAATTTTGACAGATCTTTCCGCCGGTAGGGCCAGATCCATTTCAGGCTGATCACCACGGTTTCATGATGAACCCTTCAAATCATGACAAATCATTATGTCATGAGAATGGATTAATTAGGACAGCTACAGTGAAAATATGACAGGCTCAGAGGCTCATTAAGTGTAGTTATTCAACATTATAAATAAGTATATGTACAAGTGAGAGGGGGGATATAAGCTCTCAGTAGCTTGCATTAGTCTTGGTCAAAATTGATAGTCCCATAGAATGAATCACTTGAGGCTTGATAGAAAAAACGTTCAATATCGAATATATCCCAGTTTGAGATTGGCACGTCTAGGTTACTACCACTCAAATTATCAGCAGCTGGGTTTGAGCTCAAATTGGCTGGACTTGGTTCATTACTGTTCGGTAGATCAAACTCACCACCATGCATATGTTCTTGTTCCTGTTGTAATTGATTGAGCCAAATGAGATCATTAGCGTTACCTGCAGTGTTTTGGAAAGAAACGTCAACAGAACTAACTGGTGAAGAGCGGGTGCTATCGTGACAACTTGCCTCGAGAACCAACATTCTGTCAAGAACTAGTTGTAGATCCTGGTTAGATAATGCAGAAAAGAGATCATCTTTAGCTGGACTTATCTTTAACCATTTCAAATACTGTTCATCTGTTTCTGACAAAGGCGCATCTGGATCGAATGGACCTGGTACATCATGTAACACTTTCTTTAAAATGAACGAATGCATCTTGTTCATTGCCCATGGATGATAGTAGACATCAGAAATGTTAGCAAAAGCTTTTAAATTAATTCCTGCAATTCTGTTTGCACATGCATGAAGTTCATCAAGGATACGTAATCTGATTGGTTCGGTTATTTTTAAAAGAGCTTTTGTACCTTTAACCCTTGACAATATTGAAAATAAAAGCTGAATACATTTATGGGCAGTTAACTCGATTTTTGGAATCACCACCAATGAGACACCAAAATGGCGTCTCATATCGAATTCAGTACCACCATCTCTATCGTCCAGGAGAAATCTTAATAACGGTGCTTGAAGTGTCATTAGCTTGATCGATTCAATCAGATATACTAGATACTGATCTTTCTTCTTCTGATCATTATAGAACAAGAAAAAATGGTAATAATTCATGTATAGTAAGGAAACAGAATCTGTTAGTGATGCCACTAATCTAATTTTTTTGGTTCTTTGAATCACAGTATCTGAAGGCATTTTTAAAATTGCTTCCACATTGGGGTGTTCACAGACATGTTTTTCAAGAGGTTTTAGCAAATGACGAACAGCCGCTAATTTTGGGGCTTCTCTAACATCCAATATCAACATCAAAAGAGGACGACAAATATCATGAAATTCTGCACGTTCCAGCATCATCTCATTAATATAGTATTCCAATGCCGAACTATTAGAATCTAATAAAGGTGCTTCTGTGTCAAAGAAGCGTTCATTAATCAATGGTGGACAACCAGCAAGCATCATTTGATTCATATCCAAATAAAGAACTTTGAACCATAATCTTCTTAAAAGGTTTTGATTCTTAAAGCCTGAACCAGCAATTTTTGGATCTCTATTCAAACCAGTTGATACCGCAGAATGAATTAGAGGACCCATGTCAGAGGCATTTCCAACATAGACACAATCACATTCCTCAGGTGCAAATAAGCTATAATATCTCATAAATAATTGAAACTGGAAAATTTCCAAACGTGATTCCCTGAATTGGTTTATTTCATCAAGACATCGCTGGCCCAAGTTCATAAACTCCTTTTTGATTGGGTTTTCAAGTAAAAACTTGTCATCTTCTGATGAATTCCCAGTGACTCTTAGCCCATTGTACAATGATAAAGAAGCAAGTCTCATAATAATAGTCAATATTCCAATTGTGCAAAGTTGTAATTTTTTTGTTATTCTTAGCGTTATTTTTTTAGATTCTCTGCTTCCAATTATATCAGTTAGTTCTTTGGTGAAATATTCTTTCTCTATTAAAGGCAACACACAATATAGCTCAGACTCAAAAAATCTATCAACCAATAACCATATCAGCTTGGCATCTTTCAAGAAAGCCTTAATAGTAGTGGCCATATCCTTATTTCTATATTTGCAAACGTCTATCTCGACACTAGTTTTCAAATCAGCATCCAAATCTTGCTCGTCTTTAAACTTTGATATAAATTCTTTCTCCTTAGCAGTTGAATCACTTTGAACTTTTGTCAGAACTATTATTTTTCTTCGTCTACAAGATTCAACCACGGCATTCAAAAACACATCTTTTTTCAACAGCGTTACCCAAGATAAAACACCTTGACTTATCATTCTTGGACTTCCATAATTATTCTTGTAAAAATCAATGACATAGTCATCCTCTTCAGATACGCGAATAGTTGTTCCGCTAATGCTAGAGCCATTTATAGAGGGTGAACTCGATGAGTTAGCTATATTGGGGATACTATTCGAACTATGAGAGTGATGAACAGTAGGAATATTGCGGGATCCTGGAGCTTTGTGGAGTGCAGACTCGATCTGCTTCAATTTATTTTGCATGGCAAGTAATTGTCCATCCACTGATCCTGTTTGATATAGTTCCACAGCCGTTGGAGTTGTATTATTGAACCCATTATAAACTTGTGGATTATTTCCATTGCCACCACTTACGGTATTGACGTTCCATTCCGGTTCTTCATATTTACAGAGATGAGAACGTCCTTTCTTAAGGCAAGATTCGCATACAGGTTTTGTCTTATCACACTATAGAACAGGTTAGAGCTTTGAGTAAGTAATCATGGGTTTTTAAAGCAGTTTTTGACTCACCTTAATCTTTTTTTGACGACAAATTGTACATGACTTCGTGACTCTGGCTCTTTTAATACCAGTGGCCGGCCCTTGAATGTCATTATTGACGAAAGACATTATAGCTGTCAACCCCCGAAATCACTATGTGACAAGAACTTCCTATGTGGAAAGAAACGGCTATGACTTCTCTTGAAGATTTATGCCTGTTTTGCCTATTGTTTATGGAGTCGAGATGACTTGGTGCCAAACACATTCGCGGATTAGTCTGATTCACCCGGACAACGCCAACGCTATATAGGCGCTTATATAATGATTTAGTGGAATCTGTGTGGCTGTCCTCAATCTTAATCTTTAGCATTTCGGCATTTGAAAAAGCTGCTCGGTAATTCAAGTTCTAAGAAGGCTTCAAAAGTGATGAGCGTTACGTATAAGGTTTGTCTTGTGAAAGGTCTATACCATGGGTGCTGAATAGACAGATGAAAGGGTTGAAAAATTGTAAGAACCATCTCAATCTATTAGCCCACTAACTGCGATGAATGTCCGTATTCTCCGTCTTACTAAAAGGTGCTTATAAATTGTTCCTAAGCGACTGCAAGATTTTTCGTCCTCGGTAGAAAACTTGGGAAATATTTAAATGTTTTGGAACGTCAAATTTCAACGTTCATATGTGTCAAACCAAGATTAAAGCTAATTTTTCTTTGCTTAAATCTCCGAAGAACCTAATCAATCTACAAAAACTTATACTAGAATAATGTCTCAAACTATTGGTTTCATTGGCGTCGGTCAAATTGGTGGTACCGTTGCTCAATTAGCTGTTAAAGCTGGATTCAATGTTGTTGTCAGTAACAGCAGAGGTCCAGAAACATTAGCTGATGTTGTTAGCGGCTTAGGTCCTCAAGCCAGAGCTGATACAGCTGCAAACATCGCCAAAAATGAAAGTATCGACATCATTGTTTTGTCGATCCCATTAAGTGCTGTTCCAACATTACTACCATCATTAGGCTTAAAGAACAAAATTATCTTAGACACATCAAACTACTATCCTATGAGAGATACCAACATTGAAGAATTAGATTCAAGTAAAATAACTACTTGTGAATACGTTTCTAGATATTTAGAAAGTTCCAACAAACTAGTCAAAGTTTTCAACAACATTGCTTCAGTCCACTTAAGAATTTCTGCTACACAGGATGCCTCAAAACAAACAGTTCTACCAATTGCAGGTGACTCAACTGAAGCCAAGGCAACTGCTACCCAGTTTATTAACAAATTGGGCTATAAGACATATGATGCGGGTGCTTTGAAAGAAGGATGGAGATTTGAGCCAGGTACTGCCTTCTATGGTGGAGTTTACATGACTAAAGTCCCAGAAGGTTTAGTCGACCATGATGCTTTGAAAGATTTCTTTAAAAACACAGTTGCTCCACCAATGAGTGATGAACAAGCTAAGAAACATCTTGATGATGCTCAAAGACCAAAAACTATTGGTGGCTCAACAGAAGGATTCCCTAAGGTTTGGTTAGAAATCATTATGGAGCTATATATTGAAGCCGCTAAAGCTAAAGCGGCCAACACTTCAAAATTAATCTTGTAAGACATAAAACAGTGTATAAATTTGGAAATAGGTCTTTAAAAAAACATATGTGATCCAACAGCTTAAGGTAGTAACCAGCAATATCACGAGGAAGAAACTGAGAAGGGGTCCAGGTGACATCGGCCTTACTAAGTAGTATATAGTTCGCGAATGATAACGATACCAAATACCGCGCATCTAATTGAAAGTAATCCGGAACATATCTCTTCAAGGGAAAAATCCAAACCAAGTTGTTATCTTCCTAATTATTCCTGTCTGATAGCCATTGCGACTTCTTTGCTAAATATAAAAAAAATTGTATTGGTTTGCCATCAAATTTCTTGTTATATGATTGTTGAGTCGCTTGGATTTGTAATCCGCCGTAGCAACATTAGATAATTTTCTCCTGTCTCCTAAACAAAAGCTTCTAGAGTCATTAGTATGACCCTTTCAAAAGGGCAGAATTTGCTGTAATAAGCAAAGATTTCTAACTCGATAAAGGACTTTGAGCTTTCCAATTGTGGTTTTCAATTCTTTGCAAACGGTTCTACAGTAACGCTGCTTACACGTCTTACTTTGAGATCAAATTAAAACTCAAGATGTCGAAAACGATAGGTTTCTTTGGCGCTGGTCAAGTTGGTGGAGGAATTGCCCAATTATCAGTCAATGCTGACTTTGATGTCGTTATAAGTAATAGCAGAGGTCCTGGTACGCTGGCACCTGTTGTTGAAGCTTTAGGCTCTAAGTCAAGAGCAGATACTCCAGAAAACATAGCAAGCAATAAAGATATCCAAATCATAGTGTTGGCAGTTCCTTTGAAAAACATACCTGAATTATTGAGCCCTCTAATTGATCATTTGCAAAACAAGATAATCATTGATACTTCGAATTATATCCCAAGCAGAGATGGTGAGTTGTTAGAATTGGATAATCGTGATTCTGTCACAAGCGAATACGTTTCGCAATTTCTGCACAAGTCAGTTAAATATGTGAAAGTTTTCAACAATATTGATTCGGTTCACTTAAGACTAAGTGCCACTCAAGACAATTCAAAACAAACTACATTACCAATTGCTGGTGACGATCAGGACGCAAAGTCCAAAGTAATCCAATTCATCAACGAACTTGGATTCAAACATTATGATGTGGGGCATACAAGAGATAGTTGGAAATTTGAGCCCAACACACCTTTCTTTACTGATCCTTACATCCCAAAGTCAAACCTCTCAGAGGAGACAAATTATGAAGAGCTGAAAATTTTTTTCAAAAGCACCCCGTCTCCCCCAATATCCCAAGAAGAAGCACAAAGTCTACTTAGAGGGGCAAAAGTGGAACGATTGATTGGTGGGAAAATCAGTAGTGGTCCTAAGGTTTGGTCTGAGATATTGGTAGATCTGAAAACTATTTCACTAGAAGCTAAGGCGAATAATACGACCGTTTTGTTGGATATCTGAGTCTACATCAATAACATACTACATAATTACAGTGTAGAATCGTAGACTTGTTGATGACTTTCCTAGTCTTTGTTTCTGCGTAGCCAGAACGGAACAGATATAAGTATCACTAAAGTATCAGGTAAGCCTAGGTAAGTAACGTAATTCTTCAAGGTGCTTGAACACCTGATCTGTGTTGTTTCTGTTAGATTAACGTTATTTTCAAACCCAAACTAAAGCTGGTTATGAAATGCTTCCCCCGAGTAACACCGGAGTAATTCCTCTTACTACCGAACTTTTGTATAAATACCTTGCAAACTTTACAATATTATCGCTTCCCAACATTTTGAAACCCAATGTTGGTAAAGAATGATGGAGGGGGAACAACCAATTATAAAAGGAAAGGATTTCTCTTGTAACTAATGGGCTTCAATCAAAGGTCAGAGGTTTGCTTGTTTGTTCCTATTTGTTCTTGGTGAAAATACGCGTCAACGAGACAATACCTATTATAAGCTTTTGTAACTATCAAAGCTTCCCTCAAGGTTGAATCTGATCACCTAGTTCCTAGTAAAATTATGATGACTGAAGAAATTGGATTTATTGGAAGTGGCCTCATTGGTGCTGGTGTGGCAAAGTTGGCTGTGGATTCAGGATATAGTGTTGTTCTATCCAATAGTAGGGGCCCCGAAAGTTTAGAGCCAATTATCAAAAGCTTGGGAGGAAATTCAACTGCACTAACTGCGATGGAACTTGCAAATAAAGATGAAGTCAAGGTGATTGTCTTATCGGTTCCTCTCAAGATTGTCCCGACCCTATTTGACACGTTAAGACTTGAAAACAAGATCATATTGGATACTTCAAACTACTATCCCTTTAGAGATAAACAAATTGCTGAGTTGGATGATAATTCAATCACCACAAGTTCATGGGTTGCCAGGTACTTGCCCCCTTCGAGCAAATTAGTCAAAGTTTTCAATAATATTGATGCAATTCACTTGAGAAATAGCGGAACTCAGGATCGTTCTACACAAACCATTTTACCAATTGCCGGTGATGATCAAGATGCAAAAGAGATTACAATAAAGTTCCTCAAGACTATTGGATACAATGCTTATGACACTGGCTCGTTGGAAGAGAGTTGGAGGTTTGAACCAAGGACTCCATTGTATCTAAATCCGTACCTACCTGAACTTACACCAGGGCTGACTACAGAACAACTGAAGGAAGAGTTTCAAGTGCTGCCATCTCCTCCCTTAACCATTGAGAGGATGAAGACGCTTCTCGACTGGGCAGATCGTCCTGTTCCTGCTGGTGGGAGTATTGAAACCACACCGGAGATTGTCTTGGAGGTTATGTTTGATTGGTATAAGAGGGCATCCAAGGCCAAATCGAGAAATTCTACCGTGTTATAGTTTGAAATTCTCATATTTTTGCAGTTTATAAACAAGATGATTACTCATTCCTCTTCGAACATATTTCACAAATTTTTAAACTCTTACTCGTGTAGATAATTCAGCCATATTTTCAGAGACGTAGATAGGTCGTCCCAAATTCAACAAACTTTTAATCTCTGATACTTCATTCGAAGGCAATTGGGGTATCTTTGTGTCTGCTTAAACTCCTTTTATTCAATAATCATTTTTAACTGATGCTGATTCTCAACGTTTTCCTATTGTCCACTTTGTGGAAGAAGAAATGGACCATTTAACAGGCAAATCGGGATCAAGAAAAGGTAAATTGGGTATGAATCTAGACAGACATGATTAATATATTGTGCAAGATCGAATTTGACCAATCACCCAACCGACTTGACTCATTTAAGTGCAATAGATCAGGCTTAGGCCTGCTAAGACTAGTAAAACAAAATATCAACCGGTATAACTTCTAGTAGAAATCAAACCATACGACTTTAAGGTGCTCCGTTATTCTCGGTAAAACCGAGCCTTGGTCTCTGCTTATAAATTATTGTCGGAATCCCGAGAGCTCAAAGGACCTTAATAAAACTGGTGAAACCGCTTAACTTTGTTCCAGGATGTAAATGAATCGATTTATGGGGAGTTCATGTCAAAAATAAACGGAATGGTGGAAACAATGGGAATTAAGGGTCGACAAATTGTCAGCTCAGGAGTCATTTATAATCGAATGGTTCAATGTTGCAAATGGTACTTTACACTTGGTTGGTATAAATCTGTATAAAGTCTCCGTGAATTCGCCATAATCCTAAAGATTTTTCAAAGCATAGAGTTTGCTATCAAATATCATACACAGATCCAATCAAGTGTTATTAAAGTTTTCAAAGTTATATTCGAAAAAATGTCACAAATTATTGGGTTCATTGGTGTCGGCCAAATTGGTTCAGATGTTGCACAACTAGCGGTGAAAGGTGGTTACAATGTTGTGTTAAGTAACAGCAGAGGTCCGGAAACTTTGGCCCCAATTGTCAAGGCCTTGGGTGTTTCTTCAAGTGCTTCCACTCCGCAAGAAATTGCTGCTGATGAAGACATTGAAATTATCCTTCTTTCGGTTCCATTGAATGTTATTCAAGCCTCGTTGCCAACTTTCAATTTGAAGAATAAGATCATCATTGATACTACCAACTATTATCCATTTAGAGATGGTCAAATCAAACAATTGGATGATAATGAACTCACCACTAGTGAATACGTTAAACAGTACTTGGACCCTTCGAACGCTTATGTCAAGGCCTTCAATAATATTGATGCTGTCCATTTGAAAGCTAATGCGACACCAGATGTCTCTAAACAAACTGTCCTATTGATTGCGGGTGACGACAAGGTTTCCAACGAAAAAGCCGCTAAATTTATCAATAACTTAGGTTACCAAGTTTATGATACTGGCTCGTTGAAGGACTCATGGAGATTTGAGCCTCAAACACCATTCTACTTGGTTCCTTACTTTCCAAAACCTTCTGGTGCGGAATCTCTTGAAGAACGCAAGGCGCATTTCAAGACAGCTTCCGAGCCAATCACCAAGGAGCAAGCCAAGCGAATTTTGGACTCTGCTACTAGAGACCATAAAGTTGGTGGTACTATGGAAGCAAGCCCAGAAGTTCTAGCCTCTATTGTTATTGAATCTTATACCAAGGCTGCTGGAGAAAAAGCACAAGGCACCAGTTCATTGGCCTTTTAAAAATGATTTGCTTTCAGCATGCTCAATCTGAGCTAGCTAAAGTTAGTCGTCTATTATCTTCCATTATCTTCGGATAACAGGATTAATATCTATATCTTCTTATTTCTCTTTACTTCTTCGTAGTAATACACAAGTTTCCAGCTTTTATTACGCACATCCGGACACCGCCTTTGATAGTTTTTTTTTTTTTCAAGGACGAGTTTCCTAATCTGGGATTATCAACGAATAGCTTTTCTATCTGTTAAGAAACACAGATTCAAGAGGAGCTATATTAACCCATAGAGTGATGTCAGAGATTTCATTTCACCACAGCTCTGGTCCTCCTAAGAAGCGTCAAAGGCTTGTAACGTCTTGTTCCCAGTGTCGGAAGAAGAAGGTGAAAGTATGTTGATAGATTCATGAATGCAATCAACAAGATAAGAAGTTTACTAACCGTACATTTGAAATAGTGTGATAAGAACAGACCAGTGTGTAATGTCTGTGTGAAGAATAAGCTACACCATTTGTGCACATATCAGGAACCATCGTGGGACAACGAAAAGATGTCCCCAAGCTCGAATTATCTAAGCGCTGCAAGTATTCCTATGGCTCATATTTCGGTTCCAACAAAAACTTCTACAGGTAATAATGCAAATTTACAACATCCAGTCACTCAATCCCAAAGCGTCACCCCAGAGTTATCAGAAACAGCACCGCGGGCAGTAGAGACCCACATGATAAATAACAGGAACCTCAACAATGCTGTGAATCTCACTAGTGTTCTGAATAATAATGGCGGTAATAACATTAGTGATGAGAATAATAATAATAGTAATAATGATGGGATGTTGAATATCAAAAATACAACAGCCGAACAGTTTAGACTTCGTGAAAAGGTCGATTTCCTGGAATCAAACTTAAGAAGTGGAGGTGAAGGTGTTGTCAATTATAATGGTGGGAAAGTCACACATATTTCTTTTTATGACTCAACGGAGCCTATTTATATGAGAGCTGGCCGTCTTATAGCCTCCGGCCCATTATCATTTGGCTCTTTGGTGAATAGGGATCCTTTTTTAAAAGTTTCATTATTGAAACTACGTAAAGAAAGAAATAATTTGGCACCAATTTCACATAAAAATGTGAAGACTTCTGATCTGGTCAAACAGTTGATCATCGATGATCCAAGCGTGAGCTCCGATGGTGATAACACTCGTGTTGATCAAGCATTCAAGACAAGATTGATGGAGAATGAAGGTTTGGATGAGGTGAAGACTACAGAGAGAAAAGAGACGCAGCCTTTCAGTAGTGTTGATTATGAGAAGGATACGGTACAAAAATTACAAGATATTTTACCCGATGAAAAGTTGATTTGGTTATTAGTTGATAAATTTTTCAGGTCAATATTAGTTGGTCTTATACCATTTGTTACTGAGGAAAAATTGAGGGAACGTGTAACAAATATCTTGAAAGTGGATCCAGAAACGGGGAAATTCAATGTTAATGTTACAACGAGGTTCGATTTTGCCTATCTTGGGATGTTACTCATCATTTTGAGGTTAACTTTCTTGAGTGTTACTAAAAAAACAGTAAATACACCTGATGAGGAATATATCTTGGCTAATCCAATCACTTTGCAATATATTAATATAGCACAGATGTGTTTGAATCAATTTAGACTATTAAGAAGAGGTGCTCTACCTGTTTTACAATGTTCATTGTTCATGAGATTATATCATAAATACGCCCCGGAAGATGGTGATGGGTCTGATGGTGGTGACAGTGAAGTTTTCCTTGGATTGATCCTTCAGATGGGTAATTCCATTGGATTAAATCGGGACATGAAACATTCGTATCCACTAAGACATGACTACAGACTACACAACTTGTGGAGAATGGTATGGCACGAGATTGTCACTACAGATTTAAGTCAAAGTTTAACCATGGGGAATCCTGTTTTAATTAATAAAAATTGTTATGACACAGAGTTACCAAAAGATGAAAAAGATAGTGCAAACAATAATCTATTAGATTCAGGTATTTGGACTGCTGTTGTGGAACATTTCCAAATGAATGATGAGATTAATAATTTGGTTAGAGACCTACTTGAAGATATTTTGAATTTGAACAAAAAATGTGTTCTTGAAGAATTAAATCCGAAAATCAAAAGATTGGAGGATTTCATTATCGCTAGGTTAGGTACTACCAATTGGATTCTAGATTTAGAGACGAATAATGTTCAAGATGAATTGAATAAGACTTATAAGTTCAAGACCTATCTGGAATTGAAGACTGCATTATTTGTCATACATTACCACATTTATCTAAGAGCAAATCAATTTTCCAGTTTGATCAAAATTTTTAATATCTGTATGGAATTATTACCATTAAGCTTGTTATTAACAACAATGAACAATGGGAAGACTAATTATTTTGATGATATTTTCGGATTTGGTTCACAATTGATCTTAACTCCAATCATTTTAGTTTCTATTCAAAAAATATCACAAGTTATCACAGCTTTCCTATCAAGGTCATTGGATTTCAAGTATAGTTATCCTAAAACGCAGCCAAGAACCATGTTGATCACTCAGATTAGAGAAGAATTGTTGACCAAGGCGAAAGAGGCTCGTGATTGTTTCATTTCATTAAGTTCTGTTTATTATCATTCTTGGAGAATCAGTAAATCACAGAGTGCCATTTATAAAGCTTTAGCTAATGAAGAGAATAATTTATGGGATAGAGAGAGTGCAATGAATAAAGAATGTTTACATGTTAAAGATGAGATCAATCATTATAAAGCGATTCCAACCAGAAACGCATTAAATGAAATGTCTATCAATGAATTGGAAGCCATCTTATCTGCTGTTAGATATTCACATTATGCAGTCTCTTTAAAGAACAAGTTGAAGACACGCAAACAACCTCCAGGACTTGTACAAAACAGTCATATTGCGACATCTACATACTCAGGATCATCTGCCCATTCCACCCCAACAAACACAAGTTCCACCATCCATATGAAGGACAAAGAGTTGACTAATCTGGAGATTGACAAGCTTTGGTTCCAGATGATTAGTAACAATGGGACATCCTCTGGTGGGATGAATGCCCAGGTTCCTGGAGGACTCACAGAGCAGATCTTGCCTAACAATGACAACTATGCCATGCTTGACTTTGATAAGTTGATGGGGGACACCTCGCCCTACGACATGCTAGGAGATGTTCCATTCTACCACGAAAGATGAAGCACACTCATCATGACCATCACCACTTATAGATCACTAAATTTACAACATATTCGTTATTTTTGTTCAAATGCAGTAAAAGTAGGATAAAGTCAGCGGTGCATTCATCCGAGCACCGGCCCGCGGGGTCTGAGTCCGGTTTGCTTTCTTTGAAAAATCGGCAGCGATTAAATTCGAGGCGAAATTTAAATCTTTTTTGGTAAGCACAAAGAAAGGAATTTTACACGGTCTGTCCCGGCTTGGTGTCATATAAAACCATAGTCATTTCCCCAGAAATTTGAGTCTATTTTCCTGTACTTTCCCCTGTGACAATTATTTGAATTGAGCAGGCTGGTCCTATTGAATAATTGCAAATCTTAAACAGTTTTACAAAGCACGAGATCTAACAATGGCAAAGATAACGGTCAAGAACCCAATCGTGGAGATGGACGGTGATGAGCAGACAAGAATTATTTGGCATCTGATCCGTTCCAAATTGATTTTACCATATTTGGATATCGATTTGAAATACTATGATTTATCAGTTGAATATCGTGACGAAACTGATGATAAAGTAACCATAGATTCTGCTGAAGCTACTTTGAAATATGGTGTCGCTGTGAAGTGTGCCACAATTACCCCAGATGAGGCTCGTGTTAAAGAATTCAATTTGAAAAAAATGTGGAAATCTCCAAATGGTACAATTAGAAACATTTTGGGTGGTACTGTTTTCAGAGAACCAATTGTAATTCCAAGAATCCCAAGAATCGTTCCTCAATGGGAACAACCAATCATCATTGGAAGACACGCTTATGGAGATCAATACCGTGCAACAGATATCATTGTCCCATCTGCTGGTGAATTATCTCTTGTTTTCAAACCTTCTGACGGTGGTGAAACTGTTGAATATTCAGTCTTTGACTTCTCAGGGAAAGGTGTTGCCTTGTCAATGTATAATACAGATGCCTCCATTACTGATTTTGCAGAATCAAGTTTTAAATTGGCATTGGAGCGTAAATTGAATTTATACTCCACTACTAAAAATACAATCTTGAAAAAATATGATGGTCGTTTTAAAGATATTTTCGAAGAATTATATGAAAAAAAATATAGATCAGAGTTTGAAGCTAATGGAATTTGGTTTGAACATCGTTTAATTGATGATATGGTTGCTCAAATGTTGAAATCCAAAGGTGGTTACATTATTGCAATGAAAAATTATGATGGTGATGTTCAATCAGATATCGTTGCCCAAGGGTTTGGTTCTTTAGGTTTGATGACCTCTGTTTTGATGACACCAGATGGTAAAGCCTACGAAGCTGAAGCTGCACATGGTACAGTGACAAGACATTACAGACAACATCAACAAGGCAAAGAAACCTCTACAAATTCAATTGCTTCCATTTTTGCTTGGACTCGTGGTATTATTCAAAGAGGTAAGTTGGATGGAACTCCAGATGTTGTTAAATTTGGTGAATTGGTCGAAAAGGCAACTTTGGACACGGTCCAAGTTGATGGTAAGATGACCAAAGATCTTGCATTGGCCACCGGTAGAACTGATAGGGGAAGTTACGTCTTGACTGAAGAATTTATCGAGTTGGTTGCCCAAAGATTGGAAAAAACTTATAAAGAAGCATTCTAATCTAATACTACATCGTGAATGTACTATTTATATATTTATGTGTAACAACTTGTGATATTTATATTCAATCAGATAGGCGTGTAGATCAAACCAGATGGAAATCTCGAGAGTTGTGAATCAATTCAGTAGATAAGTACAATTTGATTGTACCTATAGTTAGGCACCGGAGAAGTCAGGAACATTTAAGGCTCGTTCGAAAAGGGTATCAAAAGACTACGCCATAATCAGTTAATCGCCTCATATATGACCAATAGCAATTGAGCAATTATATCATAATCTTTCTAGCCCCTCCGGAACAATGAACTTCGTGTAAAAGCTCTTAAAACATAAAGTAATACATAGTGGAGTATCTCCCATAGGGTAAGTGTGCATAAACCATATTTTGGTATTTCGCGAATGTACTCTGTGATTTTTTGGCGATTTCAGATTTCAAAATTTAAACGTTGACACCTTTTTGGGAAAGGTAATTGATAGGCTCTATTCATCTGGTTTGTGCTTTGAACAAAGAGGGAAAGAACGCTGCCAGTAGAAGAAATTAATGATGAATCTAAGCAAGGATTTGTCTAATCTATCTATTGACCATAATGCCCAATCCTCACTGGTCCATGAGGGAGAACTAAACGGCACATCACATGGGCAATCTAGTGATGTATTCCAAGATGATGATGAAAGTGACTATTCTGATGATGCTGAGTTTGCCAAAGTGAATCAATCTTTATCAACCAACTTCTCATATGCTGAAGATAAGACGATTCATGATCAAGATGCTAAATTGAGAGCATTCGAAGAAATCCCATTAAAGGATAACGAAAAGAAGAAATCTAGAAGAAGCTCTTCAGCTAAATTTAGTCATCCACCTCCTCCACCGACTTTGAAACCAAGCATTGAATCATTATCATCTAAATACAAAGAGTCTGTCGATTCTCAAAATGAACCTCCAAAGACAAAGCTTTCAACTTCTTACAAATTAGGTGCAATCAATGAACATGACCATGAGGCAAATGAGGTCCCATCGCCGGAGTTGATTGAGTTATATACAAATATAAAGAGATGTCGTGATTTAAGACAAAAATATCAATCAATCTCATTACAATTACCTGAACAAAATCCAAAGAATGAAGATAACTGGGAGATTTACCCTCCACCTCCAAGACCAACTTATAATAATAAGCAAATCTTGCCAGATTCTGTTCAACCAGACTCCAAGATATTTGACTTGGATAAATGTAAATTTCCACCGACTGATGACTCTGTTGTATTCCAATTAAATGAAGATGATGTGTTCGAATTCCATCATACTAAAGATGGATCCAAAGTTGTTGGAAACGTCCCATCATTAAAGGAATATTATATGGATTTGGATAAAATTGTTGCCATCTCATCAGATGGTCCAGCTAAATCATTTGCTTTTAGAAGATTGCAATATTTGGAAGCAAGATGGAACTTGTATTATTTGTTGAATGATTATGAAGAAACCTCAGTTAGTAAAAAAAATCCTCATAGAGATTTTTATAATGTTAGAAAAGTTGATACACATGTTCATCATTCTGCTTGTATGAATCAAAAGCATTTACTTAGATTCATTAAACATAAGATTAAGAACAATGCTGATGAAAAAGTTATTCATAGAGATGGGAAGGTATTAACATTGGAAGAAGTTTTCCAGTCTTTAAATTTAACTGCTTATGATTTATCAATTGATACGTTAGATATGCATGCTCATAAAGATACATTCCATAGATTTGATAAATTCAATTTGAAATATAACCCAATTGGAGAATCAAGATTAAGGGAAATTTTCCTTAAAACAGACAATTATATCAAAGGTGAATATTTAGCTGATATCACCAAACAAGTTTTCAGTGATTTAGAAAACTCCAAATATCAAATGTGTGAATATAGAATCTCCATCTATGGACGCTCCATTGATGAATGGGATAAATTGGCCGCTTGGGTGATTGATAACAAATTACTAAGTCACAATGTTAGATGGTTAATTCAAGTTCCAAGATTATACGATATTTATAAGAAAACAGGTCATGTTACAAATTTCCAAGATATTATTAAGAATTTATCTCAACCATTATTTGAAGTTAGTAAAGATCCAAGTTCACATAAAAAATTGCATGTTCTTTTACAAAGAGTTATTGGGTTTGATTCAGTTGATGATGAATCTAAAATAGATAGAAGATTTCATAAAAAATATCCAATTCCAAGTCTTTGGGACGCTGCTCAAAACCCTCCATACTCTTATTATTTATATTACATATATGCTAATTTGGCACAATTGAATAACTATAGAGCTTCAAGAGGGTTCAATACTTTTGTTTTAAGACCACATTCTGGTGAAGCTGGTGATCCAGAACATTTAATCAGTGCATATTTAACATCCGAAGGTATTTCACATGGTATCCTTTTGAGAAAAATCCCATTTGTTCAATACTTGTACTATTTGGATCAGGTTGGTATTGCCATGTCTCCATTATCAAACAATGCATTGTTCTTAACTTATGATAAAAACCCCTTCCCTTATTATTTCAAGAGGGGTTTGAACGTTTCATTGTCCACTGATGATCCATTACAATTTTCATACACTAGAGAACCTTTGATTGAAGAATATTCAGTAGCGGCACAGATTTACAAACTATCTAATGTTGATATGTGTGAATTGGCAAAAAATTCCGTTGTTCAATCAGGTTGGGAGCATAATATCAAGAAGCATTGGTTAGGTAAAAAATTCGGCAAAGGTGGTATCGAAGGTAACGATGTGGAAAAGACAAATGTTCCAGATATTAGAGTTGCTTATAGAGAGGAGACTTTGTTGACTGAATACGATTTGATCAATTACTATGCTGGTCTTAATGAAAAACCATAATGCCATTCATTTGTTTTCTAATTAGCCGTCATTTATATAAACACATAATTACCAAAAAAAATGCACATCAGACTCAAAATATAAACTTCTTGACGATAAAGATCGCGCTGTAGATTTTTAACATCGAGTTGGAGGTTGACTACAATCAATTAATAATTCAAGCTTGAGCTTATACTAGTTTGAGATTTTGGTACGAGCACTCGTTTTTTGAATTTTTGACTTTATATAGAGTTGTAAACTTCTGATTTAGTTTTAATTATTAATTCATCATCAAACAATAAACCAATTCAACGCCCCTGGACATTATTGAATACTGATAAAATATGGCAGTTGAACTAGGTATGTTTTATACTCGGTCGGTTTGTGCTGAACCAAAAACTAATTTTCTTTTAGACGAAAGACAGCAGGATATGTGTCCGATCTGTAAAACAGATAGATACTTGAGTCCCGACATGAAGTTTCTCGTTAATCCTGAATGTTATCACAAAATGTGTGAATCATGTGTGGATAGAATATTTGCACTGGGTCCAGCTCCGTGTCCTTATCCTGGTTGTGGGAAGACATTAAGAAAGGCCAAATTCAAGACACAAATATTTGATGACATTGATGTTGAAAGAGAAGTGGATATAAGGAAACGGGTATCACAAATATACAACAAAACAGGTGATGATTTTAATGATTTAGACAAGTATAATGCATATTTAGAAGAGGTGGAGACTGTGATTTTCAACTTGGTAAATAAAATTGATGTGGAGGAGACTGAAGCAAGGTTGGGTGTTTATGAGGAACATAATAAGAGCAAGATTTTGGAAAATAACACCAATAGAGAAAGAGAGTATGAAGACTTCAAGAAACAGGAGGAGCTAGATAAGGAATTGAGATTGAAAAAGATTATGTTGGAGAAGCAAATTGAACAAGAAGAGAAAGAAATGAATGAAGAAGCAAGAAGAGAGGTTTTAAACAAATTATCTGGCTCACAAGATGCCAACCAAATTATAAATCAAGTGAAGACATCAATGTTAAAGAAATCATCAGCAAGACGTAAGCAACTGGATGAAATCATGAGATCACTGAACTCAAAGGCGAACTCAAGAGATACACCAGAGGCAAACTCCGTTCCTTTCACTCCTTTCAATGGTGATAGAATCTTGACCAAAAGCTTCAACACCAATGATGAATATTATGACCCATTCATTGACGAATTACAAAATAAAAAGGAGTACATCGCAGCAGGGTTCAAAGCTGAGCAAGTATATGATAGAGTTTTAAGTGAAGCATTTATTGGGTTAGGTTGTTTCATTGAACAAGAGAAGAGTAACATTGTTGAGGCCCAATGAATCCATGGTGATTCATTTACAAGTAGCATAGATCAGAATATAGGGCATTTCTTGTGCTCAACTCTTCATGATAAAATTTTACGATTTGTTAATGTCAAATTCTCGTAGTACACTCTGTAAATTAACATTAACTTCATTTATCGAATCTATTTATACAACATCAATGACCCCTTAGCTGAATTGCATTGACAATATACCGCGTCACTAATTCTGGATCTTGTGAGTCAATCTTATAATTCTTCTTGATGATTTTGTAATCCACTGTCTTTTGAAACTCTGACTCTTCGACCTTGGCTTCCTCACCGTCTATAATCTTCAAATTATAGTCGTCCTTGTTACCCCTTTCCGATATGTTAACTATTATGAGCTCTTTAGTGGTATCCTGTATACCAAATCTCTTCAGGGAATCCATGATCTAAAGGTTTGGTCAGTACATTTCTTCTGTTAAATGTTGATGGCTCAAGACTGGTTAACTCACATTTTGGGTTGGAGACAAGCTAAATATAACCTCGGAGTGCAAGGTTTTTGTGCGTATTTTATCACCAGTATAGTCGAGCAGTGTTCTATATATAGCAGCCACTAGTTGCTCAGCGGAAACAATGGTTTGTGAGTTGATGAACGCATAGTTAAAGTCTTGATTTCCACTGATTAGATTACTCTTGATCTCAGCGGCATTTTGAACGTCCGAAAACTTGTGGATAGACACAGAAAAGTCTGGGAACTGTGGGATTGTGAATCGCAAGTGCTTTGAACCCATTTTGAACCAGTAATATTGCACTTTCCTGGCTTCTTTAAACAATGTCAAAAGCACTAATCATAGACAATTTTTTGAAGTGGTCAAAAATATTTCCGATATGGCCACCCAGTGCGCACTTGATAAAACGTATTGTTTGAAAGCCTTCCTTCTTCAAAAGAACATCTCCAAAGCGAACAAGAAAAGGTTGAAGTTGGCTCAATTGGAGGCTATTTGCAATGCCGTCGTCATCATCTACGGAGGGCACTCCAAGGAGAAACGTTCAAGGCGTCGACTTCATTCCAGACACAGCTTCATTCCAAAGCGACTCTACAGCCAGAGCGACTCCTATCAAGTCCATCAGGAACATTAATAACTCGTTTGGCAGCCCCTATTTCCCCTCGAACACATCCACGAGCTCTTCGATATCAAGAAGCAGAAGGTTCGACGATAGATTACGAAGCAAGTTTAGTCATCTGGCACAATACACCACCCCGAGGTTGGATTTTGAGGATGAACAAGAAGATTTAGATTCCGATGAAAATGGTATATCGTCAATTAAATGGGTCAATCTAAGAAAGTTGAACCAATCACTAACAGCGAACCACGCTAAACAGTTGTTTGGAGACCCTACTTGCATTGTCCCCGGTGATGTTGTTGCTGTTGGTACAACAAAGGGCTATATCTTGATCTTCGATTACCATCAAAATTTAATGCAAACTTTAGGAAAGGGGACCAAGGCGACCACTGCTGGGCATGTCACCTCAATCACAATGTCTTTGGACTCAACTCATGTAGCAAGTGGGTTTGAATCCGGTGACATTTTGCTTTGGAATATAAGGTCCCCAGGGAAGCCAGTTTCACATATTCAACCATTGAATGAAACAAATATGAATAGTGATGGTCATATATTGGGCTCGCCAATCAATAATCTGATATTTGTTGGTAAAAGACATTCAGTTTTGATTTCCTCTGACATAAATGGTCTGGTTCTTTACCATCAGTGTAATAAGAGAATTTTAGGAAATACGGTTTCAACTAGAAAGATATTGGGAAGTTATGAAGCTTTACAATTGCAGAGACCAGTTACAATTTTTGGATGTTCCTCACTTCCTCTTGGCCCATCAGTGGAAAGTTTGGATACTCAAGGTTTGGTTGCAATCTTGACTGTGAATGCATTAGTTATAATATCAACAACACAGTCGATAAGGACACAATTTAAAACTGGGAAACCCAAGGCTGTAAAAGAATCTTTGGGTAAATCGGGTTGTTTGTCTTGGTTTCCGGCATTCGTAAATAAAAATGGAAACAAATCACCTGCAAAATTAGCATATTGCTGGTCCAATGTGTTGACTGTTTTGGAAGTGACAGCACAGCATGAGGCACTATCCGTAAACACAAGGAGAAGGTGGGTCTGTGATGAAGCTATACTTGGAGTTCAGTGGGTAAGTGACACCATCATTGGGTTAATAACAAAGGCTCAACAGTTACTTTTAGTGAATGAGAAGACAATGAAAGTTTCATCAAAAATTGATCTTTTATCAAGACATATATACTTGAATGATTTTTCTTCCAGAACCCCCCTACAAACAGCGATTTTGCAAAATTATAATTCCTCTTTCAAATGTTTCAAAGGAAAAATTTTCATTGTTGGTAAGTACGAGATGTTCATCGGTTCTGTTCCTAATTGGATTGATGTTATCTATGACAAAGTCAACAAGGGCAAATATATCGACGCAATTGAGAAAGCCAGAAAATATTACACTGGGACTGGTGATTTAGAAGTTGTTGGGCTACCGCTGGATGACAGTGAAAGACAGAAAGTAGTGTTAAAATACTTGGTTGATATTGTCCAAGCATCTGCAACCCATGTCTTGACGTCTGGTATAAATGAAGACGACTATGAAAAGGTCATTAATGATTTTCTTTATTCTTCGATCAAGGCGATGATCTCTATCCATGCTGACTCTGCTATTTACGAAGAAATATATGAGATTTTTAAAATCAATGACCATGCTGATTATTTTTTTGACACTTTGGAACCATTCATCCTAAATGGACTTATCACATCGCTTTCCCCTATTGTTTTGAAAGATATGGTGGCACACTACAGTTTCAAAAGTAGAACTGAGACATTGGAGCAACTGATTTGTTTCTTGGATATAGAAAGTTTGGATATTGACTTCACTATAAACTTGTTACAAAAGAATAATTTAAGAGATAGTTATATATTTATCTGGAACAAATTGCTGAATGATTATATTTCTCCATTTGTTGATTTTGTTAACGACATACAAGATGAGAAAGAGGATTCTTTCAAAGTCTACAGTTATTTGGCATATATCTTGACAGGAAGACAATACCCAACGGAGGACCCAATTGAACATACAACCTCCTATGATGCTAAGTTGTCTTTATATTATGTCTTGTTTAATGGTAATTCAATAAAGTGGCCAAAGAACAGTGATACTATCGTGACCGTGGAAGGTAATGAAGACATGTCATTCCCATACCTCTACCAATTGATCAAGTTTGATTCTAACTCATTATTTTCAGCTTTGAATGAATGCTTTGAAGATTCATTATTGAATGAGGATGAGATTTCAAATTCTGACTGGAGGTTGAAAGTTAATAGACAGTTCATTATTGAGATCTTGATTGAAATCTTTGGTGAATATGAGTTCACAGCGGAGGATGGATTGAGTTTTGCAATATTCTTGGCTAGAAACTATCCCAAGTTTCAACAGTTCATCAGACTATCTGAGGATATTTTGGAAAGTACCATAAAAACTCTATGTTCCTATAAAGGTGAAGAGCTGAAAGAAGATTGCGAACTCAGCTTACAAAGTTTACTTTCAGTTTATCAGCCCTCAAATAGAGATGAGTTACTGGATACTTTCCAGCAAGCTGGATTTACAGAAGTGCTGATGAATCTTTATTTGAGTGATCAAAGATATTCTGATGTCTTGGACCTTTGGTTACATGGTGATAAGTCTAATACTATAGATACTACAGATGCAGTTCTAGAGAGATGTTTCAGATCTACTGAAGGCAAGCCGGAAGAACGAAAGAAGATTCAAGCTGTTGTGGATAAAAACTTTGCTGATTTGATTGAGTTTGATACTCACAAGATTGTTAAAATACTCAACACATATTCTCCAAAGAGCCATAGACTGGTTTTAGATCTTGATGATCTACATTTGAGGCATCTCTATCTCTCTTCTCTGTCCCAGCTAGAAAGAAATGGACAGTATATGATGAAGAATGATGAGCGTGATGAATACATCAAAACTCTTAGCAAATATGATAAAGAGTCTTTAGATGATTATATCAAATCTTTGAATAGTGACCAGTTTGATTTTACTAAAAGTGTGGAGGCGCTAAGGGTTGATGAGTCTATTGATACGCTAGTTTTCCTATTCAAATCTAAAGAGCGCTATGAAGATGCGCTTCAAGAGGTTTTGAGTCATATGAAATTGTTGGTCAATAGATTACCTTTGCTTGTGTCGGAGCATGAAAGAACAGAATTACAAGAGGTTGAAACACAAATATGGAAATACTTACTACTTGGTGTCAATTTATCAAATCATGAAGGT
Source organism: Hansenula sp. yHMH451 (assembly GCA_030571095.1). Taxonomy (NCBI): domain Eukaryota; kingdom Fungi; phylum Ascomycota; class Saccharomycetes; order Phaffomycetales; family Wickerhamomycetaceae; genus Hansenula; species Hansenula sp. yHMH451. The sequence continues at coordinate 612,827 of JAJLXE010000001.1, forward strand.
CCAACAACTCAAACTAAGACTACTGATGAGCTTTCATTGAACGAAAATATGTGGTTATCACTGATTAACTTCACTGTCAATTTATTTAGAGATTTTGATAAAGATGGCACATCATCTAAAGTTCTCGATATTATTAAGCGCTTGGTTCAGGATTTATTCACAAGTTTGATAAACACCAGGTCTCAAATAACAAGCTTCAAGATGAATGAAGATGGTATCAATGAGCACCAAAGTTCTTTCTTGAAGATTTATACCAAGTTTTTGGAATGCTCCTCGGTGAAGGTTACATTACTGGGAGATGTCAGATCGGTTACAAACGAAATATATCTTGCATTTTCATACGAAAAGAACATTTTAAGCATTACGTCGAAGCTTATTAATGAAGGTATTTACAAAAACATGCAAAGGCTTACAGAAAAGAGTCTAACAGGCTGGTCTGTCCATCATTTTGAATGTGATGCATGTGGTAAAACAATTTGGGGAAGAGGCATAGAATCAGAAGCCTACTGCAAGTGGGAAGATAGACAACGCGGCTATTTACAAGCTGGTACAGAGGATAGATTCACTCTGGCGTCGTTCAGTTGTCGCCATCAATTCCATAAATCATGTTTGAAGAATCTTGGTGTGAAAGATAACGAGTTGAGCTGTGTGATTTGTGATAATGAGCAATGAAAATTTAAATAAATGCATTTTTCGAAATTCTTTTTTCTTATTTCCGCTGGTATGGTTTCAATTTAAAACCAGTTCATCATTTTTTCCAGTAGCCAGGTTGGAAATTGTTTTTGTGTCAGAGTCCATATAATTTTAATGACACAAAACCAATTAAGATCTGAGTTCCACCAAAAAGCAATGAAACATAAAACTGAAAACTCCCCTTTCGTGTGAATAATCCCCAATATTCTATCAGCTGGTAGAACACCTAGTCACAATATCCATTGCCAAAGGAGTGTTATTTGAGATGTTATTGTTCCCAATATTTCTCTTTGGTGGTGCTCTTATCACACAAGCTTCAGCTGCCGATTTGATCTCTTCGACAGAAAGTAATGAATTTGGTGCTTACGTCAATCCGAACCCCAAGAATATTTGTGTGAGTTTTCATACTTTCTTTTGTTGTGTTTGAGAATTGTCATACTAACAGCTATCTGTTTAAAGGAAGGGGAAGAATTGGATACTTTGACTACTTGTGCAAGTGAGGTTCTAGCCAAATTAGATGAGTGTAAGCCAGATGATTTAGCCTGTGAATGTTGTGCTTTACAGAGTATGAAGCGTGATTGTTATGGATTATGTCCAAATACAGCCTCTGGGAACTTTCTTGCTGTGTTGTATGATGATTGTGAAACCATGAATGACGTTAATGCATGCAACCTTCCATTCAAAAAACATGATGCTCATATTGCTAAGTTTCTTAGACCAAATGCCAGAATTCCAGTGGAAGACAAGGAGCCAGATTTTATTCTCCAATCAACACTTGAAAACTTATCCAATTCAACTAATTCATCAATTGTTAGTTTCTTAGAGCATAAATTGGATCTTGAGGAACACTTCCCAGGAAATCATTCTTTGAACTCAACTGAAAACCTAAACAACTACACAAATAGTTCTTTCCCATATGAAAGCTCTGGTCTTAAATTTGAAACTTATCAGCAATCACTTTTGATACTCTTTCTCATAGCGCTTGCAAATTCTGGTTTTGTCATATCAATGCTGTATTAAGACCCGAGATCTGTATCACGTTATTGTTCAGATCCATTTGCTGCTATAGATATTTGTTGTTTTAAAGTTTTACAAGAAGAGGGTCATGTTGGTGAAGCTTTACATAAATGAAATTGGTTTGTTCATGAAATTAGAGGTCATCATTTATTTTTATCTTCGTTTGGATGTTTCTTTTATAGTACAAGGTCAACTAAATCATTTTGCTTCGTCCATCCACTGTAATGTTTTCTTGATACCATCTTCTAAAGAAACTTTTGGTTTGTAACCCAGTATTTCTTTGGCCTTTGTAATATTATGATAACGATAAGCACAGACAACTTTGACTCTGAATGGTGTTAAACCAGGTTCTTTACCTGATAGTTTTGAAAAAAATTCTGAGAGATAACCGGCGACAATAGCTACTGGTCTACTCAAAACAATGTTGTAGTTATCAACATGGCCGTCGGCCTTCCAAACAGTACGAGCTAGAGTCCAGAAATAAGTTGGAGCATCATTAGTAACAAAGAATTTTTCACCACCAATTTGTTTTGAAAGTTTTGGGTCCAACAATTTTTGAGCAGCTAAAACGTGAGCATCAGCAACATTTCCTGCATAAGTCCAATCGAATAGATTATTATTATCACCAATTTGAAATTTGGATTGACCTAGTTTGGCAACACTTCTTAAACCTGGAACTAGTTGACGATCACCAGGACCGAAAATACCAGCTGGACGTAATGCAACAGTTAAAAAATCATCTTCGAATGAATTGGCATCTAAAACATATTGTTCTGCGATCGCTTTAGTTTCGTTGTAACCATCCATTGGAACCTCAGGTATTGGCCATGATTCGTCAGCGTTATAGATATCTTGACCGTTGAAGATAACACCAGCAGATGAAGTGTAAACGACAGCCTTGACACCTTCTTCTTTGGCACACTCCACCAAATTTTTAGTACCTAAAATATTCACCTTGATATAAATCTGTTGATCTAAACCATGCATTGGAGAAGCCGAATGAACAATGATTGGGGCCTTACTAGCCCTAATTGCCTTTTTAACATCTTCTGGTGAAGTCAAATCACCCTTATGGAAATGAATCTCAGATGATTTATAAGTGAATGCTGATGGTAAAGTTTCTGGAAGTGGACGGATATCAAAAACATGAATTTCTGGTCTTGGTGATAATTCATAGAATTGTTGGATCAAGTGCAAGCCTAAAAACCCGGACCCTCCAATGAGAAGCACTGAATCTAATGACATTGTTTATTTATATACTTTTTTATGTGCTCTTTGGAAGAAAGTTGAATCTATTGGAAAATCTATAAACCGTTAAAACGTCGTTTAAAGTAAAAATGTCGTTTGATAGAAAACCGAGAAGGCCAAAAATTCGCGGAACTTTTTATACGTGCAAATTTGACAGTTTAATATCGTAAACGTTCTACAAAATCAAACTACTATCAGATCTATTTAATGATAATAATAATGAATGCTATGATATTCTCTGTTAAAAAGTGAAATAACTCTTATAATCAGCCACTTTTTGTTCGTTCAAATCAGAGGTCTTATAGCCTAATGATTGAGCACTTGGAAATGTGAATGTGAACTCGGCATTTGGAAGACGACTATCTCTAGTTATAACAGTACCTGGGAATGAGAACTTTGGAGTTGTTTGTAATGAAGTTGAGGTTGGTTCTGGTTTTTGTTCTATTACTGGGGCTGGCGTTGGTGGGGTTATAGTTGTAGTTGGTTGTGGAGGTTGAGGTGCAAAAGCAAATAATGGTTTAGAATTGAAGGTCGTTGCTGGAGCTGATGGAGGTTTAGTCTCTGTTGGTGCTGGTTTCGACTCAGGTATTTTGAAAGTGTTTGAAGGTCTCTGTACTTCTGGTTGATTTGTCTCTTCTTTTTCTTCAACTTCAATTTCATCAAATGATTGATCAGTGGTGTCATTTAATGAAATGGATTCTCTTAGAGATGAAGATTTTGTTGGTTTGTATTTATTTAATTGTGGTATCTCGGTTTGCTGTTCTTGTTCCTTTGCATGTGATTTCTCTTGCTCTTGTTGTTGTTCATTTGCCAATGATTTCTCCAATTGTTCAAAAGCAGTCTGCTTACGAGCAACGTTTTTCTTCTTCTTTCTATGAGATGAGGAAATTGAAGCATAAGGGTTTGAATAGTCAATCTTTTTATTCTTATTCACTAGACCTTCTTGATTTTCTTCAGGTTTTTCATCATCTTTGCTTTCTATAAAGGATAATAAAGCTGATGCAGTATTGCTCAATTTCTTCTCCTCCTTTGGCTCTTCTGAACGTTGAGCCTCAGTGGAGATTTCATGTTCGTTATCTGCATCTTTATCCAAAAGAAAACTTGTGTCTTTGAACCTTGATGTTCTATAAGGAGAAGGGAATCCTGAGAAATCAAACACACGTCTCTTTCTGGCACTTGCCATTGAATTTACTGTTTGGTCGAATGAATTATCTTGGCTGACGGTATTGTTGTATGTTGCCTTGAAAGATGGTGTAGTCTTGACTGAACTTTCTGCACTATTTGGTTTCAAAACTTCAACCTTTTCTTGGCTTGAGTCACTATCATTATGAATATCAACAGCTCTGGAAAATCTAGGACTTGTTACTGGAGTTGTGTTTTGTTTAGCTAATAAGGACTTAACACCTTCCAATTCAATTTCTGATAGAGGTTCGTTCCCCTTTCTCGCAAAAAAATCAGCCAGTCTAGCATTTGGAGAATCTTCAATCTTTTGATGTTGCATTCTATGGAACTCATCTATTGGGTTTCTTGGGGTTTGGCGGATATTTGAATCGGAAGATGATGGAGGGTTATTGATATCTGACAATACACTATTATCTGAATCTTCATCATTTAAAATGGTGTTTTCTTGCTCGCTCAACCAGCCACTTGGAGAGAATATTCTTTTGACTTTGCTGAAAATACTTCCAGGGGTCTTGAAAGGTATTAGTTCGACGTTCTTATTGAGCCTTTGGAGATGATCTAAACTTACTTTTGGTGCAACTCCTGAACCTGCGGGACTGCGAAGACTAGAGTTTCTCGAGTAAGGAGATCTCAAATGATCGGAGTGCAGAGCACTGTTTCTGAACACTCTGCTATGGTTGTGATTGCTCATCAGTAACTTGCTGGGCCGCACCGAGATGAATTGAATTGAACAAAGTTGACAATAATGAATTCTTCAAAATGAAATTAAAGCCATTTTTTTTGAATCTCTTCGTTCTGTTTTAAATTTAAAGAAAAAAATGGAAAGTTGACCCTCGGATTTTGATCATCTGGTCGGAACTGGCATATAGTACAGATTCAACAATAAAGACTAAAATGACACATTTAGTTGGAAATTTTATATTATTCTACGTGGTGCAATCATTTATTACTACAGTTTAAATGACAATTAATGAATATATTATGGGTTATTAAAATTATTATAATGAATTAATTGAAAAAATTGGTTAATAAATAGGCCTTGTTTTATTGAACTAGTTTTCTGGTAAAAATTTCCAACTTTTACCCTCGTATGAAGCATAACAGTGGAATTCATTTTGTAACCCATTGGCATGTTCTGGGTAAAATGTTGTTGGTCTTGTATCTGGATAGTTCAATCTAATAATATCCTTCATTCTTTCACCAGTGCATGAGATCAAACGATACTGTAGCACGCCTGATTTAGTCTTGGAAGTTCTTTCTGAGCTTAATAAAGAAGCAGCTGTTTGGGACATCTTGGTTTGACAATCATCTTGTAAGAAAGGAGGATCGATTAACAAACGATTAACCTTCCCTTTCAGCTCTGGTAAGAAATCCAAAGGTTTGTTGTAATCATAAAAACCAAATCTTCCAGGGTCCAAAACTTTAAATCTTTCGTCATATTCAAATAAATATAAATGCTTGGTTGGTATAGTACTTGGGTCTCTTTTCTTGATTGCCGCATAGACAGATGGAGCACTAACAATACACACAACAGTGGATTCATCAGCACCATCTAATAGCTCATCAGCCAATAAGTTTGCAGTTTCATCATTATACTTTTAGAAACAAAGTTAGTAGCTTCGCTTTTTGTCACATAGGAAAATTAATACTCACCCAAAACTGAGATAATTGCCAATCTTCTTGGAAAAGGTCCATACCTTTCTTCTCCAATACTTCGTTCAACTTAGTCTCTTCAAACTTTTCCTGAGCAACATTCTTCAAAGTTTCAAATTCTTCTTGACGTTGTTGTTCTTCCCTTTTGAATTCTAATAATGCAGCTAAAGTGCTAGCGGAGAGTTGCCTGTGAATATGTTAGTGAAAATGGTCTCGCACACGAGAGAATCAACACAGAAACACCCACAAGTCATCATCCATCTCTATAATACCTCTACAGGCCCTTCAATCTTTAAGAATTTCCACTTTTAATGATGTTTTTTTGATTAAACTGAAAAAACTTCGAGAAATAAATAAAATTTCACTCTGATGTCATTAAAATTCGCGGAAACGTTCGGCCGATAAAAAGAGTCGATTGTGACAATAATTTGTTAGTAGAGACACCTGTATTGTATAGATTTTATTGTCTAGTAGGTGTTTAGAAAGTAATTAAATTAAAATAGTTTCAATGATTAATGAATTAGCTAGATAGTTTTTTTAATTTAAAATCTTTGAAATTTCAATTACTAAATTGAACTACATTCTTAAATTTATTTCAACTTCAAATTTGAATCTTTTTAAAATCTTTCGAATTTTTTTTTCCTCAATTCAAACATTCTGGACAAGGTATTCAAGAACAAAAGTATAATAGTATATTTCCTAAATATTTTTGATCCTTCTTCATCTTCCAATTTCTTTAATATTCATATCAAACTTTTAATTTTACACCGCTATTGGAACTTTGCAAAACGAGTTCGCGAGATGCTGAAATCGTGTCAAGAACGAATAACAATGATAAATTTCCAACACCGATTTGAATTTTTTGGTAATAAATTGGAGAAGAGAGAGTTATTTAAGCTAATTGAGTGGATTCGAAAATATATGGATACACTATAATGGTAGGTTGATGGTACAGGTTGATTTGATCACTCATATAAAGCGACTAACTCATTGTTCAGAACTCGGTATATAACCATGCTGTCAAACAAATAGGCACTATTCGCAAGGACTTGTCACAATTTGAATCTTCCTTAACCACATCCCCGTTGTCTCTTCAAGGTGGGTATACAATCGATATCTTACACAATTGATCAATTACTGACTAAACATGAATCAAGGCTCCATTGCTGCGAATTTAACAACATTATCCAAAACAATTGACGAATATGAATCATTAATCAAAAATGAAACACAAGTGGAAAAAAAGGAAAAAGCACTTGTAAGATTATCAACTTTCAAAAATGATATAAGTGAAGCCCGCTTAAACTTCCAGAATCTAAAACGTAAAAGAGATGAATCACTTGAAGAAGTGAATCGTTCAGAATTATTAAATAGAAGACCTCATCATCAAAACTCATCACAATTTGCATCATCAACTTCATCATCCTCCGCAAATCCTTTTGAAAGCAATAACAATAACAACCAAGACTCTGGTTTGTCATATAACGAGGGGATATATAAGGAGAATTCAACGTTATCTAGAGGGAATCAACAACTAGATGAAATTTTGGAAATGGGTAGAGAAGCTTATGAAGAATTAGTTTCATCAAATGAATATCTAAGAAATTTCCAAAATAAACTAACAGGAACTCTAAGTACCTTGGGTGTATCTAATGAGACTATAAGAACCATTGAAAAAAGAGCTTTCCAAGATAAATGGTTATTTTATGGTGGTGCTATATTAATGTTTGTATTTTTTTATTATTTATTGAAATGGTTGCGCTGAATTTTTGTCTTCTATATACATATTAATATTAATCTATTTCTTATTTTTTGGTATAATAAATAGCACTAGCATTCCCACTAGCTATGATTTCTTGATTTGGATTCAATTGTAATCTATTAACAAATGTTAAATCTTTATAAGTATCTTGTGTGAAACTTGGTTCAATCAAAGCAGGTGGTGAAGTTGGTTTTGGAATTCTATTTTTCTTACCATTACCTAATTCACCAAAATCATTACCACCCCAATATAATACATCATTGTTTTCTAATTTAATAAAAGTATGATCTTGACCACTTGACCAAGTTGAAATATCAATTTTTTCTAATGAATTAGTTGTTTCATTAAAACTTTCAAATTTTTGTAATTCTTTGATTTTGAATGGTTCAAATTGAGCATGAACATAATGATTGTTACCAATTTGACCTTTTATATTACTACCAAACCCAACAGTGAATCTATCAAATGATTCTTCTTCTCGTCTTCGTGTATCCCCACCAGTTTTGACATTTTTAACCAATCTAAACATTTGCACAGGGTTAACAGTTACAAAACTTGTATCACCACCAGCTTTAATATCAACAACTTCTGGGAATAAATCTCTTGAAACGTGTCTTGTCAACAAATTAATCTTTCTTGGAATTGTAAGGAATTGTGTATCATAATTAACAGGATGTCCTAACTGACCAAAAGTATTTTGACCAAATGTATAGATCTCACCATTTGAATCCAATGCAATAGTGTGATAATTCCCCGTGGCAATCTTTGTAATAAATCTTTCTTCAATATGATCAATAGCACCCTTTTTGTTTTTTTCAATTGAATTGTTTAATAGCTTAATATCAAACAATTGATTAACAGGAGGCGGTTTACTAAAATGTGAATATTCCAACAATCCAAATTGTCCTTCAGATTTCAATTTCAAATCATCTTTTAATCCAGTGGTTGTAGAAAAGGCACGTCCTTTATTTGTCAAGACAACTAAATGAACTTTCCCAGTTTGGAAATCCACAATTTGTTCACCTTTTTGAAACAAGTTCTCAGTGGATAGTTTTTCAAATGGCAATGTCTTGGATCTTAATAACCAATTTCTTCTCTTGACGCCATTACTGAAATTTGATTGATCTTTAGCACTTTCCGGGATGATTAAAATTTCATTTTTCTTATTCAATGCATAAATGGCTCCATTTGACAATTGTGCTCTGGTAAGACCTTCACCTTTGATAGTATATTCAGGATCATTTTGCTTTTTACCAGTTTTGAGTTTGAATCCATCACCCCATTGGATCAAATCACCTTTATCGTCGATAGCAAGGGCAGACTTCTCACCAATGTTGACATTTGAAAGATATTTCCCATCGAACCAAGGATGTCTTAATGGCCATTTATTCCATGGAGTATTCGGACTTGAGCTTGTGATGTTATATCTATTATCACCCCAGATATATAACCCAGGGACAGAACTATCATTCTTATCAGTTATTGGAGGTAATTCCACAGTTTTCTTCTTCTTTTTAGGTGGAACAAATCCACTATCATCTTCTCTATACCACCAATTTCTTATCTTGGGATATTTTTGATATAATTCAAACCCACCAAACATGGCACCAAGAACTAGAATACCTTGTATTAGACCCTTTAAACCTTCAATTCTTTCATTCTGCTTCTTGATCTGTTCTTGGGACAAGTGTTCCTGTTGTCCTTCGCCTTGGCCCCCGTCTTCAAACTCTGCTTCTTTTGCTTTTCTCTCTTGTAAATACTGTTCATAATCTTCACCAGATCTTTTGGCATAATAAGGTCTGCTAGTTAATCGATCACTCATCACGACGGCATCGTCAAATTCCTGGTCCGTGAGCTTGTCCTTTTTGTTGAAACTTGCTCTGCTCGAGTGCACTAGCCTTATCCCCTGTCTTCCAACAGCACTATACCGTATAACTCTCACCAACATCTTGCTGGGAATCTTTGAAAACAGTTCAAATAAAGTGAAAATTGTATAAATTTTGGGCCTATAAAATCATTTTTTTTCGTAAGCACCCAAATACGCGAATCCGTTCTGTAAAAAGCCTTCGGGAAACGAAGAGCGAAGCGAAATTATCAACAAAAGATTTAAAGTCTACGAAATACTGAACAATTCACACGAAAAGACAACTTGATAAAAGCCGGAAAGAGCTCTATAGATATGTTTGGAAGAATAGGAATAAGAAGCTTCTCATCATGCAGACCAGCCAGAGTCGTGCATTTGGATACAAGAAAGTTCGTGCTCCAGCTTCAGGGGGAGGGATTCACTCCAGAGCAAAGTGAAGGTGTTGTACGTATAGTGACACAGGCGTTAGCAGATGGTGTAAATTCGATTGGATCCACTTTGGTGACCAAAGAAACGTTATCAAAGATGACGTATCAACAAAAAGTGGACTTTGCCAAATTAAGAGGTGAATTACAAACTATTGATCGTACAGAGTTTCAAAATATTGAGAATGAAAATGAAAGAATACGTAATGATTTAGAAAAATTGAGAACAAGAATAAGGGAAGAAATCACAAAGGCAAACGCGGGTGTTAGATTAGATTTGAATTTGGAGAAGGGAAGAATAAGAGAAGAAGGTTCTCAACATGAATCTCATATCAGTGAAATAAATACAAGAATTGATCAAGAAGTTGCCAATATGAAGATGCAGATCGATGGAGTTAAAACTCAAGTTATGCAATGGTTGATAGGTGTTTGTACAGGTACATTCGCCCTTGTTTTAGCATACGTTAGATTGTTAACTTAGTCTTTCATCACAGTCTTACTATCTGAATATTCAATGTCTATAAAATGACCTTTATTATTAAAAAATGTAGACAATAACTAAAAAATGAGTAAAAGTATCAAACTTAGAAGAATAGTTCCTTCAAGATCTTGGCAGTATCTTCAGGACTGTTGACAGCATGACCAATAGTTCTTGGATCTTCATAGATTTCATAGTCATTACCACCTTTATAAGATTTATCACCAAAGAAATGAATGTTTTTGAAACCTTCATTTTCAACATGTTGTAAGGCATAAGTTTTATCCCAACCAGTTGGGAAAACATCAAATGAGATTTGACCACCAATGGAATAAGTTAATCCAACATCTGGGAATTTTGATTTTAAGGCATCAACAAATTTTTCTCTAATTTTATGTTCTTTATCATATTTTTCAAATTCATTTCTTTCATCAGTTGAAGCATTACGACCAATTGGTGAAACATTGATCATACCATTTCTAAATTCAATGAAAGTACCACGTCTTTTTGGTAAATCAATTTGAGATAAATAACCCAAGATAAATTTAGCTAATTCATTGTATTTTTCTTCACCAATCCAATTGATAAAAGATTGTGAGGCTAATTTTTCACCCAACTTATAAGCAGTTAACCCATTTTCACTAAAGGCATAGTCGAATTCACTCAAGACATTTGGACCTAATTGTTCAACTTGTTTTTGTAAATCTGAACCACCAACAAACCCAATAACAACTTTTTTTCTTAAATCAGCTAATAGTTGTTTGATTTCTGGTGCAATAGTTAATCTAGCTGGTGTTAAAGTACCATCGACATCGAATAAAACCAAAGTGGTTGGATCTTCTTTGTTAGTGAATGACATGTTATTGAATAATGATTAGATGTGAATCTGTGTTTTATATGTCAACTGGATATAATCACGGTCAAAGAGTTTCCAAAAATATATATACGTGGTAATTAAACTGTGGAATTTTATTTGTTTTTATACATTTTGGACGATGTTTTTTTTTGGAAACGTCGACGCGAAATTTCAAGATTGAAAGAACGTTCCAAAAAGATGATCTACGCCAATTTTGCAGATGTTGTTGTGGTTTAAATTTGAGTGCGTCACGATGTCTGTGATGGTGTCGAAAGTAGTAGCACTGGTATGTTTTGTCCCTTGAAAGAAAGAGTGCAAGAGGTGGTGGTTGTAAAGTGAGTTTGTACTGCAAGTGGCCGTGCGATGGTTGTACCTTAAAGCTTCAGTAATTTTTTTTGGCACAATTTTATGGAAATTTAGGAAAATTTCCATTTTTTGAAGAAGACATGCTTATAATCTCTAGTTTTCAGTGAATGTTCTGGTTTTTAGGGATCATAATCTCGAGAATATCGAAATTTGTAGCCATAGCGCTCGTTGTTGTGTTATGGCAATGATTTTCATGTTTTTCTGGGTATTAATTATATATAATTCTTTATATGCGAGAAGTGAGCAGAATCTTGGAAAAACACTGATCGAATAGTGTCAAAAATGTCTGACTGATCTACAATGGAGTCAAATTGAATCCTTTATATTATATCCAAAAACTGTATTAGAATATAGTCTATGATCACCGTTAAGCCTTGTATGGGATTGTTCTCGTGTTTTTTGTGGTTTGCGTATAATTGTTTAATCAGTGAGCATCAACCCACCACACCAGAATGAGTATTGAAAGACCTCCAAGTATATAGCAAAGATACTAGTAATCGGTGAAGCTATATATCTCTTCAAGATACCCAATCCATGTATATCTTTTGACCTGAATTCTAGTGGCACTTTTCCTAGAAATCCCAATTTATAGTGATGACAAATTAGTCAAACCCATCATAATTTTAATTACAAGTTACTACATTTATTAATTACCAAAATCACATAACATTAAGATTTATACCAAAATAAAGAATTAAAAGAGCAGTTCAAATACTTTTCCTTCAACTAATTTAAGCTTGGTATTGGTAATCTGGGAATTGTCTCAAGTTTTCTTCTAATCTACCCTTTCTGGACAAGAATTTAACGAAAGCACCATCATCTTTAACTTCACCAGCATTTCTCTTAACGACGTATTCATCTCTGTTCAAGTTGGTGAAACCCCATTTCTTTGATAAAATGATTTTTTGTTGACCTGGGAATTTATATCTAGCTCTTCTTAAACCTTCAATGGCAACTTCCTTGTTTGAATCTTTGGTTCTAACAGAGAAGATAATTTGACCAATATCAACACGAGCAGCTAAACCATGTGGTTTACCCCAAGCACCTCTCATACCTTGTTGCAATCTATCGGCACCGGCACATGACAACATCTTGTTGATTCTTAAAACATGGAATGGATGGACACGAACTCTTAAATGGAAAGAGTCACGACCAGAGATTTTGGTAATGTATTTGTTGGCACAGATACGAGCAGCTTCTAAAGCTTCTGATGATAATTGTTCCAATTCATTTGAAACCAAATGGATACATAATGGGAATTCATCAACAGTGGCCTTCTTTCTACCTAAATCGTAGATACGGATTTTAGAGTCTGGGACAGCTCTGTTGTATCTAGATTTTGGGAATGGTTTGTTCTTTTGGTATCTGTAACATCTAGCTGGACGACGAGCCATTTTGAATGATTTATCTTTTTGATGTTGTTATTCAAATCCTTTAATTAGTTGTTGGTTTAAAGTGAAAAAAATTGTTTGATATATGAAAAAACAAGGCAGAATGATTAGAAATCGAGCGGGAGGGTCACACGTTCGCGAATTGCGCTCTTACTAATTGCGCCACTAGCAAAATGTTTTTTTCGCGGAACGGGAAGAAAATAATTAATTAAATGCGAGGAGAGCAATTCGCGGGAAATGTTTTGTGACTGTTGGTGGTGCTTTGGTGTGTGGATGTCAGAGAGTGAGTGCTCATAACCGTCAAGTCGCTATTTCCCAAAGTGGGCATGCGAATGCTATGCAATATCGGAACATCAGTTATATCCGGATCGGGAAGTCAAGATATTTCTTTTAGCTCATCTCATCTAATAGAAAAAATTTATTTGATAAGTAGAAAAGGTAATAATCATAAACGATTCTGTAGTACGTTCTGGATAAACCACCACAGCAATCGCAATCATGGGTAGATATTCAGTCAAGAGATATAAAACAAAGAGAAGAACAAGGGACTTGGACCTTATATATAACGACTTGGCCACCCCAGAATCAATTTTGAAATTAAAAGATGCCCCATTAGATGAAAATAAGATTGGTTTAGGTCAATTTTATTGTATTCATTGTGCTAAATATTTCGAAAATGATAGATCGATCAAAGATCATTATAAATCCAAAATCCATAAACGTCGTGTAAAAGAATTAAAAGCTAGACCTTATACAAACTTAGAAAGTGAAGCTGGTACTGGTTCAAATATGGTTAAATTTTTGGAAAGTGTGGAAAAACATAAACAAAGACAAGCAATGGAAGAACAACATAAAGAAGAGATTGAAAAATTGGTAAAGACTGATCATCCAAGATTGATTGGTATCACTGATGAATCAGAAGTTGTGATGGATGAAAATTGATTTTACAAGCACTGCTTCACTATACTGTATATTAGAGGGAATTATTAATTATTAATTATATCATATTGGGTTTTTACTTTTACTTTTTTTTTTTGGTTATTAATTGGCGTGTATATTAATTGGAAACAAGCAACTACAATGAGAAAAATTTGCATCATCTTGGTCAGTTAGATATATATATTACATTACAATTATTGTAAGAGACTATACTTCACCGAAATCAAAATGTTTGAAATTTGTTGCATGTTCTGTCACTTTTTTTTCACCATCTAAAATCTTACCACATGTTTTACACTTAACTTGAAATGTATTTGTATTGGTGACATAACCTTTATGATTCAAACTCTCCCCCAAATTTTGAGCTCCTTCTAAAAAACCTCGACCTAGTTGAGACGACTTATTGAAAACCTTAGTCTCTTCAAATGATTCAGTGTAAACAACAGCATCATAATGGATACCCGTATATAACACAACAACATAATTAGAAGCATCCGGGTTGAAGGAATCAACACGACCATTCTCAACGTCAATAGAATTAATAGTAACATCTAAGAATAAACTCAATATCTGTAATTCTATCGCCCCTCCCCAACTTGTGGTCTTTGTGATCCATGAAACATATTCGTCAACTGGTTTCCCCAAAATGGCATCATTGTAGTTGATTGGATCTGCGAGAATATATTGCCCCACGATCTCTCTCAAGTCAATGGAACTATCTGTTAAATACTTTAATGATTCGAAAAGACATGAGTTATTATCTGTTATCTGGTGAAGTCTTATCGAGCCATTCCCAAGGGGAAAGCTTGCGTTTGAAACTTTGTTTCTATCCTTCTGTGTCAATTCTATTTTTTGTTTCCGAGAAGAAGAAGAAGATGATGATGATAAGCTACCAGCGATTTGTGGCGGTCCCTGTGAAGACGTCAGACTAGACGAGCCATTTTGATCACTGTCCCCCTTCCCCGAGGAGTTCGGATTTTCCTCGACTATCAACTTGTCACCAGCTCGTACACCTAAATCCAACAACTTGACCTCATCTTCTTGTAAATCTAATGGTCTTGGTGGGAATCCAACTCTTATCACAACATCTTCAATATTACTAGCAATCCCTTCATCCACCAAAAGACTCAGCAACTGTTTCAATTGGGACTCGTCCTCTATACTGACAACTTTCTGTGCACTCTTTGTCACTATCTTCAACCTCATTCTATGGGAGTCCCCTTGTTAATCTTTACTGAAAACATCATTTATCAACTTTTTTATGTCAAATTTCAACTTCGAAAACAGGCAAATTTGAGATCTCTTATCGAAATCCGGGGGAGCACAGATTTTCACATGACACAGATTGGCCGGAATTCGGATTTGGTGTCCATAAGCCATAATAACAATTAACTTATAACCATTCTTTGGATAATTATTAGGTGTTCTCAATTTAAGGCATTGAAATTGTGATCCCATGAGGACGATAAAACAGCTTGTACAAGAGGCCCATGATTACGAGTACTCAACAAGTGTTCCTATCAGGGTCTACTTGCGAACAGCTGAGAACTTGAGCAGGCATGTAAGTGTCAACATTAATGATCTTATTGATTTGAGGAATTTGCAATAACTAACAACCATAGGCCGACTTATATCTTCAGCAGAATGCTAACAGTGATGCTTATGTGCTTTACTTGCGGTTCCTAGAGTAAGTATTATGCGCAATTTCTCGGGAAATATGAGAATACTAACATGGAGGCAATTTTCAGTCTCTTGACAAATAAGATATCGAAGAATCCACAATTGAAAAAAGGCACAGAGGATTACAAGACATATTTGAGACTATTATCAAAGAAGGCCCCGGTAGCGTTGCAAAATGCAGAAACAATAAAGAAATCATTGGATGAAGAAATCAAGTCATATGAACGTTACAATAAGATTCGAGTTGAACAACAGAGGAAATTATTATTATCTTCAACACTAAGAGACCAAGAACAGGTACAGCATGTGGACTCATCACTGGGTGAACAGAATGTCACTCATGGACATCATGACTTTGACGAAGAACAATTCGCTAATAGATTGAAACAATTTCAAGGGTTTCAAACTTCAAATGAATCGAATTCATTATCAACTTCATATCCAACTTTAGAACATTCTTCGACACCAACTCCACAACCCAGACCTCAAGAACCAATATTGAATGTCACAAAACAACCAACACCACCACCATTGATCCCTCCCAAACAATCGTTAGCTCCATCGCTGCCACCTAAAACTGAACCATTACCACCAATATCACAAACATCAACTGCCCCACAGCATAAAACAATAGCATCAACCGAATCTGGTAAACCTTTGAAAACGGTTTATTTACCATCTCAGCTTCCTTTGAAATTTTTAGAAATATCCCAGAAAAACACTGCTCAAAATTTAGAAACTTGTGGTATTCTTTGTGGATCTTTATCTCTTGGTGCTTTTTTCATTACAACCCTTTTAATACCATCACAAGAATCAACATCAAATACATGTCAAACTTTACACGAGGAAGATATATTTGAACATGTTGATTCTCAAGATTTATTTGTCCTTGGATGGATCCATACACATCCAACACAATCATGTTTCCTTTCTTCAGTGGATCTTCATACTCAAAATTCTTATCAAATAATGCTTCCTGAAGCCCTGGCTATTGTTTGTGCTGTAAAGCATGGTGAAATGGGACAATTTAGATTAACTGACCCCCCAGGGATTGGAATCATAACCAAATGTCAAAGATCCGGATTCCATCCACATGAAGAACAAGGGATTTATAAACATTGTGAAAATAAATACGGGGGACATGTGATGGTTAAAGATGGATTACCATTTGATGTTGTTGATTTGAGGAAATGAGTTAAAAACTACAAGGAATGGATTTCTTTAGATATATATATAAGCGTGCTTTTTATAAATTTCAAGTACCTTAATGCATGTAATTTTTTATTTAGATAAAATCCTATTGATTGGGAAGATGAATTCTAAATTTATTCATTCCAACCCAAGGCAGATAGATCACTTCTAATTTTATCTTCGGTTTGTATTTTCAATATTTGAGTATCTTCTAAAGTTTCACCATTTGCTTGTTTCATCTTTAGTGATTCAATAGCTCTCAATTTTTTCAATAAACCTCTAATTTTTTTCTCTTCCAAGGATTGAGTACCACCAACAATTAATGATTCAGAAGCAGAAATCGAATCGGTTGTTGTTGTTGGAATTGATGAAGAAGTTGAAGGGGCTGGTGATGATTCAATACCATTGGAATCAGATTCACTAGTTTCATTGGCTGATGCAGTTTTTTTATTTTCTCTCTTCTTTCTATTCTTTGCAGCGGATTTAGATTCCTTCTCCACTGGTTTTGGAGCACCTGGGATATTTTTCGTTCTTGAAGGGGCTTGATAAGCACCACCTCCGCCAATATTTGAACTGATCTCTCTTTGATATAATGATTGAGGAGCAGAACCTGGTCCTGGGGATGATGCCCCATTTCTTTTCAAATGTGGTGGTCTATAAGCACCTTTTGGTTTAGCTGTGGCATCACCGGCAATTGATTTTGGATTTTTATTTTGGAAATCCAGGGCACTTTGATGAGGTTGTGGATCATCATCTAATTTCTTCAAAGGTGGGAAAGTTTCTAAAGGACGAGGTCTCCAATAAACTGAATAAACTTCTTTAAAATCTTTATTAAAGACCAATTTACCCGTAGCGTACCATATTTTTACCCCATTATCAACTCTTAATCTTGGAGAAGTTGTGGCAGTTAAAATATAACGACCATCAGGAGACCATTGACAAACAGATGTATTTGATGCAGAAAATGAAGAAATTTTGGTAAATTTTTGTAAACGATCGTAAACATCAACAGTTCCTTGTAAATTACCAAAACCGGCAACCAAAACAAATCTTGCATGAGGAGAAAATAGAATAGTATTTTTAGGAGCAGGTGGTAATGAATATATAGTATTACCTCTTGCATCGAAGAAAGTTGTCTTTGCTGGCATATAACCATAAACAACACCAAATTCTCTTGCGGAAGGAGACCAAGTGATATCATGGATTGGACCTTCTTTATCCAAATGGATTCTTGAATCATAAGAGCCGGCAATACCTAAAAGATATAGAGTAGTTTCCCCATAATAAGATTTATTTGAAGCATCAACATCAGTGGAAGCCAATGCTAATAATGCAGTTCCAATATCATTCCATCTCAAAGTACATCTTTCAGCTTTGAAGAAAGTTTTAGTAGAAACAGGTTGTTGATTCATTGAAGAATTGATATTGAAAACGGAAACAATTGCAGGTTTACCAGATTTTTCTGGGACGAAAACTGCAATTTTTGGATTTTTACCAGGAGATAATTTAAAATTTTGTAAATTTTCCACTTTTAAAGAAGACCAATGCTTATTAAAATTCAATTGAGAATTAACTTCATAGAATTTAATTTCATTTTTAAATTGTCTTGCAATTAAATTTTCATCAGGTGTAAAATCTGGTTTCCAATTACTTTGATCTTTTGCACTA
This sequence comes from Hansenula sp. yHMH451, assembly GCA_030571095.1. NCBI lineage: Eukaryota > Fungi > Ascomycota > Saccharomycetes > Phaffomycetales > Wickerhamomycetaceae > Hansenula > Hansenula sp. yHMH451. The sequence continues at coordinate 631,240 of JAJLXE010000001.1, forward strand.
TATTCACCAAATAATTCACCATCAACAGAAGTGTAAATCTTGACATTATTATGATAGTTCCCATCCTCTTTTTTAACAGGTCTTTCCCAAGTACATAGATAAGAACCTTGAGGAGAGAATTGTAAATCGAAAACATCTTTTAATAAAATTTTATTAACAATTGAACCATCATCAGGATTTATAATTGTGACAAAATTTGGTTTAGTAAAGGCAAAATATTTCCCATTTGAAGAATATAAGGAGATACGAACATCTTCAACGGTTTGATCATTAGCATCTTCCTTACTGATTGGGATATCTTCATAAGTTGGAGTTCCTGATATTAGTCCAACAGATTTTGGAGCTCTATAGAAAAATTGAGTTAATGCAGAATTTGAAGTCATTTTTTATATATGATTTTTGATTAATTTTGAACTTTTTTAAAATTCAATAAGGAATGACAATATGTTTTGTATGTGATATATGAAACTGAATATAAGTTATGTATATGTTGATTGTATATGAAGATGAAGAATTATATGTGATTGATGATCTCACAAACTCCAGAAAACGTTTGATTTTAACAAGAACAAACCCAAGCTTTTTGTTTATTTTTTGATAAATGATGTGAAATCCAAGGTTTTATAATTGTATCAAGATTTATTTCCTTGAAATATAACTCGCAAATTATATTCAAAATTTCAATATTCAATCCAATTATTCAGTTTTAGTTCCAGCTTGTTAATTTCAACTTTTGATTCAAATCGTCCACTTTTTTTTTCTACGCCAAAAATCAACAAATTAACTAATCGCGGGAAAACCACAAATATAAAACACATTCGCGAGACGAAAGTCAAGGTCGATCAAAATGGTGTTTGGATGTATGGTTTTATATATATAAATTTAATATAATTATTCCAGTAATTGTTTAGGAGGAGTTGTTGCAATAATGTGTCTGTCTTGTTCTAGTTTGTATCCTTCGGCATAATTGCCTGTGTCAGTGTCAGTCATCATAAGAAACTTGTTGTTGGTGTTTGGCAATTGGTTTTCAAAATGGAATGCATTCTGTGATCCCTTAGTGCTTTTATAAAGTATTTCATCAGAATATATTTCATGTATATAGTTCCTTTTAATGCACTACTAAATTCAATTGATATATACATATATTGTATATTTAGTGATCGAAGATATGACATATGAATATTAACAATTATTTTGATTCATTCAATTATATTGGTGTATAGCGAAGCGAGCCTTCAATCTATTTAATATCGTTCTCGTTCTCAAGTATATCCAATTATTCTCTGAGTAATTTTCAATACACTCTCAATTAGTTAGAATTATACTCAACACAATCCTTCTTGATATTATCTGTCAAGGTCAATTCTATTATTAGTTTCATCTACTATTGATGAATGCACTAATGAAGTATATTGTTCTACATCGGCTTCTAATTTGAGGTACTCCAACCGCACACTCCGCGGACTCCAATAGGAAGACCACTAGATCCACGGATCAGAACAGGTATGTATTCGTTTCCATGCTTAAATCGCTCAGTATGAGCCACTTATATCTCACCAAATTCAACAGTTAGTGTTTTAAATTGGTACTGTTTACGAACACGCTACAATTTTTTACTGTTATCAGATTCAAGCTTAATCGCCATTAGCGAATTGATCTTCGGTTCTAACTTCTTGTCAACGACTGAACTTAGTTTAAGCGTGTGTTGTAAGTTTCTATCAGAAAATAGCAGTTGGATATAACTAGCTTAATGTTGTTGGGGGGTTTGTATATCTTTAGGGAACTTCGTCTGCACAAATAGATGTAGGAACGCTGTGAGGTGCTTTCAACCGTGCTGACTTAAAAACTCAAGAATGACATAGTGGCAAAGGAAATTTGTAAAGAAAAGGTAAGAAATCAGTTCTATATACAACTTATCAGTCCCTGAATGAGATCTCTTTCTACTTGTTGATTCCAGAATCCAGATCCCCTGAAAGTTTGATAGTAATGCAAGTGGTCGTAGCCTGAAGATCAAAGGGCATTGGGAAGAATCCAGATCTGCAATTGAGTTATTGATCCGGGTGCTGAGCCAACATAAAACTTATACAACATACACAACTTACCTGGGAACGTGTTAAAACTATAACTATAACTGTAGTGTCTATTCTCTATTTCTAATCTTGACATCACCACTAATCAACCAATAATCAACGATTTGTTTCATGTGTTACTGTACCAACTTCCTAGTATTTCCTGTGATCCAAAAATAGCAACACACTCAAAACGAAAAAAAACACAAATCAAATCGCGCAAATTATGAAAAAAAGGAAACGCGTCCGGTTCGGGCAGCACGCTCTCTCATATAATTTTTTTTTTTTTTTTTTTTTATTTTTTTTATTTTCGTTTGCTCATGAAATTTGGCCACGCGCAACACGCTCCGAAATTATTCGCTTGTTAGAGAAATTTAATTTTCAGTAGCTTCAAAGTTTGGAAGTTGCAGCACATTTGATTCAGAAACATTCAATATTTATCAAATTTGATTTCCTTTATTCTTTCCACTTGTAAACTTTCTTAACAAAAAAAAGGTTTATTCAATCTATTGAATTCATAGAATTCTAATTGTCTTCCACTGTCTCTTATCTCATATTCTTGTCCCTGGTTCTACCCTCTATATCCCCTCCACAAAGCATAGTGTCTAGCGCTATACTACAAATCACTGGGTTATTTATAAGTCGGTACGGATCAAACTGGAATTTCTTGTCATAACTTCAGTGAATACCATTTGAATTTGAATAATAGAAGAATAACAAATCACTTTCGCTTATTTCAAACAATTCACTTGTTGCTCTGTTTATTTGGCTGATTATTGCACTTTTTTTTTGCGTTTCTTGTCCTTGATCTGAATTTACCGCTGACAATATACTATCGGTACCTGAATCGTTCGGGAACAAGTATCAACAAAATTTAAAAATCTATATAAAGGAGATTCAAATCAAGTTGAATTATTAATAATTTGATTCATTACAGTCATTATATTCAATCACTATCACTAATAGATATTGTTTTTTGTCTTTATTGAATTTATATTCTCTTTTACTGTCATCCGCTTAGGGAAAAAGAGTTGATTTGATTGAATTCTTTAAACGTGAGTATATCTTTTTTTTTTTGATTCCTCTAACCTGAACCAAGTCTATTATTCCAATGAAGTTACAATAGATCAACGAAAATATCCATTATTTAATACTATACCCCCATTAGGCTTTTGTGCTTTTTTGCCCTTTATAATCCATTGGTTTCTTTCTTCTTTGATCCACTTCTATTCCCTTATTTCACAGCCATTTTCCGGATTTCGTTCTATTTCCGAATCCGTGGATTTTTAAAATTATTGTGCAAATTTACGTTTTTCAAATCCATTTTGAGAAGTTTTCAAGAGAGGGAAAAAAAAAAGTGCGAAAAATATTTCGCTAATATTCAAATTTTCGTTGATTTTCAAGGGTA